>VXBU01006137.1:0-85722 GCA_013400315.1 Bombycilla garrulus
AAAAAAAAAAGGCTGGATGTCACAAATTCTAAGTGTAAAATAACAGTGAAGGAATCAGATTTAAATGATTCTGTTGAGTTAAAGTGGGCAATAATGCATATGTTGAAACCCAATTAGCAAAGAAGCTCACACAGATGTCATTAAAGTGCCTTTTGCACCAAACTACCTTCACCTGATCTGACAAATGGCAAATTACCTGATGTAGCTGGACTCTGTTGCACATTAATTAGAAGAAAACAGCAGAAGAAAGAGATGGAAGGGAACTGTACAAAAGCTGCATAATTTTCCTATTAATATGAAGCTAGTGTATTAATATGAACCTAGCAGTTTGCAAAATCCTTCAGTAAGAGGCAAGTGATGAGTAGTTCAAAGTAGCGAAAGAAACAAAAAAAAACCAGAAATCAGCCTGTTAAAAAAAATCATGAGACTTATTAAAAGTAAAATACAGATTGTTTATTTCTCCTGTGATTTTTAGGGTGTTGATTCCTTTTTTTGCTAGCTTCTTTTCACCACAGTTAGTGCTGGCACTGCAGAAAGCAGCAGCAGACACTGATGCATGTTCACGAAGACACCAACCCTCAGCCATTATTCAGCAAACAAAAGCAATGACATAGCTGCCCTGTGCAGTAGGGCAGGGCACTTAATCAAAACATTCCTCAAGAAAAAAAGAGCAAATAGTAACCATCTCCTGAGGGTCACTCAGGGTTTCCTGCAAGGCACACGTGGCTATCTGTTAATCCATGTGCCCCTTTGGAGACAGCCCAAGAAGCCCAGGAGGGCAACTGGCAGGTCTGGCAGGGATGGACCACCTGACTCAGGCGGAGGAGGTGACACTGCCCTCCTTGATAGTCAGCACTGGCACCTGCTGTGAGAGACACACAGCCCACAGCCTTGGGAAAGCAATGGCACTGCAGCTCAAAAAGTTTTGACCCCACCCCCCAATGTTTCAGATTGAAGCTGTCCTCTCTGTAACCATGCAATGCCATCTCCGGTGCACATCCCTCGTACTGGCATACATGTGGCTTTAAATAAAGGTGTGCTGTTTGCAGCTAAGCTGGGTCCCCTAGCTCCCTTGTACATGTCCTCCTGGAGACCTTTATGTAGCATCAAGAAGCACTGCCATGATTACAGAGAGCTGTCACTTGGGAGGTACCTAGAGTAGTATTTTTGTGTGGAAGCCACCATACTTTGCTGACATGCTTTCTTTAAAACATTTCTATCCTTGCTTTGGACGTGTAAGGATGATTAAGAGTCATCCTCTGATTTCTGTTTTCTGAGCTGAAATTACATTGCTATTTTTTGATATCTGGCTGAAGTGTAACTGACGTTGTTATCAAAACAGAGCTATAGAGAAAAGAGAATCCACCCTTTTGCAAAATCCTTCAGTGAGGATAAATCACATTGCCTTTGTGTTCTACGCTTTACACATCAAAATGCACACAGACAGAAACAAACCAGCAGCTGGGGCTTCAGCATAATGCACTCACAAAGAAAGATCCTTCCATATCTTCTCCATCATTTCCTGAAAAAACAGGCAGGCAGATAACTGGAAAATTTTGTCATAAAATTTCTTGATGGTTTGGAAGGAGTTCCTGACACCGTAAATGCTGCTTAAGCTGTGCAAAAACAAACACTCACTTTGTACAAGCGTATAAGATCAAAATACACCTTTTCCATGTATGTTGGAAAGAAAAACACAATTTACTAAATTGCTAGTCCATACAGAAGACTATGAAAAAATAAAGACGTTTGCATAATTACAGGTCATTCAACAAGTTGTGTTATATCAGGAATGCGAAAGGAAAGGCAAAAAGGAATTGCATGCTTTAAAGACAGTCCACAAGATTTTTCCCTCTTCTTTCATTTGTTCCCTATTTTATTGTATATTCTAAAAACATGTATTTTGATATCTATTTTAACTGTACAGAAAGAAAAAATGAAAGGAGTACAAAAATGCAGGAAGTAAGTAAAGTGTGCCATAAAAAGTGTGAGGTTAGGAGGGAAAAAGAAAAAATGGTATACTGATCTATGAAAACAAAGCAACAAAAACATACATCAGCTAAGAAAAATTAGAGATTACCAAAAAGAAGTCAGTAATTGATAGCAGATTTTCCGCTGCCCATTTGTGATCTGGGCAATTATGGTAGAAAACTTAACTTCATTTCTTCATTTATTCATTTAAAAACTGGAAATACAGGAAAAAAAATCTTCAGATAGAAGCACTTTTTTACAAGATCTCTTTCCTCTGAGAAACAGTAAAAGCAAAGGTAGTTTATTTAAAAGCCTACCCCTCTTCAAATTGCCAATTTGAAGACTTCAGCCCAAGAAAATTCAAGTATGAAGAAATGCCTCCCCACCTCTGCAAGCCCAGCCAAATCCCCTCCTCATCAGTCTCCAAACCAAACAATACTGTGCAAGTCTACCCAAAAGAATGCAGCAGTTGCACTGAAGTCCCAGCACAGTTTTCATACGGTTCATTGTTCGAGCTAATTTAATTAAAAGAGGGTCCAGATGATGATTATCCTGGCAAAAGGAAACTGCACAGACAATACAAAGGCAGACTGCCACGATCACTGTATCTTAGCTCTGAACAGAAAACAGAACTAAAGGAAGATGATCAAACAAGTCCACCCTGCTAACCTTTAAAGCTGACATATTCCTGCCATTCCCACAGGCTGGAACAAGACTCAGCTGTTGCCCAGTCTGCTAATTTTTGGCACTCCTTTGAGTGCTGTGAACATGACCATGATTAGTTTAAGCAGGAAAATCTACCATCACAGTGTGCTGCAATGACAGCTTAGTCACACACACCCTCCATGCCAGGCTCAGAAGGTGGCATTATTCATGGTCCAAACCCTGGAGTGAGGTTCAGGTGGTTTGGGCTCCCCTCCCAACACCATTCTGCAGTTTCCTAGGGAAATATAGTACTTGCCTCCACCTGCAAGAGCAAGGTCATATCAAGTTTATAAGGTCTATATAAATATTTAAATATAATAAAATGATAAAATTTTAAGGAATATATAAAGAATTCAGGGCTTGAAGTTCAGCTGCCTACAGAGTTCCATTCAAATCAGAAGCAGCAAGCCTTCTATGGAGACCTTTCCAAAAACCATTCTTGGATTAGAAATATTTCTTAAAACTCTGTTGGGATATAAATCTGTGCTGCTGATGTGCACACTCTCACAGTTCAAAGTCTAGTACTACCAAACTGAATTTCACTGGCTGAGAATAACTATTTCCATGAGCAGACATTTCTAAATTAGGGATGCTTTTGGGTTTTTTTCTAATGACTGGAAGATATTTTTGAATGCATTTTCAATTCTCATCTACACACTCCCAACCAAAAATTTTTCCTGTTAATATTGTGCAAGAATATATAAAGAAAAGGATTAAACAAACAAACTCAGCCTCTGCCCAGCAGATGTATTTTTTAATAGAAAAGCAAAAAGGTAACAAAAAAGGTCAAATTATTTGATCAATGCCAAAAAGCAAGTTAGTGGGAAAGCTGGGAGTGAAGCTGAGCACATAAAATCAGCTGTAGATTTCAAAGTTTGAGGCCAGCAGCTTACCTTATAGACATCCTCTTGGCTCTTAGGTGTCTAAATGCATACTCCTACCTTATAAATTAAGAAACCTTCCTAAACCAGAATTAAGGCACTTTGGTTTAATGCCTGAGAGAAAACTAGCTGCTACAGTGAAAGAGGTTCAAACTTATTCCTTCTCCAGTAGCCTTTGGGATACCACACAAATGATGGGAAAGCCAGAGAGATTTCAGTAAAGCAGCAGCTGATCACTCTGTCTCAGGTACATCTCTGAAACAGAGAAAACAGACCACTGCCTCCAGATTAGGTTTTACAGGAGGTACACTGAGCAACTCCAACATGACTGTTTTGGAGAAGAGCTACTCTAACCACTGACAGAGCCTGAAACACCACTGCATGATGAGGCAGAAGGAATGTGCTTTAAAGCTGTAAGAGAATTACAGTCCTTTCCGATCAGTGTAGTCATCCTGTCTGTTGTCCCAGCTTTACAGGAACAAAACATGTGGAAGACAGACTGTACGGCATCAGAAGCGGCCATCAGTCGTCTTCACCTCCAGCCATTCCCCACTCCCACTTTCAAGTGCTTTCTGCAGTAACTCGGACACCATGGGCAGCTGCTGAAGCTGCTACACCACCGCTAAGCAATTGTGAGTGATGGGAAGAGAGCCTCCTGCAGGCACACCCCTTCCCCAACACACCTTTCAAACAGAAAGAAGTTTGAGACTTTTCTAGCTCAGACAATTCTTTGACACAGCATAATAAAACTCATCCACACAGCCAAGGATCTGCCCTCAGCCAGCAGTAATTAAAATTAATCATTCACAATTATTTTCATGGGTATTTTCAGATAGAGACACCGCCAGCTCACTGACTCCTCGAAGCTGACAGACCTTGAAATAGGCTGTGGTCAGGTACAGCATGTCCCTGGGTTTCAAGCAGTTAAAAACATGCTTTGCATATCGATTCACCCTTCCACCCTCAGTGCTGCCAGCCAGAGCCACCCCTGTCCTCCAGCCCAACACCTGAGCTGGAATCAGTGAGAGGGATCGGTAAGAAAAGAGGTTTTTCAAGTAAGTATTGCTATGACTATCATTATTGCTGCCCTGCAATAATGCAACTCAGAGCCCTGCGAGTGTTAAAATTTCTTATTCTTGAAGCTCAAGATCCTTCTGAACTCAAGATTCTTCTCATTTTCCACACATTTAGATTATGTTTTTAATCACTATCTTCTTCCCTTTCAGCCTCACTGGTCACTGCTTGCGCTATTCTAAGGCAGAGGGGTTTCTAAGGTATGGAGTAGCCTGAAGGTTATCACTTTCCATGCCTCAAAAGCTACTGAAGAAATTAAAGAGGTAAAAGAATTAACAAAATTCAACACAAGGCATTAGGACTGTCACTTTCTGGAAGACTGTTTATTTATACAAGCAATTTTTATGGGACTGAACATTTACTATTCATGATAGCAGCCTTGATCAATTCTGCTCCTTTGAAACTTACCATAAAAACATAAAAGTATCTGTCTTATGTATATAAACCTAAAACGTGTAAGCAGTAAGACCAAGATTGTAACCAATGCAAGGAGAAAGCAATCTCACACCTAAGAGACTGCAGATCCCTCAGTATCAACCTGCATAGCACTCCTTCCTTCCCAGCATTGATTTTTAAAATACCTACCAGGAAAAAAAAGGTTTTGAGCAGATATAGTGAAGGAGGAGCAAGGTAATGGGATTGTCTGCTTCCCACCACATGTGTTCTGTAGCAGGAACTCAAAGCTGAATTAAAAAAAGAGATGGTGGAAGATCCAACTTCTTACATAAATCAGCTGGGCATGGCTTTCAGTCAGAAAACTTGAAAGGAACAAATATTCTGCCTTTGCAAAATTGTCAGATAAATACGCTTTTCTTTTTAACTACAGTGATTTTTGTAAGTAGGTATGATGTGCAGGAAACAGGAGCACTGACTGGAGAGTGAAGAGTTATCTAGGCAGGGCTCCGGAAATCTCTCTCTTCGGGAAATTATAAAAGGAAGTAAACAGAGTAGAACAACAGCAGCACTCAAGCTCAAAAGTCTCTTTAGCCATCAGCAACACCACAGCAAGTCTGCGAACATCATCCCCAACTTCTTCATGTTTTATGCAGGAGACCAACTTAATTTTTATTATATTGTTTATTTACCCCATGCTTCTCTTGTATTGTTCAGCCCATTTTTTAACCAGCACAGTTTGCTAATTCACACTAGATCCTCCTTAAGCCACTTTCCCACTGAAGAAGGCATTAAAGGCATTTGGACCCTAAAATTTAGGGCTACCCCCTCAACCTTTCTGCCTTTCTGGTCCTTTCTGCACCAACAGCCTTGCACTTGTGACTGAAGACAAAAATATTAATATAGCCAAGTCCCAGACTGGCTCTCGCTTCATCCCCTCCTTCCACAGCCATGAGTATTTGCAGCTCAGAAGAGCAGTAGGGATCAGTGTGTCCTGCCAGGCTGCCAGGGAAAGCCCAGCCAGCATCCCAGCTTCCCCCCTCCTGTCAGGGCATTTGACTAAAAAGCCTAATTTTGACTTGTGCATTTTGTATGTTTTTATATTTCTGCCCTACCTCACAAAATTTTAAAGTTATCTGGGAGAAGGAACTCAAAGGTGTGAAGCAGAGAAAAAATTAAAATGGGTGGGAGCCTGATTTCATAATATATTACATGCACTTATCCCTTTGGAAAGTCAAGACTAAATTAATCACAGCTAAAATATTTTACAAGCTTGTACAAACTCAACAGGGACCTTGACTGAACTCCAGCATGTGGGGAAAAAGAAAAACAGAGAAAATGGAGAGGTAATTATTAGAAGAAGCATGAAGAGCCCCAAAACAACTTTGGGAAACAAGAAATAGCACCACAGAATGATCTGGGTTGGAAGGGACCTTAAAAGATCACCTAGTTCCAACCCCTCTCAAATGAGGGACACCTTCCACTAGACCAGGTTGCTCAGGGCCCCATCCAGACTGCACTTGAAGGCTTTCAGGGAAGGGGTAGCCAGAGCTTCTCTTCAGGAAACAGCCAGAGCAGTGAAAGCGCTTGGGTAGGCACACATGTACATGGGGCAGATGCAGCTCCTTGGAATTTCCTGGCTGTTACTCAAAAAAAGAAGACATCCCAGATGAGCAGGCATTGGCTCACTCTCCCCCACAGAGAAGTGGAGCAGCTCTGTCTGAGCAGAGATGAAAGCCCTGTATCCTCTTCCAGCAGCCAGACAATCTTGCTAGTAATGGATTAAAGTGATTTAAGTAACTATACATTTAATAAGGTGAAAAGGGCAATGACACAGTTCCATTTTGATTGTTTAGAACTACGTATTGCTTTGCAATTCTGTTCCTGTTTTAAATACAAAAGTAGCACTTTTTGCCAGAGCTGACAAGGTATGAGTATATAAGAGAGGCAAAGAACAGAGAAAGTACCATCTTTTATTAGTCCACTGATAGAGAATACAGATGAGCTTTCAGACACCAGGACCAGCAGACATGAGATCTTCACTGAGCAAGGACCATTGCTCTTTAAACACAAACTCAAATTGACATGTTTATATATACACATACATAAAAACTTCCTACCTTGCTTAAAAAACAAAAATGGTTTCTCAGTGCTGCCAATAACAAATAAAGCTCAAATTTCCTTTGGTTGGAGAAGGAAAATCACAGCTAAGAAAAACTGATCATGGAAGACTCCAGCAGCAGTACAAGATGTCATTAGCTATTGCCTACTGTGATTATGGAAAAATGCTGATTTTTTACTCTGCAGCCTCTCTTTGCCATTCTTTTAATCCACCTTGAAAATGACTCCAGGACTTAAGTAAATAGGGTCATCTAGGGGTTGCATGCTCCTGGCTAAACTTCCCTGGCCCTTCCCATGGAGAAAAAATAAAAAAATCCAAGCAGCAACAACGAGAAGTTTTCAAATTTCTGATGTTCCCTTCCCCCTTTCCTAAAGTAAATTCAAAGCCGTTCCTGTAGAGACTACTGTAAACACCCACACAACTTTCCAGGTGGGGAAAAGGTAAAAAACCTCTCAACAGTAAATCTACAATAGCAATTTCTTTACCCTTTTTCTGGGAAGTCACTGGACGCAAAATCTGTTGCTGCCTCACAAACACACACAGAGCCTTTGGCACAAGGGAGAGATGTTTCAGGGCAGTGTGAGGATTTGATGGCTGTCTTAGCTTTCCTTGCAGACCGAGCAGTCTGCACAACCTAACAGCATTAGCTTACTAACAGATATATTAATAGGTGTGGGGGGAGGGAAAGGAAGAGGGGAAAAAGCCACTAAAACACATTCCACCTACACATCTCACTACTAATCATAAACTCAGGTAGAAAGGAAATTGCTTCTCCAGGACCAGAAGGAGAAGAAGAGAACAAAAAAGACTGAAGGAGGAAAAAAGCACCTATTTTCATATTTTTCTGGAAGTATACCAATTGCTGTATTTATCAATTCATGAAAAGGAATGAGAAAGTAAAAAAAAGAAAAAAAGGAAAAAAAACCACCAAAGAACACCCAACTGAAGAACTGCCACAACATCTTGCAGTTAGTAATTTCAGAGTGATAAATACAATGTTGGCCTCAGACTGCTAGAAGGATTAGATTTAGCTGTAAAACAAGCAGTGCAGTTAACAGTTGCTGTTGGGTCTGGTGTTAAGATTACAAAGCACTGCTAATCACAAGAAATGTAAAAAGATTAAGAGGTGATGGTTGCCAGTAAGGTTTTAAAAGCACATAAGTGCTGGAATTCATTTTGGGATTAAAATTCCTCAAGTGAAAAAAAGGAAAAAAAAAAAAGGTATATCATAAACAGCAGCCAGTTCTACCTGTACTGCCCACAATCCCCTTTTCCAAGCATTAGGAGAGTTAGTAATTGTGGAAAAGTGAAACGTATACCATGGCTTATACTGAATGATCCTAGGGCAGCTTTAGTGAGGAGATGCAGGTATTTCTATTCTGATACCTATGAATGAACTATAGCAGTCTAAGACCTGTGTGAGTTAGGAGATTTTGCTTACCAAAATCCTGCCTGGACAGTGGAGTTGCAACTTTTAAAGGCACTGTAACAGAAATGATGATGGCATTTTGTATCTGCATCCTTTCAGTAGGAAGGATAAAACAATATGCTGATCTCCTAGTTTGCTTCCAGCTTGTGTAGATTCACCTGTAAGATCTATTAAAGTTCTTAGTTACCAAGGATAAACAAGGCTCCCCATATAAAATAATCTGGAGTGTGCAAAAGAAAATGCCCTAGGAAAAAAAAACAACAAAAAACCCAAACAAACAAACCCACCCACCAAAGTAGAAAGAGAAAAAAATTTAATCTTGCAAAGACCTCTAAATAAACACTAACTTTTAATAAAAAGATTTGAATTTTGGATGGAAAGCTTTACTAAAAAGGCATTTTAAACTAAAAAAGGCATTCTGTGATCACAGAATCTTGGTCACATTCCCTTACGACAGAGTGGTCTCTATCAGCATCAAGTGCAAAGTTCATTGCTGGCACCCTCAGCCACCACCACCCTGAACTGCACAGTCAGAGCACAACACCTTGAGGAGAACAAACTTCTGCAAAGCCCCCTAGGTTCCCAACAGGCCTGAGGGACAGCCAGAAATTGGTTACTGGTGAGACCACCTAAAACTCGTCTCTCTCCCACACTGTCCCACATTTATCCAACGATTCAGAGTAAAATTCAAGCGCCACGAGGACATTTTGTGAGCATTGCCTCTGCACAGATGTGTTCCTCCCTGTGCCTCCAAGGGGCTCAGATGCTGATTCAGACCAGCCCCTCTTCAGTCATTACTTTACCCTCTGTAAATCTGGACCTTGCTATTCTACAGGTTGGGGAGTACTATGAAGTAAGACCACTTCATCATTTTCTACACATCTTTCAGTTAAGTGCTCCTGGTGAACCTTCCTGGACTCTCAGACTCTTTAAGTCTGCTTTTCCCTTCTGTTACCCCAACATGAACATTTTTTCCAGATGCCTGTAGCAGCAGCAGAAATAACCATCTTCCAAGAGTTATAAAACAGTTATTAAACAACAGAGGTGAAAGCACTGTGCATGATTTCTGTAGAAGTCTTTTCAGCAGAACAGATAAATTTATTCACTGCATTATGGAACAGTTTGAGAAAACAAGATCATACAATGTACGCTGCCTCTATTTAAATTGTTTCATTTCTATTCATGAGTGCTCTGATTAGATACACTGAAAATATCATCAGTAAGAAATAAATAATTCTGCCAAATTAATAGTTGTTGATTTTTTTTACCTGAAAATATAAGTAGCATCTCATTTACACTAGACAAAGCTACTATAATTTGGATATATCGATCTTGTTGGTTCAAGTCCACACAGCACACAGAGACAGATGTGCATCTACATTTTCTTAGTATCAAGCAACTTCTATAAAACTGTGAGTTCTTTAATGAATGGAGAAGGTCTAAAATGTACTTTGCATGGAGAGGCCTAGTAGAAAACTATTTTTTTTTCCTCTAGCTGTTTTCCCCAAATAGAGGGTTGAGAGAAATAAATTGCTTTAAATGCAGAAAATTGTTTAGAAATAGTATTTTAGGGAATACAGGTGAATTTTCTGTATCTCACAAAATTAATCCAAGCTCAGCAAATGCTCTTTAATTAGAAACACATTTAGAAAGGAAGCAGCCAGAACTAACCCTCACTAACATCTATACATTAAGGGAACTACTAACCAACCCAAAACCAGCTTCTCCTGGACCTCCCTCCCTGTAAAGTATTTTCCTGGAGAAGCACGGAGAGAGGTGGATTTGTGCAAATGGAGCAGAATGCATTATTTAGCAGAAAGATCTGAATAACATTTTCTTCAGGAAAAAACAGTCTAAAAACATAGTTAGTATTGTTTTAGACATCGCAGAATGATGAACACCGAACGTCCGCTCAGCTTATGAGCATCTGAGAAAAAACCCTCCAGATTTTGAAAAAATTATCCAGTTTGAGTCAACAATGAATTCTTCTTCTAAGAATCAAATATAATTGCTGTAACGTTTCAAAAAAATTTAAATGCAGAGCTCAGTACCTTAAGAGCAGCCTGTTTGCACAGCAGCCAAGTGATACACCTCAGAGAGCTACTGTTAGCTACTGCAGGGAAGATAAATCAAGAAAATGCTGAGTTGAGGTGCAATTTGACAGTTATTAGTAGAACAGGAGTAATTTGATGAAGGGAAAAAAAACCTGACAAAATCTCAGTTCACAGCAACAGATTTTGGAAGCCTATTTGCACATAAATTGGAAAAAATAATTCTTGCATTAGAAACTGATGAAGATGAAACAATATACCCTAAATCCTAACATATCTGAAATTATTTTCTTTGATTCAAAGCTGATAATCCTGTAACAGGCAGTAACTAAACAGGGGCTTTACCAGAATTGCTCTGCATGTTGAAGAGACTGCACAGCCTGATCCTGATCTGGGGCCATTCAACTATCAGAATAACTGGATTTACTGCCATTCACACCTTTGTTTTTGCCATTTGAAAGCATCTCCAGTGCACAGAACACTAGGCTGCGTTTTAAGCATTAGTGGCATAAATATCCCCTGGTGTACCGTATACTTCACCACTTCTGCCTTCCTGTAAATCAAGCACACAGCCAATCATCTTTTTTATGTTGGACTCTAATGGCAACTCTATTATTCAAATTCAGGCTGTATAGAGCCACATCTCAGGGGGATGTGCAGCAGCTCAGGAGCAGGTTTATGACTGAGTAAGGGAAGATTCAAATCCAGCCATGATTTTCCCAATACAACCCCACCACCTCTTCCAATTTATCTGCATCTTTCAATTTATCTCCTCTGCAAAAGACTTCTTAAAAAAAAAAACAACAAAAAAACTCCTTTAAGCAGGAAAACCAAATTAGAAAGCCTTTTCTGCTCTTCAAGAATCACCTCTTTGTGTCCCCGTAAATGTTCAGCGTAAATGTTTTTGCTCACATACTTGTAAAGCAGAGAAGCTGTTCTTTACTGCATTACAATTAGATGCATAGATTAAGAGATATCTTTCATGTCATTATATCAAACCCTTCTACAAACATACAAAGGGATTTTATAGACTGTTGTCTTTTCTGCTTACTACTGAATTCTCACACTCAGCACAAGACGCAGTAAAAGTGAACGATACCTTCCCGGCGTTTACTGTGCCCACCATGAACCATTAAAAAAAACAAATAAAACAACTTAGCTATGATTTCCACAGCACAAACTGTTCTCCCATGGGGTTTCTCTTTTTCCTCTCTCCCTCCACTCATCTTTCAGTTCATGAAGATAGGGAACATGAAAACTAAATGGAATTATGTGTAAATAATTCATCTTTTCAGGCACATCAAACTAATACCTGAGTTCATCCAAGGGGCTGGCCAGATGTAGCTGATTCTAGTGGTATTTTAAACAGCATTCTGGAGAGCTAGTCACAAAAGGTTACAAGGAAATGCTGAACAGCTGTGTTGATAGAGTTGTTTTTAAACAACACGTGTTGAAACCATACCTATCCTTACTGAACACAGCTGACGGGGACACATTCCCAGTCCTGAACTGCCACTGCGATTTGGAGACTCGTGTTTGCACAAGACAGCCTTTGTGAGTGGGGTGAGCTCTGGCACATCTTGGGAAGACGGAGAGAATTACAAAGGCTGAGCATCATTTTCCTGCCAAGTAGCAGGAAAACATGTGGCAACATAAAGCATCTTTAGGAGCACGAGTCCCACAGTGCAGACATCCGCACAAGCTGAGCCGATCCTGCAAGCCAACTTGCCTTAAAGCAAGGTCCCACGGGGACTGGGAAGTGAAGTGATGGTAGTAACTCTGCTTCTCTTTAAGCCAAGAAGGAAAACAGAAAGTATTTTACATATTTTTAAACATCCTAAGTACAAACAATGGATTAATTCTTGCGGGAAGTCCAACAATTAACCTTTACTACACTTGCATGTCAAGTCATGTTTCTTGTGCTAAATAAACCATAGCAAACTCCTGCAGCTAAAAAGGGCAAAAATAAAATCTAGGGACTTGTGGTTTTGTTTTTACTGTTTTAAAGCCAAAATCTAAACTGTTCCATTCTGCTTGCTTTAATAACACAAGTGGTCTCTCTCCTACACGTGTTAGAAGAGGAGTCTGCAAAAGGGGACCAGGGAAATAGGTCTTGTGCACAACTAAAGTCTGTACCTATGATTTACAACAACTTCTCATTGTACAAACTGAATTAGAAAAAGCAGCAAAGAAATACAATTAAATTTCAGAACATAACAACCATTTTAGTAACAGTGCTTTGCCTGTGTAGGAAATGGTTTCTTAAAGTGAAGAAATCATTTTGCCATGTGGAAACCTTGAGCAGGTTAGTAAGCCACTACTGTACCAGAGATTAATTTCTGCAGTCAGGCTTGTATCTTCAAATTCACTGAAGTAGAGATTTATTGCAACAAAAACAGAGAAAACCACTGGAGGGATATGTTGCAAGTGGAGCAGGGCAAAAGGAAAACAAACACAGAAAAGACAATATTATTGGATTTGCAGTGTAACCCTCACTGATTTATTCCAAGAGAGTTTGTGTTTCCAGTCTAAATTAACATGGCTACTACTATAACTTATATCACACAGAGACAAGATTTGGTGAAGAGTAAAGTTTTGCAGAATGTTCTTTAGATGAGTTTTCTTAGAAATAGCTCAAAATAAAAATAACTTTAAGAAGTTTAATGACATGCTTACCCTTGAGAGGAAATTTTGAGCTCTTCAGCAGAAAGCAACTTCACTGAAAGCAGGATTTTAATGTCTCTGAGTTACTGTTTATGCAGTGGGAGCCCTC
Source organism: Bombycilla garrulus (assembly GCA_013400315.1). Taxonomy (NCBI): domain Eukaryota; kingdom Metazoa; phylum Chordata; class Aves; order Passeriformes; family Bombycillidae; genus Bombycilla; species Bombycilla garrulus. The sequence continues at coordinate 13,400 of VXBU01006137.1, forward strand.
TTTAAATCAAACATGCTTAAAAGTGTCCTTGTTCTGAAGCATCCCATCACAAATTTATGCCTTCATGCTTTGCAGAGCAGTTATGTCCACAGATCCACATAAGATGTCTGTGAGCAACATGGACTCTTCCACCTGGCTAATCCTCCCACATTACATAGAAAAATTAACTGCCTCATAGTCATTGTGTGTAGAAGCCACTCTAAACCCAAATGTGCACAATTTTCTGTCTGTAAGGTACATATAAAACACATGTGTGACAAACAAATGTACATTAATTGATTATGACAAATATCCATCACAAAGCAGTCCATCATCATAATGAAATGCTTACAGTAATCCCTACCAAATTATAGTCGTGACCTTTGGTGATGTGGAAAACAGTATTTATTCCCTACTTCAAAAACGAGGAACACTTGCTGTAATGCCTTGCTTTAAAGTTCAAAACTGAAATTGTTCTCACTCCAGCCCAGCTGACAGCATTAGTTGTGGAGAAGCTCACTTCCAGAAGAAGTGGAATGTAAAAACAAAGTTGCTGTGACCTTAACAATAATCCTGTTTGCATATTACAATACGTTTTCCTACTATAACAAGGCAAAGTCCCTCGCGTTCCGGTCAGAAAAAGTCATCTTCCAGTAAAAGCATACCGTGATCAATAACATTTTCTTAATATATTATATTATCTCCCACTGAAACACTTTTTCACTTGGCATTTCAGGCTGCCGAGTAGGGGAAATTCATGACAAAACTAAGATAGTAAATGAGATACTGCAAATTAATTCCATCCAAGAGCAATCTTTTTGTTCGTAAGCAAGCCAGTGTTGTCTGACTTCAGCAGAAGCTTTCACAGCCTTCAAATACACATGAAACCAAAGAACCTGCTCCACTACCATACCCTTTACTTCAGCCTGCACGATTTTGTGTTAAAATACATTACAGTTTTAACAGCCAACTCTGATACCAGAATTAGTGGAGCACACTTTAAATATTAGTTTAGAAAATAGACTGAGAAGTCTGCCACATCAATCCTGTGAAATCTTGTTTTCAAGTTTCAACCCAAATCATGGCAGAGCACGGGAATTCTGCACTGCCTTAGAGGATTTGTCACAAACTCTCCTGCAAACCAGTCCTGAAAAGGCCCAAGTGATCACAATGCCAGGTGAAGGATCTCAATTTGGTCCTGGCTAAGTTTAAAGATAGCTTTGCCACAATGGGCATTTATAATAAAATGCTCCTCCATCTGTACATCTGAAATCTCTTTTGCTATGATGAGTAGCAGCTTTATTGTCCCTTTGGAGTATTGTCCTCCCACAGGCTGAAAGGGTGACTTGGCGGCACACAGCCAGGAACAGAGCCCATCATCATTTTAGCAACAGCAGTTGTGGATTTACTGAGAGCAATTGGTGCTCAGTGTGGTCCAGGAAGGTATGATCCCACAAGAAGGCTGGGGTGTGTGCAGGACACTGGGATATTGTCAGTAGGATTACTGACACGCACCTGATCTCGGCATGATTAGGTGAAAAATCACTGCTGTATTAATATTTCAGCATAAGGAATAAGGGGCAGGCAGATGTTGAATAGTCATGCTGTAGCAATGGTCTCTGTATGAATTCTCTAGCAGGAACATGTAAAGGCTGCACCATTACCCCAAAGAGTATACCATCCAAAACCCCAATTAAAGAGATACTTTTTAGCATGTACCCTATTCTGAGCTCACCAGGCAGGCTCTCTGACTAACTGTATCCTTACAGTGAAGAATGTGCTCCATTTTTTTTATTAACTCAAGACTCATGTTGAAAACAACATAAAAGGAGTGGGAGAAAACAGATGAAAATTTAATTTACATCTGCAAATCCCAACACATCATGAGATCAGAAACATGTAAAGGGCCAAACAACTCATCTACCTAAGAAGTCATTCATAAAAGATAAACATCCTTTTTAAATGTGGAGGAAATTCATGCAGGTAAGATGCACAGTACTCAACTACAAAATAATTCCAGTAAGTTTCACGTACATTTCTGAGAAAGAGCAGGCAAAATTAAGATTGGTGCCACTGATGAGAAGGAGCACAGATGAGATTTTAAGCAAACTAGATGGGAAGGACAAAATAATCAGGGTTTTGAAGGACAGGACTACGTTTGTGCAGGTTCCTGGTTGTGGGGTTTTGTGGTTTTAATTTTTTTTTTTAAACAAAATAAATTAGGCAGCAAATCTTCATGTAAATGAGCACTTATAAAAGAGCCTTTCTAGGTGAATCATTTCTTTTACGATTAATAAAATCTGCAATCAGAGCAACAACATTCTGATGACTTTTTGCCATTTGCAATTATCGCTCATCCCAGCACCAAAAAGCTCATTATTATTAAAGCTGACAGTAAGAATACTTAACTGCTTTTATGAAAGAACTTACTTTTTAAAAGAATCAAGTTTCTAAGCTTTGTTTCTACTTCCAAATGTTCTGTGTGAAAAAAAGGCTATCCTAACAACCTCTGTGCGTGTCACCTTTGATTTCCAACACGTAATTTAGATAAAAGCATCCAATTTGTACAGTAACACAATGCATTACAGAATAACACTTCTTAGGTTTAAAAGCAGTCTGCAAAGAGTATGGAGTTAACATAAATCTGTGCAAGTACAAACATATAGTTTATACCATAAAAATACATATTTTAACCTTTTTTATAGCAGTTTTCTCCTAAGTAACTAAAAGCATTTAAGTCACTCTAGGACTTGCAGCACTCCTGTTCTGTTTTAAAGGCATAGAAGTTGAGGCACAGCCATTACTAAGACAGCTGTGGAAGAGCCTGGAACAGGAACCATATCCAACTCCAAGCTCTGTGACTAAATCCATGTCTATTTGACACATTATCTATAGGCAGAAACGAACACAGGTATTTTTGTTTTGGCACCTACAGAAATATTAGAGTGAGTGTTGTTTGTGCCTCACTCCATCCTTGCTCCCTGACATAACAGCACCATAAAATCAGAGTCCTCTTTCAAAAACAAACAAAAAAAAACCCCAAAAAACACCACCACAAAAATCCCACCCCAAACAAACAAAAAACAAAAAATCCAAACAAACAAAAAAACCTATTTAAAAAAAAAAAATAAAAAAACACAAACCAACACCCACCCCAAAACCAACCAACCAAAACTAACAAAAAAATCCCAATGAAACAAAAAAACACAACTCAAAAAAACCCCCCTACACCCCAACACAGATGCTGTTAAGTGGATACAAACTCAAAAAATACTGCCTGATTCACAGGTGCTTGGGAAGCACTAATCTGAGCTTTTAATAATGGTACATCTCCAGTTTGTCGTGATTTAGCGGATGGTTAAAGGTGTGGAGCATGTGGTGAGCCAGAATCTTCCTGGGGTGTGCAGTAAGAGAGGCAACAGGTGCAAGCTGCATCAAGGGAACATCTGGTAAGGGATCAGGAAAGAATTCAGAGCAGGTGCTTAAGCAGCAGAAGGGCTGTGAGGGGAGGCTGCAGAGCCTTCACCCTCAGCAGTATTGAGAAGGACTTGCTGGGACGTGAACACAGCCCTGAACAACCTGCCCTGCTTCTGCAATTTGTCTGATTTGAGCAGGAGCTTGGACAAGATAATCCCTCCAACGTCATTCCCAAACTGAATTTTTCTTTGAATACCATCCCAAAGACACGTGAAGTTCCTATTTAGTTTCTCTGCTACATCCCAAAGCTCACAAATTCACCCAAGAAGTGTGATCCCAGATTTCTGTGATTAACTTTTTTTACTTATTTGGCTTGCTCCTTCTCCTGAAAGGGATAAAATGGAACAAATCCAAATCTTTGCTTTCACCCACTTGAAAACTGTGAAAAATGAAAAGCAAAACACAATCACTGCATTCATGCTCCTAAAAACACATGGTCATTCGAGGTCTTGCCTTGAGTTTACACACCTTCCTGACCTCTCCTCCTAAGAAATACTCCAAAAAGCAGTCTGTTGTGCAGGGAGACCCATAGTTATTAAAATAACTTCATCACCAAAACAGCTCTTAACATAATTTCAAATTTCTCCTCACCACACGCACAAAGAGGTGCTGCATATGGTGAAAATTAATTCAGTTCGAACCAGAAAACACTGGGGTTAAATACTTCTTCAACTGGAAGACAAAAATTGCAACCACACGTGACTGTCAGGATATACAGGGCTACAGTCAACATGCAGAAATACTATTCATATCCTTCAGAAAAACTGAGTTTAAAGGCCTTTTAAGGGGAACAGCTGAGCTAGGAATATCCATAAACAGCTGAGACAGACAAGTGCACAACTCCTACGTGCAGCTTGCTACCAGAAGGAGACATGGAGAGACCATTCTGGAACTCACAGCCTTTTCAAACAATTTCTCACATGCAACAGAAGCCAAGAGGATGTCTGGACACACCTGACTTCTCATTTTCAAATTACTAGTTTTTTAATTCTTTTGTTACATATATGTTACACAATCAGATCACAGCCACCCTGGCAGAAACGCCCATGGGCATCCCACAGCCCAACGGAATCACTCTGCAGTAACTGGATATTCAGCCTAAGATTATCCCAGACATTTCATGCTGATGTGACTAGGCAATGTGGCAACTTATCACAAGCCAGATTTACTAGACATTCCCCACCACAGAAAGTGAATTAAACTGTCACTCATCACTGTATAAGCTACACTAGTGTACCTACTTCTTCATGAGTTGGACAACACTTCTCTGAATTAAAACCAAAGTTAAAGTCTTAATCCTCCTTTCTGCACATTTTCTTTTCCTTTACACTTCACTTATTTTCCACTCAACTGTTTTTTCCCCTGACTTAGCATGTTTAACCCTTTTTGCTCCCCTTGCCCCCACAATTCACTCTTTTTTTCTTCTTGCCAGATGCAAACAGAGGAATTTGTACAGGAGCTCTAGCCACCCTGGCGAAACTAGCAATGATGATCTCAGCACTGGACTGCTGATGCCCTCTTGGTCCTTCGCCTAAGGAATCAGACAGCAAAGCTCCCAGGAGCACAGGACTGTCTCCTTTCCCCAAGAGCAATCTGATCATCATGCCAAGCTAAAGCTGAGACTGTATTCCAGAGTGTTTGCTCTATCTCCCAACATACAAGCTCCATTAAAATATGGATACATTACTCATTGTGAGCACCTAAACCAGAAAAAAAAGCAGAATGCTTGATTTAACCACCACTATAATTACAGTTGTTCGCATCTGCAATTTGTAGCATCACACACACATATGCAGGGACAAACATAAAGAAGGAATATAAAATAAGTCTTGTTCATAATTCAGACTCAATTTCCAACAAGTTTCATATATGTATTATTATTATATCTACTATTTACGGCTGTGTACCGGCAGTACAGAAAAAAGGATTAAATACACTCTTGTATGCACACTTGTACACACCCAAGCACACACACAATTTCCTGATCTATTGTGAATCTACTAATGACAGGAATTGAAAATTAATTTTAAATTATCAAAGCTACATAGAAAGCTTTAAGCTAGCTGCTTATGGAAATATAGCAATTTACAAGAGTGTGTCACTATTTCCAAAGTGCAGCTCATGCACATTTATGGGAAGGAGTTGCCAGAAACATGACGAAGGCGCACTGGGGATACTGAGGTGCTCAATAACGAATCCTGTGAAGAAAGAGCAAATGCTGAAAAGTAAGGAATGCATGACAGTATATGAGAAAGATTAAACAAACTGAAAATATGAAAAATAAAATAATATGGGACTTGGTGGTCTTGACAGACAGCAGGTGCAATTTGAGCCAGCAACATGTCCTTGAAACAAACCCAAGTGTGTCCACTCTGAGCTGTGCTGGTGAGAGCACAGACAGCAGGCCCAGGGAAGCAATCCTCCCCTTTCCTGCAGCATTTGTGAGCCCTCCAGAACAAGAAGGCTTTGACATACTGGAGAAAGTCCAGTGGAAGATAGTGGTGTCTAGACCAGAGATCTCCCACAGATCTCACTGTCTTTTCCAATTCACCAAAGGGAAAGTGCAAAGAGAACAGTATGAGCCTATTTTTGAAAAGGCAGCAATATGACAACAACAAAGAAGCTGCAACAATGAAAATTCAGGTTATAAATGAAGAAAATATCCTTCATGAGGTGGTGAAACATGGTAACAGGGGTCTAACAAAGTTTTGGAGTCTGCATCCTTGAAGATATTCAAAACCCAACTATATATGGTCCCCAGCAACCTGCCTTAAAAGTGACCTTGTCCTGAACAGGAGGCTGGACTAGACAACTTCACAGCTATTCTCCAGCCTGAATTATCCCACAAAAACTACATATCTGGATGGAAGAAGCCAGAAAGCTGGTCAAAGGAGGCCAAGAGGACAAGAAACTGCATAAAGACCCACGATTAAAAGAGAATAAGCAAGAAAAATAGCAGGTAGGATCAAGACAGGAAGAGGCAAAAAAAAAAAAAAAAGAAAGAAAGAAAAAAGAAAAATTAAATCTCTGTTCACAAAATTGAACTTTCGTCCCACAGGCAGGAGGTGAAAAATTCCACAAGAGTTATTCAACAATGAAGCCAAGTATGTCAGTTTCTCCTGTAATGTGCAAAGTAGATTTGGATGAGAGAAGGAATCAGTTCTTTCTTTTCCCTTCCCATGCCCCCGAGAAACCAACCAACCTTTAATATCCCTTTTCCCAATATTTGAACTCCTCAGCCTTGCAAACTTCAGATATTTTAGCTATGTACATTATGAAGAATGTTTCATTTGCAATATAAAAATATATGCACTTTTATCAGCTTAAAACTCAAGTTAACTACACTCAAATAAACCTCTTACAACCTTTTACAGTTTTATAAGAGATGGCCCCATAAGTCTAGGCCTATATACACAAAAAACTTGGCTCCCTCTTGGAGCTATACCACCAAATTTAAATACTCCTGATCAGGTTTGCAGCATTAGAATTTATCATATTACAATTCTTTTATACTATAACACAGATGCTCAGTTGCATGTGCTGCAGTAGGGGCCTGCTGCAGCCACTGAAAAGGAGAGCAATGCCCAAACTGTGTTTGTGTAAGCAAGAGACCATGAAAGAAAAACCACCAAAAAAAAAAAAAAAAAGAGAGAGAGAAATAATGCACACTTACCCTGCGATATCCACAATCTGTATCAAAATCAGCCTCAGGTGTAACAGTCAGTAAACAGGATAGCAAACCCTTGCATTTAGCAGAAGACTTCTGGGAAGCCAGATTACCTAGAAAGAGTTAAAAAGAGTTACTTTAACACACAAAGATGAAATCACCAATGTAATGAGAATAGGTTTCAAATGAACCACAGCACAAAAAAAAAAAAATAAAAGAAAGAAGCTGCTCAATGGGAGACCACCATGATCAGCATTGAGAACTTAAACCCCAGAAGACGAATGAAATTTGCTACAAAGCACAGAGAGTTAGATGCTGGTAGGCATGCAGGGTTTAGCAAAGAATATCTAATACTCAAGATAACATGGTGTTAACCCTCTAATCAAGGATGTGGAGGGGACCAGAAAGAGCAGGATATTTTGCTTAATTAGTTGCTATCAAAGAGAGGATGAGTTCAAGCACTTGCAAAAACAAGGCAATCTAAGACTATTTAAAAGTTTAATAGTGTTCTAGAGTCTTTGGTAACAGAGAGTTTGCCCATGAAATCGAAATAATCCCTGGAGATAAATTTAAAGGAACATATCTCATTTTAATGTACAGAGTAAAATGTCTATTCATTAAAGCAAAGCAGTTTTCTCCCTACATTCTCCATCTCAGATGCAATACATATTGAAGTAATCTTTATGACAGGAAGTGGCATGTAATCCTGCAAGAATGAACTGCTGTCGTTATCTGCAAATCAATACAATTTTTTTTTTAAGTGGATATAACTGTGCCTATTGATTTCATGTTTTTAGCACTAGAGTTTCAGTTTCTACAGAGAAGATTCTTACAATGACAAGATTGCTGCATACATGTAATTGAGTGGATACAATCTGAATCTTCAGCTTACAGTGCACTTCCCTCTGCAATGCAATCAAGGCTTCTGTCCCATTGCCTCAGCTTAAGTCTTTTTTTATTTTATATAAACTTTGTTTTTGTGTAATTATAATAATTTTGAAGTGGTAGAGTAACATTTCACTAACCCAACCTGCTAGCTATGGAAGTTTAGCATGCAACACAGTCTTGGAAGTTATCTTCCTATCCTGCTAGGATATTATTTCAGTATATTTGTATGACTTTTGCGATGTTTAAACAGCCTAACCAAATAATTTCCCTTGTGAAAGCCTGAAACTGGTTCAGTGCTGAATATTTACAACCCAAAGAGGTGTGGTGAAGGCGAGGATGGTAAGGGTACAAGCAAACCGAAAAACTGAATGACTTATCCAAGGTCACTTTGTGGATCAGTCAGGCAACGAGCTCCAGTAAGAGTTTAATAAAACTGCTAAATTTCTACTATATTTCTGCAAATGAAGCATATAGTAACTTTGGCTTGACTAGCTGACCAAATGGCTCATGCTGCAATGAATGATCTGTAATGAGAGCTGGCTGAGAGGCACAACGCACCATCAGCTTGAGAAACGAGGGAAAAAATAAAAAAGATCAAACCACCAAAAATAAATTTTAAAAGGATGAGATTAGGGCCCCATGAATGACATTCAAAATCAGGTTAGGAAAGCTGAAGTGCTGATGGAACTAAATTTGATCAAGGACGTCAAGGGCAACAACAAATGCTTCTTTCTCACAGGTACTTTCGTGACAACAGGGAAGACCTGCGAAAATATTGGCCCTTGCTGGAAGGAAATGGGAAACTTGGGATATGGAGAACATTAAGATAATCAGTGACTTTTTTGCCTCAATTTTCTGTCACAGGTGCTCCATCCACACTGCCTGAGTTGCAGGCAGGGAGTGGGGAAATGAAGAACCACCCACTATGGGAGAAGATCGGAGTCAAGATTACCAATGGTCCTGAAGGTGTTCAAGGCCACCTTTGGGTTGGAAGGAACTTTAAAGGTCAGATAATTCCAAGCCCCTTGCTACGGGCAGAGCACCTTCTCCTAGACAGGCTGCTTAACCAACATCCAACCCAAACCTTTCTATGATTCAATAAAACACATGGAACATTTACATGAGAAAAAACTCTGCGATGTCTAACAACTAGCCAGCTGCAGGTTACTTTCCTGAAAACATAAAAGGATGAAAGAGGAAGCACATGAAAACTAGGTAAAGTGTTGAAATGTAAACACCTTGTCCACATTATCTCTCATCATTACAGTTCACTCCATCCTCTTCCTGAGTCTGTCTTTTATACAGGCCCAAACTCATTTTGGAGATAAGGCTTTTCTAATAGCTGGTCTACTTATTTATCTATTTAACACTTCTTGAAAACATTGTTGTGACTTTTTAATGGAGTATTTCTGACTTTCACAAGATGACTAAGGAATATACCATGGACTGCCTAAAAACACTGAAACAAAAAGGGAATCTTTTCTTTTGCTTTTAGTCTATTGAGAAGAGCACTGTTTTCATGAGGCAGTTTATGGAAAGAAAAAAAAGGGGAAATTACTCAAGGGAGTAATTTCTGTTTTGCATAGTGACTCATCATATCATAGTTACCCCATCATCTCCAAGGGCAACACTAGGCCAGAGCTACTCTGAAGGATCTCCTTAGGGAATCACACACTTCTCAAAGCCATCTCAGGACTCCTGTTCCAGAACTTCATAGAACAGGAAAAAAAACCATCTGAAACTCACAGAAATAAAATGGCTTTTGGATAGGGAAGAAGCCTGAGAAGCCAATGACAGTTCCACATGAAGGATTTTTTCTTCCTCTCACCTCAATAATTAAAGACATAAAGAATATTTACAAAGCACATTGGAGACACTAGACAGCAGTGTGATACATAGAAAGGCAAAACAGAACTCACAGATGGATATGGGACATCTGAAGAAAGAAGAATCAGAAGGAAATGAAGGAACAAGAAAAGCAATTACCTTTGTGTACTGTGAAAACAGCACACAAAGACAGGCCAAAGTTCAAAATCTGTTTGCTTACTCTTGGACAGTTCCAGAGAAATGTAAAAAACTACTTGGGGAAATATGAAGACAGACTTAATGGTCTTTAACATACTGCAACTTACATGATTATCAGCACTTGGGTGAGTTTTCTTTTCCCTGCTTTAGAGAATCTTGGCTGCCTATAAGAAAGGATTTTAAGCTCACCAAAACTTCACTGCAATTACCATTGTGGGGGAGCAACACCTGCCAGGCAGTTCTGAACCATTTAAACAAAATATTGAAACTGGAAAAGGCAGAAACACAGCAAGGAGCTTTCAACAGCAAACCCAGGTTGTCTCTCATCATAATGTACTACCCTGCACAGAGGTAAAACCTGCACTCCCTGTATTAATTCTCATGCAAGTTGAAGGTGCCTTACAGGAGCCCACTGCAGTAGCCTCAACTCACCTTTGGGAACCTAATTACTGCAAAATGGACAGGTTAAGGACTCTGTCCTGTGCCTATCCTTCTAAATTAAGTGACATAAAGCAACTGCATCTAAAGCTATCTACTTCAGATACTGCATCTCTTCCTTCCTGAAGGAGAGAGCTCTTTCATTAGGTTAAATCACCTGTAGGTCATGATATAAAAAGCTGGCGTCAGCTCAGCTCTCATCAACATGAGTACCTTCATGAAGAGATGAATAATCAGAAGTACCTTTGGCATGCAAGTCCTGGTCAGTAGGAAGTAGGTCTATATCTTTTGGAGAGAGGAGCTGTATCAGTTGGACTCTCCTCTACAGTTCTGGGTTGGCCAAAGAAGAGTTCAGCTGCACCAGCAAACAATGAGAGATGGTGACAGCACAAGCAGCTAGCAGGAAGCTCAGCTTTAAGTAGTAAATTAGAAAAGAAGCTTCCAAAAGGCAAGAGAGGATGAGGGAGACAACAATTTCATAGGATGTCAAGCCAAAACCACAATTTTCTTATGCAGCAATACACTGTTTCAGAGCTTCTTTATCACAGACAAAGCTTCCAAAAGCCATACAGCAGATCTGAAGCAAGGCAAGGAGCAGGCAGCAACTCAGAACTGCATTTGGCAACTCAGTACTTCAGTGAGGGACTCGCTGTTCCAGAGCCTCCCTGAATAAGAGATCACTTAATGCCAGAGCTGCACGACATGGACCTCAGTGAAGATGCAATGCTCCACGTCTCACCTGCAGTTGAAAAAAGTATCTGGACAAGAAGAAGGATGAAGCCAAGGATGTGGATATTGTTATTGTAGAATAATTACTCAGAAATAGTTTAACACAAAAAATTTCTATGAAAGCCTGCCGGTGCAGACAAGCTATAAATCAACTCTGAAGCACAAAGTGCTTTAAAAATGCCCTTTACAAGATGCTCTGCCCTGCAAACAACCTCTCCTAAGTCAGGTATCACAGCCTAAGGCAGGGGCTGAAGAACAGGAATGAAATACCAGGCACAGAACACCCTCTCTTTGCAAACAAATAAGGCAAAGGAAAGCAAATCAGAGCAAGGGAGAAAAAATCAACTCCAGCATAAAGTACGAACACTTACTAGGCAGGCTAAGTGGAAGCTTTACAGGCAGCAGAAGGGTGCTATAGGCAGTGTTATCTGCCAAATCAAATCAGTCACTGGAAACAGCTGAGCTCGGCACAGCTGGGAAGTTGTATGGACAGGGGACTGACACACCTGAAGATGTCAGAGCTGACAGGCTGGGGACAACGTCTGCTGCTATCTTCACCAGTTATCTTCAGCATATGGAGCATGAAAAGCTCTATAATGCCTGGTGTGACCTGCTGTTCTACTGCTGCCAGAAGCCAAGCAAGTGGTCTGAGAAGGGAGTAATAACAGATCCCACAAGAAGCTACACGGGCTCTGAAGTTCGGCAGAGCTGCAGCAAAGAGTTCCAAGCTCAGATAGACAAAAATAAAATACAGGCCTGGAAATGAAGGATGCATCCATTTTCACAGTCCCACCTGACTTTATGGAAAGGAGTGACTGCTCTGCACCACAATGTCTGCAAAAGAGTATTGTTATGTTTACCCTAATATATTATTTATTACAGAATTTACAGCTCTTTTTTTCCCTACTGACAACTAGCCAACTACTAATTTGCAAGCTAAAATGCTGTGAGGTCTGCAGACCCCAGGGCATTTGCAAGCCATAAGGATTCTGAAATGCTTGGGAAAAGCCTGGCAATGCTGCCAGTCCTCACTAAGGTCCAAAGAATTTAAGCCACAGCCACCTAAACTAAGGAACTACCTGAGAAAAAATTACTAGAGAAGGATGTCTGCACATGCATAATGTTCAAATATTTATAGAAAACTTTTCAGCAGCAACAAATGAGAGCATCACTGTACCATCAGCTCCAGGTTTGAAATGATAATTGCTCGATACCTAAGGCTACTTGGTATGTTTTACTGAGTTTCCCACAATCCCACTCTCTGAAAACAGGCTGGGAACGATGAACATCACTTCATCAAAGACTGAGACACACAGTAACCCCTGTGCTCACTCTGTGCAATGAAGTCCCCCAAACTCAAATGCTGGCTTGTGTTTCAAAGGGTTAATAAGTGGAAATGGAAGGGGAGAAAAATATTCCTCAGTATTCCCCCTGTTCCACTACATTGACCAATAAACTCCTCCTGTGACATGACATAACTTTTGAGAAAACATTTGTGGTTTAGAATTGGCTGTTGAGTTTGTATTCCTGACTGGATAATCACTTCTTTAAAAGGAAGTGTACATCAATAATATTCATGGGGAGCTTCATAAGAGCTTGGCAAACAGTTCTGACAAAACAAAAACCTCAAATGTAAGGATTACTCATAAAATGCTCCATCAACAACTCTTCTTACAGACATCTGGATTATGCTGCTCTTTAAAGGGGAAAAACAAAGATGTCACTTCGAAGTTTAAATGGAAATATGCCATTAAAAATACTACATCATAAACAAAGCTATTTTTGCAAACTCAAACGCAATGAGCAGTTATGACAAAGTTTGCCAAGATAATTTACAGACACTTTTTTATTTAAAAAATGCTTTCAAAACACTAGAAGATGTACAGATATTACAGGTTAGTGATGAGTTTACAGACCTGAAAGATCAGCTAACCAGCATTAATAGTCTGTCAAGTCCCATCTTTTTCTTTAAATTATAGCCTGTAGTTGATGCTGTAAATAAAATTAAAGCATACACACCAAACCAACTGAACAAAGTTCCAGAAAAAAATGCAAACAGACACTTTAGGAGCCCACCCTTAGAGCATACAATTCACCATTCCTCCCCCAAACCATGTGAAACACAGAATTGCTTTATCCAGATGACATTAAGTTCTGTAGTATGCTGTAGTTAAGACTCAAAATGAGATCACTATTAAGATGCATGTAAAAACTTCCAACTCATTCTCAGTTTATTTACTTTTTAATTCCCATTAAAAGCTCAAGAAAAGCTGCTGATATGTCTGGGCTTCAAAAAAAATATTCCCATGAAAAACTAAAACACTCAAAAGACTGTTTATTCAAAAATTACAGAGCCCAAATGGATCATAAATGTTCAGGTAAAAATTCTTAACCCTAACAGTGAGGGTTCTTCGAAGACAAATATATACAGTCTAGTGAAGAAGTAGATGGCCTTAAAGTAGAGTCAACGTCACAATTCAATGAAGTCCACTGGATTTGCTGGAGATTGGATGAAGGTCATAGAATCACAGAATTGTTTGGGTAGAAGGGACCTGAAAAATCATCTTGCGACACCCCCTCCCTTGGGCAGGGACATGTTCCACTAGACTGAACTGCTCACAGCACCATCAAACCTGGCCTTGAACACTTCCAGGATGGGACAGCCACAACTTCTCTGGGCAACTTGTGCCAGGGCCTCACCATCCTCACAGTAAAGAAATTTCTAACACATCTGCTGTTCCAGTTTAAAGCCATTCCACCTTGTCCTATCACTGCATGCCCCTGTAAGAAGTGCTGCTCCAGCTTTCTTACTCCTGCCTTCCAGTACCTAAAGGAGGCCTAGAAAGCCTCCCTGGACCCTTCTCTTCTCCAGGCTAAACAAACCCATTTCTCTGTCTTTCTTCACAGGAGAGATGCTCTAACCCTCTGATCATCTTCATGGCTCTAAGAAGATCCTTGGTGACTTCGCAAGTGCACATTGTTGGGTCCTGTCCAGCCTCTCATCCACAAGCACTCCCAACTCCTTCTCCACAGGGCTGCTCTCAATCCATTCTGCACTCAGCTTGTATTTGTGCCTGAGATCACCCTGATCCAGATGCAGGATCTTGTGCTTGGCCTTGCTGAACTTCATGAGGTTCCCACAGTCCTCTCAAGCCTGTCCAGGCCCCTCAGGATGGCATGTCTTCCCTCCAGCGTGTCACCCGCACCACACGGATCAGTGTCACCAGCAGTGTCACTCTCTATGTTGCAAACAAAGATGCCAAATAGCACCAGTCCCAAAACTGACCCCTGAGGAATGCAGCTCATTACTGCTCTTCATTTGGACATTGACCCCAACTCTTGAGTGCAACCAACCAGCCCATTTTTTATCCATCAAGTGGTCCAGCCATCAAAAATTAATGTCTCCACAGTTTAGAGGCAAAAAACCTTACATGAAACAGCATCAAATGCTTTGCACAAGTCCAGGCAGATTCACCAGCTGTGCTTCCCTTAGCCACCAACACTCTTAACCCCATCAAAGAAGGTCACCAGATTTGTCAGTCACGACTTGCCTCAGTGAAGTCATGCTGGCTGTCACCAGTCATCTCATGATTTTCCACGTGCCTTAGCACAGCTTCCAGGAGAATCTGCTCCATGACCTTGCCAGGCACTGAGATAAGACTGACTGGTTTACAGTTCCCCATATCTTCCTTTTTCAATGGGAGGTATGTTTGCTCTTTTCCAGGCAGTGGGAACTTCATGATACTGACACAACTTAGCAAACATGATGGATAGTGGTTTCGTGATGTCATCCACCAGTTCCCTAAAATCCCATGGACACATTTCATCAGGTCTCATGGACTTGTGCCCCTGCAGCTTCCTCAGGTGTTCTCAAACTCATCATCTCCGACAGGTGGTTCCTAATTTTTCTAATCACTGCCTTTGCCTTCTGCAACTCAGGCAGTGGGGCTGGAACACCTGTCAGTGAAGACCAAGGTAGAAAAGTCACCTGTCTCTGCCCTCCCCTTAATCCTGTCCTGTAAGCTTTCAGACAGCTTCTCATCAATCCCCAGGCAGACGTCCATGCACTCCAGCTGGCCACTAACACTTCTTCCTCATTTCCACCTCCTGCACTTCCTGAAGAGCCTACATCCTTCTATTCCAACACTCCAGTCACAGGAACCATTCTGGCATGTCTCTACAAGGCCAGTAAAATCACAGCCCTGCAGGCATGCACGTCTCTAACTCCTCTTGTTTATTCCCCACACCACATCTGCACAGTGACATTAAGTGGGGCCCCTGAGGAAGCTGGCTTGGATTCAGGTGCCCTCCTGCAGACCTGCAATTCCCTCTCCAGGCTCTGGGCATCTCTATCACTGCCATCAAACTGATAGGAGTGGGATGGCAACTTTAGTTTAAAACCCTCTAAACTTTTAGTTTAAAGGTAGCAGGTAAGGAAGTACATGTGCTGAAGTATCTTTTGTTTCTTTGTTAAAGCAAAGACTAGCAAAGATACCATCTTCTGGTATCTTTGAAGGCATTGAGATTAAAAGACTGAAAGCTTTAGGACAGCTTGACTAACATATTTTCTCGATGTCAATGCTTCACTGAAACTGCTGGAGAGACTCACATTCAAAGCACTGAAACATTTGAGACTGAGAAGACCTCAACTTCTTTGACACTATGAACTGACTTTCTGCAGTTCAATGTCTTTTCCAGATATTTGTCAAAAGTCAATAGAAGCAGAACAAAACCTGTTGGTTTGCCATTTCCTGATGGTTTTTAATACAAAGCCCTACTCTTCTAGTAAGACTCAGAGACTGCTGGGGAGTCAGGTAACATAACCAGCTGCAGGTGATGTAAGAGCAGCCAAATCCTGCCTTTTGTAGTGTGGGAAAAATGCTATTAGGCAGCAGGAGAACTGCAGGATAGGACCAGGCTGCTGCAAAAAAAAGTCAGGATGGTGACAAAGTAAGTACTTGGCTCTTCAGAGTCTCAGTGTCCCTCCTCGTCTTATCTGAAGCCTTGCACTATGCCAAGAAACCAAGCAGGAACTGCACTTGGTTCATGATGTACCAGAGACATGAGGGATGATGACAGCTCATTCTGTTGGGTCTGATGCTACAAAAAGGAAAGGGAGAGCACAGTAGAGAGCACAGTACCATAGCTTGGAAAAAAACAGTCTGGGCTCAAAAGGGCAAAAGGAACCATTTCTTTTACTATCTGAACTAACACTGCCATACACCAGAGGAATGCAACATCTCTACGCAAATAAAGCTCTGAGAGCCTGAGCAGAACAGGGAAAATCATATCCTCTTCACAGGGACCAACATACTTCTACAGACTGCATAATCATGACAGTCCTTTTTTGACCTCAGTCTGATTCTCTTGGACATTATAAGGCACATGGCTTTTTTCAGGAAAAAAAAAAAACAAACTGTCATAGTTACCAAAGTTCTAGTGATGCCTTCTGGGTGCTGGCAAAAAATTTTAGTGATTAATTATTCTGGCTGTCAAAACCTATTCAGATTTTTTTTTCATTATTTATTTTGAATTTTCTTGGCTTTCATTTCTAGACAACGAATCTTGCTATATTTTTGTTAAACAGACTGAAGGCTCTTCCTCTCAAACTTTCTCAAACAGAAAAGCTAATAAATTCTTTCTTTCTTTTGGATTAGGGCAATGAATGTCTGTAAGAAATCCCAGTGGCTGTAATGTGTTTTTCCACCCTTAGCCACCATCATCACTCTACATCTCATCTACTCACTATCTCATGCACCTCCTAGAGGTGCAGACAGACCCGAACACAACATTCTGGGAGTGTTGCAGTATAGTCAGAGCCAGACTTAGCACAGATTCCCTGAAGTTATTTTATGGATCTACATAGAAATTGTTGACACAGGCAACAAGAGCGTTGTCCTACAAGCTCATGTTTCCCTACTGTCAACTCAGGGTGGAGAAATGGCCCTCTCTCTTCTCCAGTGACTTCAGAAGGATTCTAGGACAACTAGCTTAGGAGAGAGTACAAAACTGAAAACAGCCGAAGTTGGGCAAGCTCAGCTCCTATACCTCACACCTGCAGAATCAGATTATATCTACATTTCTATACTGTTCTTGTTTCTTATGGTATCAACCAAGTCAAATGCCTTGTAGAAGCCAAAAATATCAAACATACAATCACATTAAAAATACTTAATAGGTACCAGCTTAGCTTGACAGGATCTGTTTTCCAGAAGCTCATATTGACTGGCATTAATTATAGTTCTCTTACTCCACGCATTCCAAACTGTCCCATTTATTACATCCCAATTCACTATTAAAAACCCTCACACCACTGAGGCACATATTTTGGCCACTCTGCCAAAGGAATGAACCGAACTTCCAAAGCTGACTGCCAGTAGCACACCAGAGTAATGGAGCTCTAAATCCCCTCCCTCCACCGCCCAATGACAACACTAAAAAAAGACCTGTGGCTTAATTCATCATCCCCAAAGAAACAGCAGAAAAAACCAGATCAGTTACAAAAGAGCCCCTTCAGAGAGAAGAAAAGAAAGCAAGCAAAGACAGAAGAGGAAGTGTGGGAGGTGCGCAGATTACAGTCAATCAAACTTTGGAGTCCACGAGAATAATTGGAAAAATAAGTAATTCCTTCACAGTGAGAATTTGTTCTCCAGATGGAAATTGTTGAATTTAGCACATATGACCATCACAGAATTAATACAATTGTATGAGGAGATCCCGCTGTTAAAATTGAGCTGCTAGATTTAATTTAAGAATTAGGTTATATAAAAACATAGGGTTTAGGCTTTTTACATATGGTGCCAAGAAACTTCCAGCAGTGGGTAGCCTGAGCACTAACCTTCCCTAAGGAGAGTCAGCACTGCTTGCAGTCATCCAGATGCCTACATACAAGATAATTGGAGAAAAATCATTTTCGTAGAGGATTTACATTATCCTGGCCATCACATATTTTCAGTTGCACGCTAGATGGGTGGTACATCACTGCTACCTTCAGAACGTCCCAACTAGCAAGCTTCCTCAATAAGCCTGGATGACAGTCCCCACACAGCTACACTGAATTGAAGCATTACAACAAGTAATTTTCGATCATTAAATTACTGCCACCTTCCTCATGCTTTGCCATATCTGTGGATACAAAGTGTAGTGCCTTCCTTGACACTCCTAAAACATGCACTGACTAAAACATCCACAAGTTCAGCAGCTGCACAGATAGCAGAGAGCTTGCCTGTGTCTAACAAACCAGCACTGGCACAGGCAGGAGGGTACTAATTTTTACAAGTCAGATAGCACCCATGGAGAAGACTACTGTTATTTGTCTTCTAGCCTCAGGCAGTGTCCTGCAGCCTGTCATCAAAGGCTTTGAATAAGACTACCACACTCCCCTTTATTGACATAGAGAATATGCTGATGACAGAGAGAATGTACAACGATCATGCTCCAGCACCAGGGATGTTGCTGTTTACATCCTTATTTTTTAACTCATGGCCTAACAGCAATGTCAGGATTAGTAAAAAGGCCTTCTCTCTCCATTTCTCTGGTGATGTACTTTTCAGGTGCAAGCTCTCCATTTCATCTGTCACCTTCACCCAAATGCTCCTCACTCACTGTCCTCTATTACAGGCCACATTTCTCACATGCATAATTCAGAGACTCTCAAAACACTCCCCGCCTTCATGTGGCTAGTCCAGACAATTCTCTGGTCCAAACCCACTTCCACAAATGCCATGCTAGAGATACACAGCGTTGAAGAGAGAGTCTATCAAAATTGTTTTGCTGAGCTGCAGGGCTTCTGCAATAACTAGGATTCAGAGATGTGCAAAATAATGAATTTCCTAACAGTCCATGGATGTTGTCTATTCTATAAAGAACTTCAAATGTGCTTGTCTCTCATGACTCAAACGGGGAAATCCAGTTACCAGTATAAGAGAAAATGCTTCTCGTCTCATTTTTAACCAATTCTTCCCTCCTTCACATCAAATCCCACTTTGTGTGTCAATCCATCAGTTACTAACTCCTGATGACATTACTGCATTTCTTATGGAAACATGGGCATGACCTCAAACCTAATGGAATGAAGTCAATTTATCTCTGATATCTCAAGCACAGAAGTTACAGTTTGACACCAGGCCCTCAGCTGAGATGCAGCATGAGCAAGCACCCATCACCTTCAGAGAAAAACACTATTGTTCCAAATTCCAGAAGTGTGACTGAAAAAACAGCCATTTTAATCAAAATACTAGGGACAGTGCAGAATCTTAATCTATAGCTCAGTTTATACAGATCTCTGCACAACTCACCCGTTTCTTCAGACTCGTCCTCCCAAACTGCAGCAGACAGCCCCAGAATTAATCTTTGTGATTGCAAGGGTAAGTTCTTACCAAGGGAACAGCATGGCCATGGGTTATTAATGAGAGTCCTGATCAAGTGCATATTCAGTTCAAATCACTTGCTAAAAAAGTTATCCTCCTATAGGCTATATAAATACATAATACATCTACATTAACCTGGGTGACACTGGAGCAGTCTTTCCAGCAATCTGGACTACTTTATCTCCAAAGTAGACTCTTATACCTCATTTGAGTGAGTGAGCACACATTTTAAATAATGACGAGAGACTCCAATTTTCACATTTTCATGGATGCAGTGTCAAATCTATTTGTAATAGGATCATCTATTATCTGTCAGTACTGAGCAAACTAGGTGAGAAAATAATGGTTAGTAGTATATTATCTGGAATCTTGATGAAAATTAGCCAGAGGCAAGTGAAGTTGTTGAAAACAAAAGTGTTACTTCTTGATTGCTTAAGGCATCCTGACTTGACTTAAGCTATTTCTAAAAGAGGATCAAAAATGATTTGGTTTGTTGGGGTTTTTTGTTCAGGAGATGTTAATTTTCTCCACCCATTCAATTTTAAACACAGAATATTTCATCCACTGGAGCACTCTTGTTCTTCACACAGTAGATCTGTTTCAAGCAAAACTTAAACCAGTGCCAGAAAGGAAGAAATGTTGAAACTCACACCTGAACACAGTTTATGTTAGTGAAGAAGGGATAAGAGACCAAGGGAGCTATTGGTGTCCTTACCACCAGGTATTTCTTTCATCTGGTTTCAGAGAGGTTGATGCTGCACTGGGGGCTACAGTGGTCTGTGATTTGGCATATTGCTAATCCCCATACAGACACACAAATATGTGCTGATACATATATATATATTTTTTTTTTCCCTCCAAGAAGGAAAACTTTGGGGCAGTAAGTCCAACTGGGTTGTGCTCACCTTGGTTTTGTAGGCTGGAGATGAGAAAATGAACAAGGAGATACTCCAGCCTTCCAGCTTTTTCTGTTAACCTGTGGGAAGTCTGGATAAGGAGTAGTGGATCTGTCCACATGGAAGCCATATAGGTGGGATGAAATGTGTGAAACTCACAGCTTCAGTACTTCTCTAATGAAGTGGTAGTAAATCAGTTCTGTGGCAAGGGGAACCAACATTAACCACTGTCACCTCCCACCACAGCTCAAGTCTTCAGCTGCTTTCAGGGTTGCTGCTAAAAGCCGCACTGGAAAAGCTGCTGGGAGCCAACACGGACTGAGAATTGGGATTTGCTTCCCTCGATCCACTCAAAGTTTGTGCCGGCCAATAGAAAGAGGGTGAAGAATCCACACTGAGGGGGAGAACCAGTTTCCTGCTGAAGTTACACACTGGAACAGCAGAAACAGGACCTGAATACACCCACGTGGTGTTTCCCTCGGTTTGCTCAACATAGTCAAGAATGAGGAGAAAAAAAAGTAACCAAAAGAAAAACTGTATAGCAAATGGAAACATCGCGCTTTGGAACTGATATGAAACTTTAATGGATATTTTGTCAGGGCCATTAAAACAATCCTTTGAGTTATGCAAAAAATACTTTTATTTTTAGTGGCTATAAATTAAACAGTCCACTAACTGGAAATATTGTTACAAGACAGTAAAATGATTTTTTTCCCTTAAGAAAGCATAATGAAATTCATACTAAGCTGTATTAAAACAAATATTTCTCAGTTATATGAGATTAAAATGTAATAATTTTAAATTTAATTCAAAAAACAAAGTATTAAAACTTTGGTTTAATATAAGGGTTTAAACAGACTAAGGTTTAGAGAAAATTTTATTGGATGTGTTAGATGATCTTTAAAGTCCCCACCGACACAAACCATTCTATTATTTTATATCAGTGAATTCTCTTCAGATTATGAGCAAAAAGATAACAACTTGAAGTTATACATCTAAAGTCAACTCAAACATGTTTGTGTATTAAAAAGTAAAGCAAGTTACTTTTATAACTGCTAATATATTTGTCTTTCTCTTTGGTAATCTTTCTCAAGAAGCCTGTTTTTTCCAGCCTCAGCTGTCCAGAAGTACATTTTTATTTTGTTTGTTTCAATACAGCCAGCTGTTGAAATCCTCAGGAAGTATTTCCTTTACTGGGACCAATTCAGTGAATGTTAAGACCAAGGAAAGTTAATTTCTCAGTCACGGGCTGAAAAAAGGGAACCAAGTGTGAAGATGATATAGCCTAATATCAATGCCTTACAGGCATGAGTCCCTATAATAACCAGTTCAGGTCCCTAGACCTACATGCAAGCATTTTTTAAAAATCTCACTACAGCAGCTCAGTGCACAGACATCAGAAGTTTACATAAACATAATGCTCTGAAATCAATGAAGCTTAACTCTAAAGCCGAGAAACAAACAGGCTTTGGAGGAGGTTTTGACCCAAGGAGGACACTGGTATCCACCACAATTTTGGCAAGTTTCATGAGATTTTATCCATAGTGACTATACTTCTTATCCCTCTGGAGTATTCAAGAAGCAGAGATGGGACCCTGGCCTGTGGTCTGGTGCCATAACCATCTGGTCCTGTGAGTCATAACCACCAGTTCTACATCTCTCCCATCTCTACTCAAAACAAAGAGTTTCACTGATTGTAGCTGTAAAAAAAAATATGGCTTGCCATGGATTAATCTGTTAAAAGTTTAATAAAGGTACATTATTTGTTACTTTGAGAATATACAGCTTTAAAACCTAATAGTGTGCAGAGATAAAAGCACATTATCACAATTAGTAAAGAGTGGTATAAATTTAAGGTATTTAGTTGCAGTTCATTACATTTCAATTATTACTAACTGGAGTATATTATGAAAACAAGTTATATGCAATACAGAACAAAACGAAATCAATTACTTCTATGAATATGTCTTTGTTTCAACCCCTAAATATTTTAAGTCCTAAAGACTGCAGTCATTTTGATTTAGAGCATTTCACCCTGATATGCATTTGGCATAAAAAAAGGAGGTGTAGTAAATCATCTCTAAAATAACTCTGTATATCAGGACAGAGAGATAAAGGAACTATGCTAGAGATGAAAAACACTTCAAGAAACTATCAAGGCAAAGAAGAAAAAGCTGGACGGGACGCCAGTAAGAAGCAGCTTCGTGCCAAGGTGTACAGGAGCACCTTAATCGGTGAAGCAAGAGCAGGCAGGAAGGATGATTCTGGGTGAGCTGCACTGGAGTACATGTGGCCTGTGTCTAATTCCTGGGGTCCATCACCCCCTTAATGACCCACCAGAGAGGAACAGAATGTGCTTTTGCTGAGTGCGCACTGCAACTGACAGGTGAATGGAGGTCTCCAGCTTTATTCTGAATGCTTACCTGAATGCTTAATGGGTCAGAACAAAAGCCATTTGAGGAGTTCTGCATTATTCAGTAATTTCTCTAATTATAAAGTGATTTCAAGCACTGCTATTGTTGCAACCAGTCTTTTCCTATTAGGGCCCATTGTTTAAGAATCTGCGTGTGAGCACTGAGAACCCCAGCATGCCGAAGTGAGCATCTCCTATGTGTCACTTCCACCCAACCATCACTACTCCAGCAGGTAATGCACACATTATCTACGCTGACCTCTCCTTAATTTGTATCACCTCTATGTCATAAAACAATTATCCACATTTGACACGAGCAGCACTTGGTAGCTTGAAAAGCAATTAAAATTTAGGAGCTGTCTCTTGCAACAAAAAGGCACTCAGAGAAGCAGCGCTTCAAAAAAGTTGCAGCATGCCAGCCATCAGTCTGATTCTGCCTCTATCAATCACATGAGGCCTCACTAAACAGCAAAGCGCCGGCAAGCAAACAGCAAATGTTTACGAGGTGCAGCTGGTGGTACTTACGTTAACAGCAAAAGCAGCATCAGTTAAATTAACATTCTTCATTCTTTCATTGCTCATTATGGTCTGACAGACATACCCGCAGTCCACATAAATGACTTAGAGCAAGAGAGCTGTCTAGCATCCTGCCATGAAACAAGACCACCTAATGGGAGCAGCCACTGTAATTAAAACTCTGAAAACCAAGATTTATACCAGTTTAAGGATGCAGTGGTGGGTATTATGACCTACTTTAAATTTATTAAAGGAATCATGAAAGCCTAAGCCGTTACTCAAGTGAAAAGTTAAGAGCCTACCATTTATGATATTTGTCCGATAAAAGGGATTCAAGCGGTCTTTTGATCTAGGAATCATTTCTGTTGTTTCAGGTTTGGAGATGCAGGGGGAGAGGGAAGAAAAATATATTACTCAAGTATTAACTAATCAGCTACCCCCGGAGAATGCTCTCCGTAAGTCTTACTCGTTCAAGTCCACAAGATTTTCTTTGATGGAGAATTGCAGCAACTGGTTCTGCTTAAAAATTTACAGCCACATTTAATCTCTTGGATCAAGAAAAGTTAATTTCATCAACTTAATGCTGCATTTCATGGAACTCTGTCAGAAATTAACATCATACCAGAAAAAGGGGCTGAAAAACCACCAGTGTTTTTTAAAAGTATCTCCAAAGCACCAGAATGGAATTTGACCAAGTAAAAGAATCAGCTTAGAGTACTGGAACTCAAAACCATTAACAAGGAAATAACAAACATGAGGAAAAGCATGTTTTTAAAAAAATAAAAGCCACATTGATCTGTAGTTATGCACCACCTTTAAAACAGTATAAGAATGAGACTTAATACTCTTAGCTATTAAAACATATTAGATCATAAAAGATGATTCAGTGTTTGCAGAAAGTGAGAAGCAGTAAGGAACCTGCCTTGTGGCAGTGCAGTGCCCCACTCCCTGCCAGGCACCACGTGAAGCACACCAGGGCTTGCACAACATGGGATACTAGGTGGCCAGGAGACTAGCGTAAGCCCAGCAAATACTATGGAAAGGATTAAGTCATGAAATCTGGCCCTCTAAAGGTATGTAAAACCCTCACTTCTGTTTCCCAGGAGTGATCTCCCTACTGGAATTTGCTCTGTTTCATCTCCCTTCCCCTCTGCCGAGAGCAATAAAAAGTGGAGCTTTTTTGCTTTTTGCCCTTAAGCAGATAGAAAGCATTGTTCCCTTTCCCTTCAATGCCTCAGTGGTAAAAGGACTTGCCTTAAACACAGAGAACTGTGCTTCAAACCTCTCTGCTGTCTGAGACCTAAAATTCCACCTGAAATCTGAAAACAGCCCCAGGAGGCAGCTACAACCACCAGGCTATCAAAGCATGGTATGGGATGTGAGCATGCATGTAGAACTCTTCCCACTTCTCCCAGCAGGGAGGAGAGCAAACCTGCTCCCCACCACAGCACTCCCACATGGGGCAGAAACAGCTCTGCCACCTCATATCACACACCCGTATGTACATACACATGCTTGTGAGCTCCAGGCATCAAAAAAAAAAAAAGAACCCTAAACAGAACATCAAAAAGGCTCTTGACTTTAATAAACACATCACACCAGTAAGATGCATTTAGCAGGTCAGTGCCAGTTCTCTGGTACACTGTATATGCCACTCCAGTTGCCCAAACTCCCCTCCAGGATGCATTTCTGTCCAGCCTGTTTCCACAGATGTGCCCTGGGCATGATTTAGGGAAAGCCCTCATCCAAAACTGAGCCCAAAAGCATATGAACATCACCCAAATGCACAAGTACACTCGAGCCTGTGCCTTGGCCCTGTTTAGTTTACTAAGATAGATACAGCTATACAGAATCAAGCTAAATTAAAATTACACATTTAAAACAACCTCAGGAATACAGAGCTTAAAAGGGTACTGTAATAGCAAACATCTGGATGGCCTAAGTCACAAGCAAGGGCTTCAGCCCATGCTGCTTTAACTGCAGCTCACAGTCATTAAGGTTGGAAAAGACCTCCAAGATAGTGGAGTCCAATCCTTAACCCAGCACTGCCAGGTCCACCACTAAGCCTAAGCACATCTACAAGTTGGGGGTTTTTTTAACACTTCCAGGGATGGTGATGCTACCACCTCCCCAGGCAGCCTGTTCCAATGCTTGGCCACCCTTTCAGTGAAGAAATTTTTCCTAGTAATCAATCTTAACATCCCCTGGCACAGTTTGAGGCCACTTCCTCTTGCCTTATTGCTTGCTAACCAGAAGACGAACCCTCACCTGGCTACAGCCTCCTTTCAGGGACTTGCAGATAGAGAACAATCAGGTACCCCCCGAGCCTCCTCTTCTCCAGGCGGAATACCCCCAGCTCCTCCTCATAAAATTTGTGCTCCTAATTAATGAGGCCAGTACTGAGTGAGGAACAAAACCCTTTGAACCCCACAGCCGTTGTGATAGCTGCTCTATTTCCTGTGAAATATTTCCACTTCTTGCAAGAGACATACATAGGCAGGGAAGGGATTACATAAGGGCGTATCTGTGTTTAAGAGCTCTTCTGCAAGGACCCCATTGCTTTCTCCTGTGGCCCAGCTGCTTCTCACTCAGAAGATTGGTTTACAACAACCACCTTCCTTAATGCAAGAGGGCTGAGCAAAAGCCCCCTTGGGAACTTGTTAGCACCAATCTTGTTTTCTTCCTTGGTATCTCCAAACTGCTGGGCAAAGGCTCTGGTTGCCCCAAGGGAGAACACACAGCATCTCCCCAGCAGCTAGGGTGACAGTCTCTCATAGCTAGATGGAATTCCCAGCTAACTTTCACATTAAATATATGCAACTTCATTCACCAAGAAAAGCTTTCTTTTTTTTATTTCCCCTGGGAAGTTGGGCAAGTTCCAGGAAGTTTCTTGCAATATTTGCCTGAGGGCTGCAGAGAATGGATCTAGAGTGACTTGCTCCCACTCATTTCACTGAAATCCCATCATCAGGGACTTTGCTGCATGGGAGTATAGTTTTGCTTTACCACAATGAAATGACAAGAATATCTATAGATGAATGCCATTTGGGACAAACACAGGGAGAATGGCTGGAAAATACAGAAGTTTGTGTTTGTTTTGCAATATAGCTCATCCATAATTTAATATAGGTAATTCTGTTAGAAGAATGTTGCCTGTCACAGAAAGATATGAAGAAACAGTGCTCTCCATCTGTTTTATTACATTGTTGTGGTTTGCTTTTTTCCCCAAGAGACGGTTAAGAAGAACTTAACCTGAACAACTGATATAGTACAACTTCTCTTGTATATTCCTCAGCCAGAACAGATATACTCTGCTTCTTAAGAACATGTTTACTCAATGCTGGAACATGGAAATGCTACTTATTGTCAATCAGAAGACTCAGCACAGACTCAGATATGTAAACTCTGGAGACTCATGTTTTCTCCAGATGACACATTGAAATTTCAGGGGTCATGTGCTAGAAAGCCATTCCACTTTTTTCCACTTTCCACATCAGTTTGTAATACTAGAGTTTCCCTGAGTTCTGCCTTACTGGCATCTTAGAAGCTCATGGAGATACTACCAAGAGTCCTATATAAAGTTCATAATATTAAGTTTATAGTAAGTTTAACCCAAACTGAGCAGTGCGGTGGGTGATGGGGAACAAGCAGAACACAGGCCAAGTTGTTAAATCACTTCATTGTTTCTACCATCATAGGACCCAATCGAAATTTCCCAACATAAAAGACCCTTCTCACTGATTTTAAGGAATGTTTGATTAAACTCTAACAATCCTTTTTTGTCTGTAGAAAAGCTGCTAGGAAGGACCTCAATAACTGCTTCATGGATATTCCAAGCTGATTTAATAACCAAAGCTCTAATCAAACAATTAACTGATTACAGCTACAAGGATACTCCAGCCAGCAAGCTTTATTTCTTACCAAAAATCCTCACACCTACAGCGGCACCTCATCTTCTGCCTTCCATTTG
Organism: Bombycilla garrulus; assembly: GCA_013400315.1. NCBI lineage: Eukaryota > Metazoa > Chordata > Aves > Passeriformes > Bombycillidae > Bombycilla > Bombycilla garrulus. The sequence continues at coordinate 40,767 of VXBU01006137.1, forward strand.
TGATAACCGTCCATTATACTATTTAAAAAACAGAAGACAGCTGCATTTGAACTTCTCGGGATGACCACAAGCACAGCAAAACACGTTTCAACTTCTTTCAGAGGCAAAGTACTGAGTGCCTTAGCACAGAACAGCAATCAGCTGTTCAAACTGAACCTCGTAACTCAAGAGAAAGTAATTTTTTTTTAACCAGGTACAAGCTCGTGGAAATGTGTTAGCATGTTGCTAATAGCAATCATCAACTGGGATTTCGTAAAAGGACAACTAGGCTTAGTCCACCCTGGAAAGGGACTCATGAACAAGCAGGCTAAGGAAAGAAAAAGCACTCACAAACAACAAGAGATTATCCCCTGCAGCAGAAGCTCGACCTGTGATTACACGTTATCACTAATCTGTAACACTGTCCAACATCCCAAGAAAATTTGGGGATGCACCCCTGCACATTTTTCCACTGCAATTCCCTGTCACATAAATGAAAAAGACATTCAAATGATACTCCTGCTACATTCAGGAGATACTCTTAATTTTTTATATACATAACATATATATAGCTTTATATGTATTTACAGATTTAGAATGACAGCCAAGAAACCTACATGTGGTACTGAAGATCAGCATCCTACACTACATGACAGCAAGTCAAGTATCATTTTTGACTTCTTTAATAGACAAATTTCATAACTTCAATATGAACAGGTATTTTCCTGCCATGCACACAAAGCTGGATCTAAAAATAATAATAATAAAAAAGTATAAACATTTTGCAATCACGGCAACCCACAAAAGTGCCTACTTTTTGTATAAAAGGACTGAGCACAACCAGGAACGGGAAAACATCCATCTCCAAGTAGAGAAAGATACAATTTAGAATTTAATATCATCTGCGCCAGTAGTATCTTCCTGAGGATCTACATGTGGACGTGGCAGAAAAGACCACAGAACATCATGGAAACCTTGCAGGCTACACCAAGAGCTGCAACTTTCTTCAGTATAGGCTAAGCCAAGCCAGGCAGGTCAAGAAGAGCAAAGACCACATAAAAAGCAAGTCATTTTCAGTGTTTCAGACCCAGCAACTTCCAATCACCTTCAGGAATGAGCTGACCTGACAAGCCAACAGAAGTACCTGAGTAAGGCAGGTTAACTCAGTAAGCCAAACAAGGCTGGCTCTACAACAAACCATGCTACAAGAGTATCTCAAATTATCTGCATAAGGAGGCTCTGACAAGTTGTTTGTGCCTTTGGACATTCACAAGCAGCTGAAGACATTTACTGTGTTCTGCCACTCATAATAGTAGCCTGTCAAGTCATGTTTTTACCTCTACTGCACTTTGCAAGCCTCTCCTTGCCTGGGTTGGTCAAATCCTTTTCAATGATTTCTCAGGCGAGGCTGGCTGACAAAACTAGATGCTGGAGTGCCCCTATCTCCCCTCTTTCTTGCAGCACAGCACCACACAGCTGGGGAAGGCACAGAGGAGTGGCAGTAACATATTCCAAAAGCAACAGCATTTCTCCATCAGCTACAATTATAGTTCTCCAGGATACCAGAAATCAGTGAGGTCAAAAGCTATACAAGTAACAGAAAACAGATGAGTGTATTCTCAAAATCCACAGCTTATGTTGATGTTGAGGAGGAGGTTAAAAGATACAGCTAAATATAAGAACTCATTATAGTCATGATGCAACAAGATGGGAAAATGGCTCTCCCTGCAGAAAGAACATTTAACCAGGATTTCTAATGCTGAAATGCTGCTGGAGAACTGAGAGCCAATTAACAGCCAACTTCTGCATTTCCCATGTTATACAGAAAATAACAATTACAGGATTCTGCACACTGAAAAACAACTGTGCTGATGAATCTTGCTGCAAACTGTGACAGGGTTCTCAGCCATGACACCTCCTTACAGTGGAGAGGCCTAACAACCAGCATGGAATTCATAAGCATGCTTGGAAATAAGTAAATAAATAAATAAAAATAATTTTAAAAAGTCATGATGGCAAAAGACTGACAGAATTGCTCTGGAGTTTCTTGTTGGTAGAATATTCATTCCTCTACGAAGATATCTACCCATAGATCAGATTAAAAATCTGTCTACTGGAATGAAAACGTAGCTCAGCTTATCCAGGATATTAAAGTGTGTAGTGCAGCTGACATCTGATCTGATTACTTTTCATGCAAAGCAAGAACAAAACCCAAACTTTAAAAAGGCAAAATAAAAAGTACCAAGAGAAATCCATGTTGGAGGACTAAGTACGATTACAGCAGCAATTTCAGATCAATATCAATAAAAGATTTTATGGACTGCAAGATGCATATCCAACACAATTCAGAATTGACATGTTTTAGGCTGCACACCAATCACTTCCCACAATGGAAATGAATTCTGGAGATGCAGAAATCAGAGGCAAGAGATATCTCTATAGGAAAGATGATAGAACACATTCAAATTCTCATGCAGAGGTTCAGAGAAATCGGCAGCCGACATGAGGAATAAATTGAAAACAATAAAAAACCAGTCTGAAAATAAGAGTTATGTATTTAACTATACTAAACTGGTATTTTTTGAAAGAAGCTAAAAGAAAATTCCTTCTAAATGCAGGGGCCTGACCCAGAAATCTGCTGTCACCTAGAAAGTGAAAGCATGCACCAAAAGAGTGAAGGGAGGATGTCCACTAACACTGGAGAGGTGCTAAGCGGGCCAAGTCTATTCAAAAACATCAGCTTTAACAGAGAAATTAAACAGTCATGGCTAAGCTGCTTAACATTTCACAACACAGACAATGGCACAAAAGATACAATAACAGCAGCTTATAGGAAAGCTGCCAGTGGAAACCAACTGGAGAAAATGTTGAAACTCTGGGATAAAGAGATGACTGATTAAAAAAAAAAAAAAATCCCCAAATTCCTCCAGATCTGGAAAAGCACACAGAGAAAAAACAGGAAAATTAAATAATACTCAAAATACCAATACAAGATGACTTAAAGAGATTAGGCTCCTTCCATCAGTAAACAAGTTTCCTCCAGCATCATCTTAACCACTGAAAAAGGAAGCAGAAACCCACAGTTAACCTACAGTCTTCCAGCTCAAAATCTAACAAGTGAATATCAAATGGAAAATACTCTTTTTTCTGCAACCACAGTGGCAGGATAACCCCGCATGATGCCCTCATGTGTTGTAACAGAAAACAAAAGCGGAACATCAGTCTGCATTTACTCTGTATGGTTAAACTAAACTCAAATAAATGGTGTTAAAACAGGTACTAGTGCCAAATCCCAACATCCAACCAGCTGCAACACCCCTTCTCCCACCAGAAAGGCACTATTACTCCAGACCTCACTCCAAAATGTGTGAAAAACTACCCACTACTGCACCTCAATAAGTGAGGTCCTTGAATGAGGCCCTAGCACAGATTGTCCAGCAAAGCTGTGGCTGCCCCATCCCTGAAACTGTTCAAGAGCAGGTGGGATGGAGCTCTGAACAACCTGGGACATGCTCATGGCAGAAGGGTTGGACTAGATGATCTTTAAAGGTCCCTTCAAACCCAAACCAATCTGTGATTCTGATTAGACAAATGAAATTTACTCATAAACATACCTTATCTGAGTAAAAACTCAGCCAGTGTAGAAGTAAAGGCAGGGAAGGGGAACCCATCCAACATTAATGGAATTTATTTTTGCATTTGAATTTTGAATATTTTTTTAACATTAATTGGCTGCAAAATGCAATGATCAGTCTCAAGTCAAACATTTTGAAAGGAAGGAGAAGAATACAAATGCACAAACAGTTCATCATCAAGAAGAAACAAACCCTTGCAAAACAGACAGGACACATTCTGGCATGATCTAAAGACTGGAGGAGGGGTAAGAGTGATGACTTTAAAGTTATTTCCAGCTTACTGTCTGGCAGTGAAAGCAAAATCTGAAACTACAGCTGGACATCTGAATACCTTCAAAACAAATCCCCTGGAAAGGATCAAGTATTAAAATAAGTGAAGTCAATAAGTGAGTCACCAAAATTGGTATTTCCCAGGGAAAGATGAAAGTATTTCAAATCTGTCATGTTGATAAGGCCACAACATCTGCCAATATCTAGATGGGTGGCTAAGCCACTGTAGAAAAATGCAGAAATGGCTGATAAAAATTATGTTGTACCTGAAGAGTGATTGTTAATTGGCAAATTGAGACCAGATCACACCAAAGACTGTTGCCATGGTGGCATAGGAAAGAAGCAAGCTTAGATAACTCAGAAGGTAAGGCAACAAAACAGATTCACATCAGAAAGATGTAGAGGGAGCTTTAGGCATGTGGTAGGTTTCTGGTTCCCTTCTCTATGCTTTTAATTTGCCCATTTGGGGAAGGATGGCCTTCAAGAACTTGAGCTGGAGAAGGAATGTACAGCTGGACTCAAGATTGACCGTGGTTTCCAACTGCTTTTCTGATATGCACCAAAAACAGCAACACTTTGAAGAAAAAGCAGTAGACTCCGGTATTTACAGCTCATGTATGCACTGAAAGAGAAACTAAGAACACATCTATTTTAGTTTAACTTATTCTAAGCTGTCAACAACAGGGAAAATAAAAAGGGCATTAATTTGCTTCCAGGAATTTCAGTTTATAATTAGTGAGCAGATACCACATAGAATTCTGTAACTTTCTCCTAAGATTGATGCAACCCTCAGCATTTCCATGGGTTTCCATTCCTATCAGGGTATCTTTGCCAAAATATACTTTGTTTTTGTGTTAATCTAAGAATGTATTTCTTTTTAAAAATATCCTGGGCTGTTTCCTAACTAAATGGAAGACAATGAGGCAAGATAACATCTCTCATCACTGAGCCATACCAAGCAATAAATGAGAATGGCAGATTGCTCAGCAAAATTACTGTTGTGTCAGAAGGCAGTTGTGAGCTCTGCAGCCTCTCAGATATGGGGTACATTGTATTTTTAGGATAAGAAAACAACAGAAAAGTACTGTCTTTTCTGCTTTAACCCACACTTCCCCTTTTTCCCCTCCATTCTTCCTGAACCATAGTTAATAAACTGCAAGACTGGGCTGAGCTGCACATAGGTGTATCCTACACCATGCAGAGCCCAGCAGCTCACGCTCCACTCCACATTTGTTGATTGTTATTCGGTGGCATCGGTGACAGGACTTCATTTCCAGCCTGCGATTATTTGTTACTGTTGAAAATTATTTTCAAAAAAAGACAGGTAAAGCACAGACCCAAGTGTTGTCTGATAAAATGATTGCTTATAAAAACGGATCAAAAGTTGAAAAAAAGTAGTTATCTGTGACAACACAGTGGCCCATTTCTACAATTTATATAAGCTCTTCCAAAGATTTTCCTCTGAGCATCTCATTAAATCTAGGTTCCAAAGCTAGAATTGAGTGCATTTATATATTTCAGCTGTTGAATGCTGTCAGGATTCAAAGACAAACTACTTTTTCCAGACAATTTAGATTTTATAATATTTGTTGTCTTCACCAAAGATGAAAGACAGTTGTTGTTTTAAATCATTACTTTGTACAATCTGGTTTGCATACATCTATTTAACAGAGAGCCGTTTACAGCCCATCAATGTTTGGAGTGTGGCAAGAGAAAGGTAAGCTGCAACTGGATACTTCATGATATGTGAGCTTGATTTTTCAGACCATCTTGGTTTTCCTGAATTTTTTTTCCCCAATTTGATTATTTGGAAGAAGGGAGGATTTTGTTTTAGAGTTCCTCACACATCTGCTTTACTGAGGGTATGCTTCAACCCATCCATTTTTCAGTGCCATAAACTTTTAGTTCAGAGCACTCTTAGCAGGTACCAAAAAAACCCCACCACATAAAACCAGAGCTCTGCATCTTCCTCTACAAAAACAGCATTTCGGGCTGAAATCTGAAAACCAACCCATCAACATGCCCCTTGCACTCATTTGAGTAGCAAGTGACAGGCAAGTTTAACTGCTTTTCCAGTCTGCTTTATCTACTCCATTCATCCAATGCACTTCCCAGCTATGGATGTTTTTGAGGCAGCTCCGTGCTGATCCATGCATGCCTCAAGTCAGGCAAGAAGAAAACAAGCCATAGGGTACCAAATATTTTCCTTCTGTCCCTCCAAAGCAAAAAGCAGGGAGAGTGCAGACTTGATACTGTCTCAACAACTCCTCTCAGTGACAATAATGTGAAATGATGATTATATGAAAACAAAGGTGAGGAAAACCCCTCTGCTTCCCACCTCTCACATCACACATTACATTTCTCCAAACAGCCATTTCCTGAGCACTCTGCCCTTGCTTGTATCTGTTCCCCACAACTGCCAGAGACAAATCACAGTGTCCAACTGTGGGACACAAGAAATCTTTCCTCTCTGTATGAGAGGCCTGAAAACTGGGCTGGTGGCAAATGCCTATCAACTGTCTGCTTTTCCTCAGGAGCATGCCTAGGGCTGGACTGAGGCATAACTCAAGGAAAACCTCATGTGCCCATCCTTCCAGGACACCTCCAGCTCCAATGCTGCAGCACTCTGCCTGGCACCCCACGCACCAGTGACCTCAGAGACGTTCAGCAGTTCAAGAAACCCCCTTGTTTGGGAAAGATGAGGAAATACAGCCATGCCAGTCCCTCTTTCTGGCCTGACTGAGTGTTCCTTGAGCTGACAGTCACAAAACACCAGAGAACGTCTCTCCAGACCCCTGAAAACCAATACGGGCAGCTCCCAGTCACTAATGAGCACTTACCCACGAGCCAAAGTGTAACGTTTGATAGCCTGTGAGAGCAGAGAGATTAACTTCTTCATTTGACCAGGTGCCACTGAGGGACTTTCTGTACTCAGCTGAATGCTTATCTAGGCCAGTTTCTAACATTCTTTTTTGATACTGCACAACTCTGGTATAAACAATTAAAAAACCCCCAAACTGATTCATCTTTAACAATTTCTGCCAAGACGTTCTCAGGCTTTAAAAAACCACTTTTCAGCTATAGAAAAAAATATTACATTATTTTTTACATCCAAAAGTTTTTTTTCACAATTTTTATTTATCCTTGCAAATCTGTCAGCATTGTGAGATGGGTATGTCTGTGTGGCATCTGCAGCGCTTCAGTCCCAAAGACTTTGCTGTCCACTGAAAAGCTACAGCATTTTTTTTGGTGGAACTATTATTTTTCATTTCTAGTTTATTCTATTTAAACTAAAAAATATTCCAGTGTTATTCTCCCCACTTTTACTTTTCTTGGATGGTTACTTCTCCTGTTTCATAGAAAATCTTATTGGCTCATTCACCGAGTCTAACGTGACACTACACTACATTTCATATAGTTTTAATTAATAGCTTAACAGAGCTATTTGATTTTTAATACAGTGAGAAGCTACAATTTTCCTTCTTTCATAACTGTTGCTATGATATTTACAGTACATTTGAAGGGAACTCCCAATAGCCTTCTTCCTGTGACCTAAATATTATCCTCTATAAAATTCTAGGAACTGGCTCACTGAAAATAGCTGGAGGAAAGAACAATTTTCCCACTTCTAAAAGGAAGAGAAGTCCAGACATTAAATTACAAAGAGTCTCCCTTTGAAAAAATTATGTCAAAATCTCTTAAAAAAAACCAAAAAAAAAAACAAACAAAAAACCCAAAAACCCCTGAACAAACCAAACCCATGCTTCTCTTCTTCAGTGCAATGTATTCATTTCAGCTTGTGCTTCTGGTGAGAAGTTGCTCTCTCCTCATCACATACCAATAGAAATAGATATATATTAATTTAGCACTATTTGAATCAGAAAGATAAGTAAAAGGCTACCACTCCTAAAACAATGCTCATCTAAAATAATGAAGTCAACAACCGGTAGCCCTTAACTTTAGTGATTTTGCTGCAATAACCTTATGCATAAAAACCAAACCTAGAGAAAAGAACCATACCCAGCAACCAGCCAGGCTTACTGTACATTTACTACCTACATTTCCACTCAGACTTCATGTCAGACAGATGGGGTGTTCGCAGACCCAGCAGGATCACTCTCAACAGCCACAGCAACAAGAAACCTAAACAACAAGCATCTGGACAAAGTTAAATTATCAAATTAAACACAGGATTTGCAGGACCTCCCCAGTGACCTTGCAGCTGAGTAGGAGAGGTTGATTTGAGAAGTGGCAAACATCACCTGAGAGGAACTGCTTCTTGTTGTTGCATGGGTATTTAGATTTTAGTTAGTACTCTGCACTTATTATTTTCATGTTAAAATCATCTGGGACTCACCACTGTCATAGCTTTATCCGCAATGCACAACTGGCACTGCCTGCACTGTAAAGCCCATCAAAATAGCAGAGATGGCAGCAGGTGCAGAAGAGGCAGACCCTACCAAAAAAACTGGCAACAAGCTTTTTGTGGGTGATGTCATTTTTCAAACCCTGTTTAATTTTGTCATGATGTTTCTGAGGCAAAGAAAAAAAACAGGAGGAAAAACTGACACGGCAGGGAGGATTGAGGGAAGTTCTAAACCTCATGTTCATAAAAGAGCCAGGACAGGACACTGTGTAGAAAGACTAGAGGAAAAGGCTCCAGAGAAACATCCTCTCCCCAGCCCACAGCTTCCAGACAGCTTCCCACTAACCCTTGTTGGGAAAGGCAGCCCCCAGGATATTTCTCTACCCACAACCTCCATGCTTTTCTATGGAACAGTGAACATCATGTCAATCTTGGTCCTTTTCTCTCTTCTTCCAAGGACCTTGCTGCAGGATCCTTGGACCAAGTGCTTCCCTTGGGTTGCTCCTTGGGTAGGATTTAATGCCATGGAACCCTTCCCAGAGTTTCCTCTGGAAGGGATTATGAACGTACCCATTTCACAGCCTCAAAGGCAGACAGAAAAGTTAATGAATTATCATAGGCAGTGGTGGATTAAGACATATGAGCTAATGTCTCAGCTCTATGCTCATCCCCTTAAAATGCAGAGGCCTGTTTAATATAAGAACCAGACACAGCCAGAAAGTGATGGTTGCCACCACATCTGGAGGTGGGTTATGGAGGAAGACCATGCACTCATTCCCATTTAATACCATCATTCCCTCCCATAGGGATTATGCTTAGGGCTTCCATTTGTTGAAGTAACACTACACAACTCTAAGAAGAGCAGTATATGCTGCTTTAGTTCTGTTGGATGAGTTCAGTATCACTCATCTCATTACTAAGACTCTGGCTTCATGCTCCACCCCAATTCCCAAAAATTAGGTCTGGTTGCATACCAAACCACCGCCTAAGGTAAAAATACAAGCAGGTGGCACCTGTACAGAGCAAGTCCTGAGGAATCCTGCCTGACAACTCATTTTGGACATATGCAGCACTGACCTCAAACTTTACCACAGCTCCCATAATGTTCTACACAGAATGACCAAAGGGACCACTTCTCACACTCCTCAATATTCTTATGAGTCCCCAGATGGCAGAATCATCAATAGTTTTTTAAAAAACCTTTAACAGAGGAGGAAGACTGTTAAAAAATCCTATGTTCAAAACAACACTGTCCAGGCTTATGTCTTTGGGAGCTCTTCTGCAACCTGTAGGATACCTCTACTGTAGGTTAAAACAAAAAAAAACAACCCACTTGTTTGTAATTGCTACAATGAATATTGGTAATTTAATGAAACAATTAAGTGAGATGATGGAATCTAGCAAAACAGTGTCTTTTAAAAAATACTAGTTATTAAAAACCTAATGTTTTCCTTTACTTTTTTATACAATTTAGGGTATTTATTGTCAAAATACTGCAAGCATCTATCAACCATCACAGCTTGAGAACATGCTCTTTTTTCTATTTGAAATGTGGGCTTCCAAAGCCTCTGTTTATGCTTCTATTTTGGCAGGTTCTGCAGGATTATTTTATTTCCCCAGTTACCACAGCAGTAAAATTATTCCAACTTAAGAAAAAATTTCCTATGCTTTGGCTGAAGAGAAAGTCCTTCAACCTTCCTGTGACATTTTAAATGAACAGCCACAAAATTTCCAAATAATGACTTTAAAATCAGATGCTACAAACTAAACTTCATATATCAAGGGCGAGACAGGACAAAAAGGGTACTGAAGACAGAGGTACATGCAACAATAAATACATATGTAAGGCTGTGGTCCCTCTGCCAGCTGTCTGCAGACCCTTAAAATTACAACCTAAGGGCTCAACTTCTTAGTTACCTTGAGAATCTCAGCTCGATGACATTCTTTTCTTGTCCTAAAGTTGTGTCCTACTTAAAAACTACTTGGTTTTGCCCCAGAGACATCTGTATTTCAGTTTTCTGGCTAATGACCACAGGGACTAGGTTGTGTTATATGACCTCCATTTATAGCTTGCAAAGTGCTTTGGGCTTGTTTAGAATAGGCAGAAAAAAAAATAAAAGGAGGAAGGGGCCTGTGTTTAATTGCTATGTCTAGGTTTTCAAAATTCCAATATTTAATTGGATGGTTGGATTTCTTTTTATTTCCGTTTTTTTTCTCTGCTTCTTGAGGGAGAAGCCTTTAAGGCACAAAATGGCCTGAATTCACAGAGAACTTGTTCCACAGCCTTATCAGTTGGAGGCAATTTTCACAAAATGGAACATTTCACATAGAAGAAACTAGAGTTTCAGTTTTTTTCTTATCCTCTTCCCATACTCTAAGCAACCAGCTCTCTTCCAAGTGGCCTGAAAATAAGATTTCATTTGAGTGTACATGGATGAGAAGAGGTAAAAGATTTTAAGAGGCTGTGTAACATTCCAGATTTACTGTGCTTCCAGGCTTCTATCTCCAGTCCCAGTTTACAAGAAAAAGATGCTCAGTACTCCCACAGCACACTCCTGAGTCATGGTGGACTCTGTTGTCGTTGCCCATCCCTCCCTGTAGCGCTGGGACCACAGGCCAAGCCCGAGCGTGGGGACACCAGCACACGCCCCTGTCCCACAGGGCTCGTGCAGCTCGGCAAAGCTGCGCCAATTCCGGTTCCTGCATCCACCAGCCCCCCTGGATCAGCACTGTGCTAGCTCTGCAAAACCAACAGGAGCAGAAGCATGCAACAGGAGGAAGGGGGAGAAGAAAGAAAAATAGATTCTGAAATACAGCCTAGAAACAGACCTTTTGAACAAAATGTCACGGTTTTACAGTCCCTTTCCTGACAGCAGTTATGTTAATACTGCTGTCAGTAGTTTCCACTTTCTAGAAACCTAAAGCTACTTTTTTGTTTCTGAGCAACTTAAGCCTCTAGTTTCTGAGTTACCAGGTAAGCAAATTTACCAATGTTCTTTATTTTTTTATTTTGCAACTTTAACATACACTTATGCTCCATTTTCTGCACGTTATTGGGACTTCACAACATACATATTCACTCCGCCTAGTTTATCAAAGCTGAATAGCATTTCATGTACAGCAAAGCTAACTGTAAGAGTCCTTCATAGGTCAGCAGGTAAAATCCTTCTATGATGGAAGCAAACAATAGTACACTTAAAGCTATTTCTGCCTTTAAGGCAGTAACTGAATTATGTATCAGGAAAGACAGATCAAAATTACAGAACAGGAAAATATTTTGGAATATACTTATCAACCAAATAAACATAATTCATTTTGCACAACTGCTCAAACTAAAATACCCATAAAGGAATAAAACCCCAAAACTACTACCAGTTTCACACCACTTACAAAAATATTATTAGCTTTGCAGTATAAATGACTTAATTTCTCCAATCACACAGATTCTTGATCAAGTCACTGCAAGTCACCACACAGTAGCAAGACAGGTTCCCCCAGCTGCATCCTCTTAGTTTGCAGGGAATAAGGTAAGTCTTTAACTGCTGTCTTCTGTCTGGTAAGTCTTTAGCTGCTGTTTAATTCCCTTGATTGAGTAGCAAGTTGCACATGGAACTGTCACAGGCAAGATGTTACTGCTGCCGGGCTTGGGTAACAGCCAGGATCACCTGAACTCTGTCAAGAGCAAAGAATATCCATGGTGTCTCTCAAAGCCATACTCCTCTACACACTGGAGATGTTGTACATCCTGTTCCCTGTTTCCAACCAGCCTGGGAGGAAACAGAACTCACAGGACTGTATTCTTGATGCCTCTTTTACCAGGGTCTCTGGGCCAGGCCACAGTCTCCCTGCTGGCCTCAAATTCAATTAGTAACAGAAATACCTCCCTAACACCTCAAAGGATGAGCTGATGTCCTCATACACATCACAATGCCAACCTATAAATAAAAGCACTCTGAAAGTTCCTATCATCCAAATGTCTCCTAGTATTTCCTTCCCCACAAGTATGCATTTTTAAGGCAAATCATATCACGTACTTCTCCAGACACTATGTTCTATGTTGCATTTAAAGAGACTATGCTCCTTAGACTCTGTGGTAAGAATAGGAAATGGAAATAACTAGTGTATCATCTTCTGAAACCAAAGGACTAAGAGACACAGGCCCGTATATTGCAGAGACCAGCCTGCCAAAACACAAATGTTTGCAAGTTGCTGTATTTGGGTTCCTCATTAGCTAAATTGATATAATTTCCTGCAATAAGGGGAGGGGGAAAGTTGGAAGCAGTGATCCCATTAGGTTGTCATACTGGCATGTAACAACATAGTGCGGTAACATTTTTGTGAAGACAAAATACTGATGTTAATTCACACTGCAGACAGAGGCATGAGCCAGATGAAGCATTTATATACACACTCTCTCTCACTGCATTCAGAACAGAAGCTCTGGAAACTGGTGTTTTTGTTTAAAACGAAGTGTCAAGCTTTTACCCTGCCGAGAACACCAAGAAGGCTCACTGGAAGCAAGTGGCACCACAGAGGCAGCCAGAGAAAGTTTGATGTTTGAATTTATACCAAATGCAGCAGCATTCCTACAAACAGTGCAACCACAGACTGACACCAGCATGGTTTTCTCTAAACCACGTTTTTCCCCATCTGAATCAATTTTTTTTTTCCTTACATGCAATCTAAATCTGCCCTTCTTCAGCTTGACGTTGCCACTACAGACCCTGGCACCAGCTTTCCTGTAAATCCTCTAAACAGTGAAATACATGAGAGCTCAGAACCTTCTTTATTCTGAACAACCTCAAGTGTCTCAGTCTGCCCTCATAGGAAAAGCCTTCCAGCCCTCTGACCATTTCCATGGCCCTCCTCTGGAGCTACTCCAAGAGGTCCATGTCTGCTTTGTACCCAGGATCCCAGAGCTGGATGCAGACGTCCAGAGGGAGTGGAGGGGTAAAATCCCCTCCCTGGACCTGCTGACCCTACTGCTGTTGATGCAGCCCCAGGACACAATGGGCTCTCTGGGCTGCAAGCACATGTGCCTGAGTCACATCCAGCTTTTCATCAACCAACACCCCCAGACAGCACCATCCAGTCTGCACTGACACTGGTGACGGCTCTGACCCATGTGCTGGATTTTGGACTCGGCCTTGATGAATTTTATGAGGTGAGGAATAGGGAACAGCTACATCAGCACAAACTGGCCATGAGAGAGAGAGACACTAACCCCAGCTTAAACTCAGCATCAACAGTTTCACAGCAGGCACATGGTCAGGACAATCTATTTCTTTCTCCTGTCTATGCAGGCACCCTGGGGCAAGGAGCTTAAACTTAGATGTCTGAGGTAAGGGGAGACAAATCCCACCCTCACTGACTCAAATGCAAACAGCAAACAGCTTTTATTTTAAGAAAGGTGATCAGTGCTAGAATGTGCTTGAGTCATTCTCACAATCCAAGGCCACCTCTCAAATTCTCCTCAGGACCTCCAGCGTTAGGACAGACTCCCCCTGCCTGTCTGTGCTTCCTACCAGGAGACATTATCACTGCCCTGTGCATCCCTGAGACTACCACCCACTTTATCAGGACAAACCACCTGCAGCTGGGGCAGAATGTCAGAAAAACATTTCTTTTTTTTAAATGTATTTTTATTTCTGATCTGTTGGCTACAAAACTGTAAGCATCATTTATGTAGAGTGTTTACCAGAGGCAGGAGAGCAAAGGAGCAGGCCCTCACTGATACACAGTTTTGAAGCACATTATTTACCACTAATGATAGCTTTGTTTCTTGCAGAAGTTTAATTTCTTTTCCCATTACAGAGAAATACACACTTTCCCCAGGCAGCTCCCTATAATCTGTGCTTGTAGTGCAAACCACAGCCATGTGAAAGATTCTGCTCCATAATAACATTAGTGAGATCAGTCAGGGTGACTAGGTGTAGCTGCAAGACTTCATTCATGCAGACATCATCCACTAACTGAGGAATCTACTTCAGGTACCTTCACTTCTCCAGGTATAGTACCAAATTGATTTGCTCTCAAAAACCAAGTAGGGCATAGACAGGCTTGCTCCTACTGCTGTGAAGGTTTTGGTCTCCAGAAGCCAAACATGAGCTTAACAGGGAGAGGTGCTGTGTTGCAGATGTTACAAAAATTAAAAAAAAAAAAATAAAGGGAGCTAGGATTCTTATTGAGACTTAGTACAGAACTAGCCTGAGAAATGGCTAAAATCTAGTCAGAGCAGGCTGGATAGCAGTGGGTCACCCTGCCTGGGCAAGGTGAGTGCACCTGAACTAGCTCTGTGCAGCCTCTTGCACCAGCTGTTACTTCCATCAGGAGCAGCACAGCACAGTCATATTTATACATTCTACAGACCCTCAACCAAAAGCACCAACACACCTGCACTGCTTTCTGTGCCCCTACTTCCCCTCACCAGCCAGCTGTTTCCTGTTGTAATCCTCAATCTTTGCAGGTATTTCTGATAATTTCTTTCAGCTTCACACTATTCGGGGGGAGCCCAAGGGGGAAGAGATGAGGGAATAAATCTGCAACCTAAATTGCAACTGAGTGAAGAGGACACTCCAGTCTGGATTGCTTTTACCACTTAGGAAGCTCCGTGGCAGGTGGAGCTGTCATTAATCACACACAATGACAAGCTGCTACTCTCAATCATGCTTTGTGATCAAATTCTGCACTAATCAGGAGCTTCAGAGCAGTCTGGCTGTTCAGCAAGGTTACAAATTCAGATGATATTTTCCTCAAGATTCCTCTAACATTTAGAAACAGCATCACACAGACAACAAAAAAAAAGCTCCAACAACCCCCTGCTGACAAACATCCTGCATGTGAAAAGTAGCAGCTACAGTACCACATGCTTTCAGCTGGACTGTTTTACATCATGCACACAAAGTTCTTAAATGGACCAAAATTTGTCTTGCAGTTTTAAGGGTAATCAACAGTTCTCCTTCAAACCAGTTTTACAGCTGCACTTAGAGAATAAACAGGTTTACTTAAAAATATCTTTGAAAAAACGCCATGTTCTTATAAATAAAAATTACAACCAAAACAGTTTTTGTCAAGTCAGTATAAAGGGACCTTCATCTGTAATTTCAAGATAATTAGGTATGTCAGGAATCATGTATAACACAATGCACAGATACACAGTTAGCAAGTTACCTGTCAAAAGGCATTTATTTGTCTCGAGAGGGAGAGCATGCTGTTCTCAATGGAGGGCCACATTTTAGTGGATGAGCTGCTGGCAGGAGCAGGCCTGTTCAGATTTCCCATCATAGGCGGTTTACAAAAACTCAGACTATACAGGTTTTTGAAAGATCAATAGCTAAGTCGCAGAAATAGCTAGAGTAAAAAGCAAAAGAAAAAAAAAAACTAGGTATCTTCACTTGGGGGAAGCATTCTCTGACAAAGCCCCTCTGAAGGTGCCTGCTTTGTTGACTGTGCCAACCAAGAGCCTCCGGTAAGCTGAGCCTCCAGAGGAAACAAAACTTTACTAAATAAACACAGAACAAGGGCTCAGAATGGCAAGTGGATATGCATGCCATGACACCACTGCTGCCAAAGTCATCCTGCAGGTAAGGATGTCACTTAACAATTCCAATTATTCTCTCTGCCGTTATATTTCGATCCATCACTGATGCAAAACAGGAGGAGACTAATGCCTCATAAATGCGGTTTTCTCTACTCATCCATGTAAAGGGCATCCTGCCACTGTTGATCCTCTGCTCCCCACACAACTCAAACACAAACAAGAAAAAACTTGCAGCTTAAAGAATTTTTTTTCTAATATTCTGAGAAAGCACAGCTGAGTGAGAACAAGTTTTACAACAAATACTGCCAAGGTTTCAACTATTTATCATCTCTAATTTAACTGAAAAGTCAGAAATGGACTGACTCACAAATCATTAACAGCTTACTTATACAACTTAATTTTGGCTACTTACTTCTATATAGGGAACATAGTAACATAATTAAAGCAGATGACCACAGTGATTGCAAAAAGCTACCTGCCCAGTTGGGGTCTTTACCAAGCCACACTAACGAGATGCAGGTTAAAACCCTCTGCAAGATCTTGAGTGACCACTCACTGACTCTTCTAACCAAGTAATTAAATTAAAGCCCTCTTCCCACAGAGGGGGGGAAAGCAAAACAAAAAACATCAGACAGTAATGCCATGAGATCACTTACCTCACCAGCCAGTTACTGTCAGCTAACACAGCATACAGAGGACTAAAGGGGAAATAAAACCCTCCAGCAATGAAACTGCCAGCACTTCAAAACAACAAAAAATAACAGAGAAAGGACTGTGACTTCATTTAACACAACACTCACCCCTTTGGTTTGCAAAGCCATTGCTGGTCACATCCTGCTGGTTTTGCTCTTTATTTCCAGCTACCAAATTGCATTTAGAGACTTACTTAGCATGCTTTCTGTTTGTGCATCCTCAGGAATTACTGACACACATTCACACATGGAAGGGAAACAGAACAGGACTTCAAAGATAAAAGACTTAGCTACAAGCATGGAGAAAAAAAAAAAGTCACAGAAACATAGCGCAGGGAGAAAGGCACCAAAGACAAGGCCAGGCTGGATGAAGGTCTGATTTTGAAGTGTCTCTTCCAACCTAAACCATTCTATGACTGTGTGAAAGGAGCAAGCATACAACAACATAGAAAAACAAAAGAGAAATGTGAGGATATAAACACCTTCAGAAATTTGATTCCACTAAAATGAGTTGACTTAATTATTTTCTTTTTGCCCCAGAAACAGTGATCACTAAATTCCTAGGAGCTAGGCCGCTTTTTAATTCATTCAGGTCTTACTGCTATAAGGCTTGGTAAGCCTGTGTTCTCCAAACTGCAGTAGCTTGAGAGTCCTGCTGCGAGGGGGAATTCCAGGGAAACAGGGCAAGAAGGCAGGAGCCAGCCCGGATGTGTTCTCTTGGAGAGATAAACAGGCTCATTTGCACATGCTGCATACACAGCACTTTCATAAGGGATTTACATCTTACGAGTAGGTACTGCTAACTTGCATTTTCAGAAAACCTTAATTCTACTTCAGACATTTAGATTTTCCTTCTGTTTTGGGGGAAGTTTGCTACAGATTGTTGAAGACATGGAAAAGGGATGAACAACAAAAAAACATACAGTATTACACACAGCAAGGACAGTAACAACGACATTGCTGAAATGCCCAAGGGAGTTCTCAGTCAACCAAATACCAAGAGATGCCATAAAAGATAGAGGAGTAAAATGTCCTGAAACTCATCTTTATGACAAAGTTTCCTTAGGCCTCCTGTAAACTGTTCTTGGGATCATCAACAATGCAACACCAATGCAAGGTTGTACATGAAGTCTCTGAAATATATGCAGGCTCCCTTCCGCTCTGCAGAACTCCAATTAGTGTCTAATCAATAAGTTTATTTGCCTGCATAAAAGTAAGATCCAACTTCTGGTTTACACGGGAAGCATTTTCAATGAGGCAGGCTGATGCAGGTACTCTTTCTGGAAGGTAAATCGTTCTTGGAGGCTTTCCATTAAGAGACAGCGGAAACTCCACCACTAACTCTTAATTAAGTGCTCTATTGCTTTGGGTTTGTTTTTAATTATTTTTCTTTGTAGATAAGTCATTAATAATTGAGTATCTGCTTGCCTGAGTCATGACACTGTGAATGTACTAAGAAGAAAACCAGCGGCAGTTGTCCATCTGAGCAACAGTGAGAGCTTTAAAGTGGTCTAGGAGAAGACTTCTGTCCCTCCAAACTAATCTTAATCAGTTTCCCCCCCAGCCCCTAAAAATAAGCAGAAGGGAGAGGCTTCTGCTTTGGAAACAACTCACCTTGTCAAGCAATGCACACTGCCATAGCTGTGTATTTAGTTTTGCCTCTATATAACAGGCATCCACAAACCACCAAGATGCTTTGAAGATAGATGTGCACACAGTGACATCCCCATGTCAGCCACCTGAGAGAGTCGTACCCACAGGATGTAGCATGTGCTACTGCTGCATCAACAGAAGTGCACCTTGCTTATACAGCACCACTTCCCTTGCTACCTGGATTAAAAAAAATTAAAATCTCTACTTGGGACCTAAGCATCTAGGAAAGAAAAACATTTCTTCTCTTTAATACCTTACTTCCAGATATTAGACTATGCAAGACTGTACATCCAAGACTTGATCACAGAATTGCTGTGCAGCAGAAATGGTGATGCTCTCCCTTTGTATGGGACAAAGTGGATTTCAAGAACCGCTGCTTTTCAAAATTAATATTCTCCTACAAGTAAAACAGTCTCAATCTCCAACAGACAGAAAAAAAAGTCTTTTCAAATCCCCTCTTCTGGTCAGCCTTACTAAGCTGTTGATCCTAATGATTTTAAATGGCTTCATGGAGACAAGCCTGCAGGTTTGGGTATGGCAGGGGGAAGATGCTGCTTCAGTCACTTCATAGTGGCTGCATCATTTGACACACAGTCAAAATGCTATCTATTCCACACAGTGTGCAGCTAATCTAATCTAAAGCAGCATGCAGGCACTGCTGTGCTATGGAAACATTCAACAATGCAAACATGATTAACCACATAGGTGGAGCTTTACATGCAATTGTTTTGGGAGAGAGATTTAACACTGCCACGGTGACAACATGGCCTCCTTCTTCACATCTGGCTTATCAACACTTACTTCAGACTAGACTTTGCCAGCTGCAATTTTCCTCTACTTCTTCCTCAGGGTCTCATCTTGCATTAATTATAGCAATTTAATAAAGAGGAAAAATAGTATTAAAAGCATTTACTGCTTGTTATGTTTTTGGCCAGTCAAGTTGCACTAAAGAGTGCTTAGATTGTATTAGGAAGCTATAAAGTACATATACTAAGAACAAAAATACTTTGATCTTGTAACAACAAACATGAATTAAAAAAACAAACAATAACCCACAACTCAAAAACCTTGATCAGAACTATAAGTTAAACAAGTATGTTAAATAAAACACTCAAGGCTCTGAGTCAGGAATGCCCCACAAGTATGGGGGAAGTGAAGGATTGCCTTCAAAAAGTTTGACTGTGGTAAGGCAAAACCCAAGAATTTCCAAACTCAGAGCTGATAACTCGTGTTCCACCTACCACCATTCTGAGATGTGCCCATCTCTGTCAGCTCTCAGGTTTTCTCAAACTACTTTTGTAAATAGCATCCAAAGGGTGGGGTGGCTTTTAGCTCAGTCCACTTCAGCCCAGCTAAGACAACGATGTTAGTCAACCCCAGACTGCCAGCAATAAGCCTTTTGGCACACCCACGGGGTATTTCCAGAGATATGAGCAGCTTTATACAAGGTGAACATGTTTGTATTTAAAGGCTGTTCCTAAGGTCCAGCCAACCCCTACTCCAAGGGCTGGCTGATCATGCCACCGTCCAGATCTCAATCATCACAAAACAGGTTGTGCTCGCCTTCCCAAAATGCCAAGCCTCCCTGCAGCTGTGAGCAGTCTTGTGCTGCAAACTGACTGGAAAATATTAAATAAAAAAGATTAAAAGTTCTCAAAGAGGATTTAAATACAGGCAGCAAGTCAGCACTTCACTTCCTACAACCCCTTCCGAGAGAGATTAGGGCACAAGGACTCAATACCTTGAAAGTAAAAAAACTACAAAGAATGTTGATTTTCTCTCCTAGAACAGTGGCCCCAGAAGATAAGAGGCACAAGTACTTATGTTTTAAAACTGAATATGGAAGTATTTAAGAGATACTGCAAGTGAAAGCATTAAAGTGACACCATCAAATTCACACCTAGATTCTTTAAAAAATATTAAGAATTTGGGCCTTTTAAAATCTATCATTAATTCTGAGTGCCTTTAGTGTATACATATACATCCATAAACAAATATAAGCATATACATAAACATGCAAATGTATGCATAAAGTGATATCAGAATGTAAAACAAAGTCTCTGAATTTTCACAATAACAAATTTCAAAAGATATATCTACTATATTGTTGTTGCTTCTTAAAAAAAAACAGGCAGGAATAAAAGGCAGCCTATCCTCTTACAGGTTAAATGGGACATTTGTCTAATGTAGGAGACTACTGTCTTTCCTGCATGTCCAGTGAAAATAGTTGAAAATATTTGCAGAGTTCTGCCAATCCAGCATTAATACTGAAGCAGAACACTTTTATTACTCCCAATCCTCCCTTGAAACCTCTGCCATTTGGACAGCCCCATTCACTATCCTTTTATGCCAACAGACCCACAGGAAGGCAGCTTTAGAAAAAAGGTGACCTAAAACATCTTTCCCATTTTATCCCTCTGCACTTGCATGACGCCCCAGCAGCAGTTCCACTGGCCCTATCCCTCAAACTGTGTCATCAGAACTCCGACCCCCTTCCTCACTTGTGCCACAAATAAAATAAAGCAGGAATTACACGTTCCCTCTGCCATCAGACTAAGCCTGCGGCAAAGAAGTTCTAAGATACCTTAATCCTTTTGGCTGCCTTCCGTCATGCTGTGCCTCCTCGATGCTCACAGCTCTCCCCTATCATTCTATAATAGTGCCAGCTGGCCTCTCTTAACTAGCCTTTTTTTTTAATAAAGAAACTTACAAATTTAAAAAAGTGCAGAAAAACAAACCCTTGAATACAGTATTTCATTCATGGGTCGGCTCTTACCAAGTTGTGACTTGTATAATTAATCATAATTCACAGCAGCATAGCACAGGAACAATTATTTAAATATTTTTTTTAAAAGTGGGTTGCTGGTTCTTTACAATGCTGACGTATTTAACACCTAAAACAAATCCTTTTACTGCTGTCTTTAAAACAAAGGCGCACATTTTTCTGCAAGTAAGATCTCATTTTGCAGCACTTTCCATCCTCCTGAGGAAGGCAGCTATTTTCAGTATTTACCAAAAAATACTTATAGCTGCACACCCAGTTGTTGACAATGCCCTTACACCACTGAATGAGAATTTTCAAAAAAAGGAAGGGGGGAGGAAGGGGAGGTATAGAAAATTGATAAATATTTCCCTTTTACCCACTGTGCAACATTAGGAAAGGGCAGACTTATTTTTAGCTGATATTCTTCTACTACCAGTAGTTCTTTGAATACATTTCCTGGTGGTTAAACTATCATTACTCCAGCTTCTATGTTCATACTGGCAACTATTTATTTAGGCATTCTGTCACCATGGGAAGAGCAGATCTCTATTCTTCCTTGCATTACAGAACCTTCTGGAGCAAGCATGTTTATTTTATATCCCATAGGGCACAATCATGTAGAAATAAAAAGTTGTGGGAGGGGGCAGAGGGTAGGAAGGGAAGAACACATCATGTACTCCTGCTGATAAACTCAAAGCACTCCGCATGATTTAAATGACTGTGGAAAAGTCTCAACTTGATATTCCTGGACCAGAAGTTGAAAGCACGATTTTAGAAGACCAGAAGCACTATGCTCAATTCCACAGAGTCTAATAATTTCCTCAAAATCAGTATGGTCTCAAGTTTTGGTTTTAATTTACGCAGAATAAAGTCAGCTTAAAAAATCCCAGAGACTAGATCAAGACAGGAACTGATGTGCCCCTAGTGAATGGATTTTAAGAATCCCAACACCAATGGCTTTTATAAGAATAATCCTATGATAATCTTGCAATTATGTCCTTCTTCAGTGTTTAAGTTTTTAATGACAGGTACAAAAAAAATCGAAGCCCAGCTGAGTCCAAGTGGTGCCAAAAGGCTGATGCTACCCTAGTGCACACCTTAGGAGAGCCTCACTACTTCTCCACATATCAACTGGACCAAGACAGGCTCTTTCAGTGTTTTCACAGCACAACCAGGGAGCTTATTTAACTGTTCCTACATCCATTTTATCTCAAGGATATGAGCTCAGGAATTAACTGAGAGGGAAATGATTCTGCCTCTCCACTTTCTTGAGGCCACATCTGCAGTGCTGCATCCAGCTCTGGGGCTCTCAGCAGAGAGAGGACATTGACCTGCTAGAGCACATCCAGGGGAGGACACAAAAAAGGCTGGAAGGACAGAACAACTCTTCTCTTAGGAAAAGCAGAGGTTAGGTTGCTCAGCCTGAAGTGAAGGCCCCAGGGAGAACTTATTGTGGCTATTCCGTACTTGAAGGGGGCCTGTAATAAAGATGGGTACAAACTTTTCAGCAGGGCTTGTTGCAGTAGGACAGGAAGTAATAATTTTAAACTATAGAAGTTGATTTAGATTCAATATAAAGATGTTTTCTACAATGAGGGTGGTGAAACAGGCACATCTTTGCCTGGGGAGAGGTGGCAGGTGCCCCATCTTTGGAAATGCTCAAGGTCGCACTGTATGGGGCTCCAAGCAATCTGAAGTAGTTGTAGACATCCTTGACCATGCCAGGTGGATTGAACTAGACTTTAAAAGATCCCTTCCAACCCAAACTATTCTGTGATTCCTTGAAATGCATTCAGTATGATGGTATCTAATTTGAATCTTTGCATCTCAACTGCTGGCCATGTACCTGACAGCTCAGCATTCAAGCATTCAGCTCTGTGTAACCCAAGATACTCTGGTTAAGGTCTGGCCATCAATCACAGCAAAATAAAAACACTCACATGGAATTAATGCAAGAAACCTTCTCTTAGGCAGGAATATTAACCTTAACACGGCTCTTGGCTTTGCTGATAAGCCTTGCTAAATGAACCATGTTTCCAGCATGCCTGAAAAAAATTCTCAGCCAGAGAGGAGAAGGTCCAAGCAAGTTGCAGCCTGGAGTTGATCCAGATGATTCCCCACGACAACTAAGGGGAAAATCTATCTCTGCAGACTTCAGTGATCACAGAACGGCTTGAGATATGACATCATCCTGCATTCAGTTAGACACAGATGACTCTTCCAGAGAGTTATGACATCCCATTGCTCTTCACGCTCCAACTGCCCCAAGTTACTCATCAATCTGCTTTACCACAGGTTCTGAAATTAACTTCTGCCTCTTCTAAAGCCATTGGAAGTACTTCAGCTCTTTAGAGTGAGGTTGTAATGCCCTGAAAATAAGGAGTTGATCATCAAAAATAGCTATTTGTAATCTTCCAGACTTGTCTGCAGTACAAAGATAATGCTGCACTGGAGACTAAGTATTACCAACTCCTTCAATGTGGTCTTGCCACCATATTTCTCTAGATAAAGAAACTTCTTCAAAAAAATCACTAAATGCATATGTCAATCATATTCCTAACAGAAGTAAGCATTTGGAGACAAAACTTAGAATATCAGAAGCACACTTCAAATGAGATTAATTAAGAGTATACAAGAAAGCACCAATACTGTGCCAAGTTTACCAGGACAATATAAAGGAATATATCCCTGGCCAGAGATGGTACAGACAGTCTATACCAGGCAAGAAACATTGATCAGCAAGTGCTTCAAAGAGAGCAGCAAGCTTCTTTACACCTGCTACCTAGGACAAAGAAACAATATTCAGATATGAGTAAAAATGGCTCCCTCCTTGAGGTTCTGAATGTTAAAAACTAATAAGCTTCTGGTACCTCACCTTATCAGTGTCTTTGCCACATCAGTCTTTGCTAAAAACCTCTGAGGCTCTTGGCTTGGGATCACTGTACTGATCTCCTCATTTGAGTCCTGCTTGGTGAAGCACAAAGACATAAGAGCAGCATAATTCGTGTTTTACTGTTACCCCCCAAAAATTGCTGATATATCAAGGAAGACATATGGAACCATGAAGTGCTAACATCTGATTAAAATACTGTTCAATGAATTACGCAGTTTTTTTTCCTGTACCTTACTCATAAAAAAATTAAACAATTGGGAGAGAAACCACCTTGATACAGAGGGGAAAGAGCTCCATCCCACCTAATCATTCTCCAAGAATTAATGCACTTGCCAAAACAGCTCCTCTGCCACCTTCAAACATATGCAGAAGCCTCCTCTGTTGCAGAGATTTGGCTTGTGACTGTGACACAAACCAGTGCCTCGTTCCTCACATCGGTAGCATGGAAATCCTTCAGACACAGCCATTACCTCTCCCAAAAGCAACATGAGAATTTCTTCTACAGTCAGTTTTCACTAATGGTATTCACAGCCTCAGAGTCCGCAAAGGATTTGGCAAGACTCGCCCCAATTTCGCTTTCTACCTTCTGGAAAAGCCATGCATAGCAGCTGCAGCTCCAAAGGGTGGGACACAAGAGCAGCTGAGCTGGACCACTCACCCCCCACCCAGCACGACAGGCCGAGGTGAATGCCAGATCCTGGCCCAGGCCTGGTAGGACAGGAGGGTCTGCAACACCTCTGACATCTTCCAAAAATCAAACCTGAATCACAGAGCAACTGGGCTGTGACAGACAATACAAGTCTGCTGCTGTCCTGGTGGGCTGCAGGCAGCCGGTTATCCCGTTTTGAAGGAAAGCTTAAATACCTTTAAATTCTGATCAAACCAGAGTGCTTGGCATTTTACTGGGCATGGTCCCAATAGATTGTTTCCTTTTCTTTCTCTGTTCTCAAATTTGCCAGTAAGTATCACAATAGAATCTAATTAACATTCACTAATGAGTGGGATACCAATTGCTAATCCAAAAGAATTTGGTTATGTGCAAGTAAGCAAACAAGTTAATGTACCATAAACTTGGTTTTGTTCACTTATTTTGACAAATGTAGTTTGCTTTTAATTATGATACTTCCTGATACTTCCTAGCAGACTACTTTGCCTATTTTGCTGAAGTCTGCTGAACTCCCATTGCTATTATGCTTTTCCTCAGAGCTACTATTAAAAAAAACCAACAAAATACAACAAAACAAAAACAACAAAAAATCTATCCCAGAACCAACTGATACAGCAAACATTGGCTGCCCCCTCTCACAAGTAATAAGGTAGCAAAAGATCTCAAGAAAACTGCTTGACCGACACTCCACATTTTGTGTTTCTGAACTTCCACTGCGAGGAAGGATGCACTACTGATGCTTCATTGTGCTGGAGAGGTTTTCATTCAGGAATCTTTCTCCAGTGGGACTAACAGCTCTTTACAGAACAGATTTCTTAACTACCTGTGCTACTGATTTTCTTTTCAGGCTAAGTATGTCCAGCTGGGTTCAAAAGGAAATCCCTTTCTGTAAAAGAACAGATTTCAACATTTTCCTCTGACTTAAGTAACGATTTGACCAGTTTAAGTTTTTAAATAGTTTAAGCAAGCTCTTCATCAGTGGGAGTTTCACTACTGCTGCCCCACTTTCTTTTTTTAAGAATGTAGCAGGCTTTTTTGGACTGTCCAACGTGTTTTTAAGGGATACCTGCTAAGAATATTGAACTACTGATTTTAATTTGTTGATGTTTTGTTTTGTTTTTTTTTTTTACATCAAAAGCAAGGAGTTCACAGTCTGTAACCACAAGCTTTTATAGGACAGTGTAAACCTTGACTTTTCTCATGCTGAAAGCACAAACCTTTGCCTCTTAGTTAAGATGTAGATGAAACCTTGCACAGACAAATAATTAACATTAGATGTTGGGTGCAGTACTTCAAGATTATAAACCAGGCAGCTGGTAACTACAGAGGACCAGCCTGGGTCCAGCTTCCATTCCACGAAAAGATTGTGGTCTGGGCTCTGGAGCTACCAAGCATGCACACAGTTTGGCACACACAGCCTTGCTGGTTGGGTGAGGTGTCACTGCCACATGATAGAAGTAGGTAACTTCAAGTGCTGCCCCATGACAGGCTCTCTGTCCAGTTCTCAAGTGGCAGCCAAACACCAAGACCCAAAGAGGGAAATGGGACCTCATGACCTCTCCATCCTCAGGTCAAAGCAAGTCCTGCCAGCTCACAGCAGGGTTGGGTTGGTTACATTGAGTAAAAGAAAGTGGCCTATCCAGTCTTTTAGAAAAAGCATGTCCCCCCAAAAGGGTGAAATACCTTAAAATGTTTTCTCCCACTACCACCATTCAAAGCTTGAAGACTTGTCCTAACACATGTGTAAGTATGTTCGTGACTGATGGGGAGAAGCCTCATCAAATCAAGAACTAGGATAAAAGGCATTTAAAGACAGTAACTAAAGAAAGGGAGGTAACTGGCAACACATTCTCAGGCTGGAAGCAGGATCAAGTTAATGAAAATACAGCTGGACAGTAATTTCCTTCTCAGATAGTTCTAAAATATGGGAATAAAACAATTCAAGTAACATAAAAACTTGACAAGTCTCAGAAACAAGATTAGTTACGAACAATGTCTTCAGTTGCTACTTCTTCCTTTATTGAAACTTTTCAGGATTGCATAAGCAATACTACAACCTACCTTTACGCAGAAGTCACCAATTCCAAGCAGAAAGGAAGCATTTTGTTCTCTGTAATTGTTCTCCTATTTTCCAGAAGCCAAGTTCTTCCTCTTTCCAAAAGGAGTGAGGCCTCCACTTGGGCCATCCATGGCTGCATCCCTCTATCAGCAGCTGGCAGCCACAGGTGCTGGGCAAGGACTGGTGCATCACTAAGGCAGCAGTGCAGCAGGTACTTGGCAGCTGTCGCAGCAGATTATCCTCTTAATTCTCCTTTAAGTGCCAACAGGAAAAGCTCTATCATCTCCTTCCTGCACAGCCGACTTTCCTTTTGTGGATGTTTCCCTTCCGGACAGTGCTTCAGATTTCCAACACACTATTTGCTCCAGTACTCCTGCTTACAGCCCTTGTCTCTGCAGCAGTATTAGCACTGCTGCTCTGAGGTCTGAGCCCCAGCTCTGTGCTCTAAGGACACTCTCATGGCTGAAGTCTCAGTGCCACCCCACGGCCCTGGCTCTTCTTTGCTACTGATAAAGAGACACCTGACAGCTGCTGCAGGTGTCTGGGCATCCGACACCCAGAATGGCGTAAAGGGCTTTTCCTACCTCATGACTCAGTTTTTACAAGCAAAAACCCTACCAATGGGCAATACAGAATAATCCCCACAGCCACTGAGCCGCAACAGGATGAGGACTACTCATCAAAACAGCTTCTGAGAGACCATGGCCCTGCACACAGTTCCATCAGCTCCATTCACTGCTGTGCCAGTGCTCAGGCTCCTGCACAGTACTGGTGACAGAGGTGTGACTTTGCACTGTACTGCAGATTAATCATCCATGTTCTTCCAGGCTACCAGAACACTGCTGACTCCTTGCAAAAGGCACCTCACTTAAGGAATTGAGCAGTTTGGAGCAGCTGCCTCAATTCAACTACTCACACTAGCAAAAATTATTTAAGACAACCAAACCATTTAGGACCCTGTGGCTCTAATCTATGCTAACATCCTAAAATCCCCAAGCCAAAGACCACGGGTTCCTTTTCAGCACAACAGTTCCAAGGCAATTTTCACTGCAGCCTCCTTTGCCAAGCTCAGAAAAACTTGCCTCAGTCACAGCTTTGAAATATTTTTTTTGCTTGCTAGGGCTCAATTACATCGGTTTTCTGCTACTTCTCTGCATACTGTGTTCAGGAGCTTGCCTGGCAAGGTCTCGGGGACTGTCAGCCATTACAGAGGGCATTGCTATAGAAGCCTAATATATTCTACAGCCCAGTGTACACCTGAAATAAAGAACAAGTATTCCACAAAATAAAGTGGAAAAATTAAAGTGCTGAAAGCCACAGGCATTGTTGTGGCAGCACACGACAAAGAAGATTTCTCAATCTTTTTGAGGGGAAGAACCATTTCACTTTTGGAGAATAAAAAAATACCATTGTCTTGTCTCTGTCCATGCTATGATGACTAGGATGGACAGGCACACTAGAAGCAAATTTCATCCTTACAAGGCCAGCCAAGTCTTGGCAGTGGGGCACATGGGTTTTATTATCACCACTACAACCTGCTCAAAGTACAGGCAAAGCTTCACCTCCCCGCTGCAGCCAGGAGCCACTAACCCACACCCCTGAGGGCAGGTCACCTTCGAGACTGCCCAGGCACAAACAAACAGTGCTGCCCTCCAGGACAACAGATTACCAGAGCCTAGAGAGAAA
This sequence comes from Bombycilla garrulus, assembly GCA_013400315.1. Taxonomy (NCBI): domain Eukaryota; kingdom Metazoa; phylum Chordata; class Aves; order Passeriformes; family Bombycillidae; genus Bombycilla; species Bombycilla garrulus. The sequence goes on from VXBU01006137.1 coordinate 68,971, forward strand.
TATGCAAGTCGCAATTTCTGCCACCAGAACTAGGAGTACATTTGATCTGAGCGCCTCAGGCAAATCCCTTCTCTTCTCTGCATCTCAGCTTCCCAGTTCCTAGAGCTTTGCAAAGCCTGACATGAGACACTGCAGAAATGCAGAAATGCAGAAAAAGCAGAAGCAGAAATGGCACAACAAGGGCCAAGCAGATCCAATCACCTCAAGATGGTTATTTATTCATTCTCACAGTGTTTCAGGAGTGCTGAAAGTCTGATGCCGAGAAGCCTTAACTGTGATAAAGGTCCAGTGGTTGCCAACTGAGTATTTGCTTTAATCACATTTGATGTTGTTCTTAAAGCTGCCTGCCAGCTTCTGGAGTCATTTGATTATATACAAGTATTACTTCAAAGCAAACAAGCAATGGATACATTTTTATTTGTTTGTTTCACTGTTTATAAGTGATATTTTTCTTAGAATTTGCAGCGTGAAGGAAATGCACAGTACTTATGTTTGGATCTAATTTTCATGAAAATTGAATAAAAACAGAAAAACACCAGCCACCAAAATAATTTCTACCCCCTAGTAATTAAGTTCCCATGAAGGGAGGAAAAAAAAAAGGAAACAAAAGCTTGCTATTAGGCCAACTTTGTTTAAGATATATTTCATAAATCAGCTGTGTTCAGCTTAAATCAGCACAAATGAACAGAGAAAAGCAGAAGCCTTGAGGCAACTGTTCAGACACCTGAGAAATGACAGCCAGAAGCCAAAGCCAGAGAGGGAAGCCGGGAATCAAGTTTTTAGAAAGAAATTCAACTTGACTCATTCTAAAGGCAACACAGGAAAATAGGTGGGATGGGGATGAGACATACAAGCAGAGACAAGCATTACTCAGCTGGGGGAATCCAACACACAGATGTGTAGGCCTGGAGGACTCAGGCACAAGCCTGTCTGCACTAAACATACCACTGCCCCGGTCTGAGCTGACAGAAACCTCAGGGACTGCACAGCTTGGCAGACAGAGAGGGCCAGCTGTACACTCAGCCCTACTGCTCATTCTTCCCCTCCACTCTATGATCTGTCTCAGAGTAAAACCAGAAAGAGACAAAACTTAAGTGTCCAATCCTGAGCACAGTAAGGTAACAACCAGACTTCAGCAAATCACCACCTACTGATACAAAGCTTGGTAAAGAAAGGAAACCTATGGAACTGCAGGACCCTTGATATACACATGAAAAATGAGAATTTCTTAACATAAGCCTAGTTCCAAAGATAGAGTAAGATCCAATTCAAATTCCTCAAAACGTCCTAATCTGTAAAACCATTCTGAAGAGCAACTGATCTTAGCAAAAGGGAAACTCCTAGCCTTAAAAACATCAGTGATAACCTGTACTAAAATAAACAGAGTAGATCAAGTAATTTGTTCTCAAGGAGAGCAATCCAGACTTTCAATCCTTCAGCTAAATTCCTACGGGCACCACTCTGGAGAGGTCACAGAAAACCCTGAAACAACTGCTCAGTGAGGCAGGGAAAACAATACCAAGAAACCTCCAGTGTGTTAGCTTGAGGAATAATGCAGTTTTGAAGTGCCACTATTAAATCAACAATATTGCTTCCTTACTCTGTGATAGGCACCAAATCTACTGGAGACTCAGAGAAGGCTCAGAGTACTATAACAACAGTATTTTGGATGTGAAGAAGCTTATTTGAAGACAGACTGAAGACTGGATAGCAGACTTTAGGGATGAAATAAAAATGTAAAATCATGACTAGCAGAGAGAAACCATAACTTCAGTTTCTCTCTTCTTGGTTGCATAAAAAAGGGAAACTCAGTAAAAGCTACAAGTTACAGAAGGGAAAAAAAATAAGATAGTCTCCAAAATGTCTAACCAGACTGCAGAGCTTGAAGCCAGAAGTTGTCAAAGCCAGGAAAAAGCAAGAATTGCCCCAAAGCAGACACGTATGATTAAGAACATCAATAGATTTAAGAGTATAGGATAAAATACATCTTGGTACAAGGTATTAAACTTCTGGGATAACCCCTGAAAGGTATTGTGAGACAAACAGAATTACAACAGCCAAAATCAAAATATAATTTCTCCTTTTATAAATGGCTGCCCATGATTAAATGGACCTAAAGTCTGACAGCTCCATGGTCAGTCTGTTTTTAAGCTTCATCTGGATGCAACACATTTAGTCCTTTCAAAGCACTGAATACTTTTTTCTGAAAAACACCAAGTTAAATATTTTTTTAAAAAAAGGAGTATCACAAACCTAGATTCTGACAAAAAAACATGTAATTCCCATCTTTCTGACATCAGAACTGGACCAATAAGATCCATGTGATAAACAAGTTCATTCCTAATGTATATCAGTTAACCACCTTAGATGCTCAAGAAGGTACAAAAACTAATATAAAAAATTATGGCCTCAAAACATATCCAGTTCTCCAGAATTAGAACTTACTTGCTGTTTCCTAAAATAACAGTTTATTTCAGCAGTCTTAAACCTTGCCAAATTCCTATAATACTTATAATAACAAACAATACACACAAATCACCACCATATAAAGTTAGTTACTTTCAGTGCAGAAGCTACAAATCAACCTGAGTTTTTTGGTTGGGTTTTTTCTTTTTGTTTTCTTTTTGATGATTTATTGGTTCTTACATTATTATGAGGGTTTTCTCATTAGCTACACAAAATATCCATCCACACAACTAGTTTTCCATTTGCAAAAGAAGATCAAAAAAGAACTTCAGATTAGACACTAGGAAGAGCTTCTTCACTGAGAGGGTGGCTGAGCACTAAAACAGGCTTCCCCAGGGAAGCTGTCACAGCACCAAGCCCGACAAGAGTCCAAGCAGTTCACCTTCTGCACCATCAACAGGCTCTCCTGTTCCCTGAAGAGAGTGCTGGTCAGACAAAAGCTGTTGGAAACATCTAGTCTGGTAATTAAAAACATATGGATTTTCTCACATTCTGTTCAAAGCTGGATGTTCTGAAAGCATTCAAGTTTCTTACCCAGGCATGTGTTGCCAACTTAGTGGACAGGCTGCCTCAAAGCGTAAGTACAATAACAAAAACAGTTAATGTGGTATTTTGCTTGCTTTATTTTGGAGTTTACAAAATGCAAAGACAGTCTTTTACTGCTCATAAGCAGATTTCAAGCAAGGCAGTCCCATGGCTCCAATGCAAGCATTTCCTCCTCTCCCCCCCCACCCTCCAGAGGTGCCTTAAATCAGTGTTTGGTATCAGACTGAGGAAACCAGCAAAGTAAGCAAAAGGTGACAAGTAGCTCTTTTCAACGGAAAGGCTTCTGCTGAGGCACATTAAAATACTAATTCAAATGCAGAATAATCAGCATCTTTATAAGATTTCAGTCTGGTACTGGCTACTTCTGTCAAAAAACACTATTGGCTACGTGGCCCTACTAACAGAACAAATAACTCAGAACTTTGTCACAGACATACATGCCTCAATGAAAATATACTGAGGTTACACATGTCTAGAAACATAGTTTGGAAGCAAAGCATGCATTGTTTCTGATACAATAACAATAGTGCGAACAAGTTCGCACCAAGATACAAACAGCAGTCAGGTCAAATCCTTAAGTCACTCTGTAGGAAACCCAGATATGAGCTTGTTTTAGCTCAGTTACACTGAGACCTCATATGGTCCTTACTAATGAAATTGGAAGAAGCAGTAGTATCTACTCCCAATGTAACAGCAGGGAAACCAGATTGCAAGGTTCTTTTGCTAATATGAGTTACTATCATGTTGCAGGAGCTTTGCACTATTGCAATAATTGCAGATTTAACAGGCTTTTTCATCTTTCTCACCTTCAAATTCTCTCTCCTTCAGAACAGCTTAGTGCTGCCATCTACTTTTTTTTTTTTCCTTACCCTAACAGGTTAGGGTTTCTTAAATGCTAGCAAAGTTCCTAGCTGACTAACTCACCCACTATGACTCACTTAAGTCTAGGCAGTTGGGTCCCCACATTTATATGTGGTCCAGCTCATCACCACAGGCAAAATTAAAACCCAATGAAACAAAATACGGACTCACATTCAAAGGCCTTTTAACGCTAATTTACACTTGAGACCTCAAATATTAATAAAACCCCACAACTCCCTCAACCCTTAACCACAAGACATCTTTTACAACTCTGAGATATTAAGCTACTAAATTCAGTGATGACAAGGTGGCAAAGACATAGGTCTTTATCAAATCATCTGGACAGTTTGAGAAAGCAAATTTATCTAGCTAAAAATGCTATTCGAAGTTTTAGTCCTAGAGAATTAATAAAATTCTTTTATAGGTCATTTATTTGCACAGACACTAACACCACTGGAAAAAAATATTTCCTGGCTAAAGGATATATCACCTGAATAAAGAGGCTAAAAAACATTTAGGTAGTTTAGTAGGAGACTGCCTGCTGCTGATGAGGCAGAGCTAGTTTTAATTAATCCTTCATCACACCTCTTCATTGCAATAATTCTAAGGTCTGAGCAATTGTTTCCATACAGCACCCCACCCACCATTTGTTGAGGGTCTTCACCCTGTTTTGCATAGAAGAGTGTTCAGATCAGAGACCACAAAACTCCTGGAATAAGGGGAAGCCAGAGCCCCTTCTGCCTCCCCACTAGCAGCACACAAAGCAGATAGTACACCCATCCTCACTTCAGGCATCTGCCCAGAGGTTGTGCTCCAAATAACTATACTCCTCTTGCCTTGTATCTTTGCCTCTCTTCATCCCAAACAAGATCACTATCCTCTGTGGATAAGGGCCAGACTCTCAAACATCACGAAGTCTCCAAATATCCAATCAAATCATTCAGAGCACAACCCACACAGATGCAGAAAATGTCCTGCAAAGACAAAGGCTTTTACCACTGCTCTGCCTACAAGTCCCAGCACAGGCTGTTCAAAGCCCTGTCCAGGTTTGCAGCTTGGTCTCAGATGACCCCAGGCCTCTGCTGAGGCTGCAAACAAGTCATGGGGGCTCTGCTGGAGAGAATATATTTATCCATAGGGAATCAAAGGGAATTAATCACATTACACGTGCTGTATCAGGCCGACGAAGGTCATGCATCTGAACTAGGGCAGCCCAACCTTCAGCACAGATGTCAGCTTCATGAGGAAACATCCTGACAACTGGCCAGAAAAGGTATTTTCAGGAGTAGATTTTTTTCTTCCTTCCTGCAGAGCTTTATTTCATAATGGAAGACAGATGAGTAAGAAGGCAAAAACCAAAATCAAAACACAGATTTCCGAATAAAAATTCATTTCCTAGCTGTCATCCTTGGATTTTGCATATCATGCCTTAGCATTAACTGCTGCCAAACACAAGATGTCAGGTCCATCTGGCAGATGTACACTTCCCCAGCTGCCAAGTGCTTCCTTTAGATCCAGGGGCTTCACTATTAACTATATTCACAAATTCCAGCCTCCTAAATGAGTAGGGCTTCTGAACATCAGCCTCTGCTTCTGACTGCCCTGGAAAGGGGGAGCAAGGCTGCACTGCAATCATCCAGAGCATCTGCTGCACTTGTGTGGTAGGGAGGGCAGTGTCCTGGTAACCGATGGCTGCACCAGCTGTGGGAGAGCTTTAAGGAATTCCTTTCTCCCCAAATTATCCCGAAGTAAAATTAGAAAGTATTTAGAAAGCAGAGGGGAAACCCAACCCAACCATTCAAGCCGACATCATTACTTATTTACATATAAATACAGCCAGGAAATAAGCATATGTATTTACATATAAACAAAACAGCTATCTGTACAATGTTTCATACATTGCTTTCCCATCCAATATTTACTACTTTATTCATGACTTCAGGAAAAAACTTTTTCCCCAAGAAACTGGTGATAAAATGCCCTCTGGTGGGCGTGACTGTGGACCTCTACATCAACAACCACCTCCAAAATAGTTTGGAGCGCCTTTCATATATTCCTGGGATTACTATTTTTAATGGAGTGAGACAAAGCACATACTTGCCTTCCAGAAGAAACAGATACACCCCTGACTAACAAGCCTGTTTTACTGCTCACTATTTCTGCATTACAGTCATTTCAATTTTTTTTAAAAAACCTATTAAAACAGTTTCAGGAATCACAACATACTGTAATGTTCATTTTACCTCTCTAGGATGTATTTTCACCCTAAAAAATAAGCAATTAAGAGAAACAGAAGCATGGCATTAAGTTCCGCTTTGCCTCAGCATAACAGAATCTTTGTCGACTGAACTGGAGAAAGGAGGGGTGGAGAAGAACAGCATTTTCAGAGCTTATGAATCATTTTTGTCCTGTTAAAGCACCAGGCACAACTAGGGAGGCAGCTCTAATTATACAGGCAAAAAATAACAGCCCTTGTTCCAGAAGAGTTAATTGCCTAAACAGAAAAATCAAAGACTGAAAAATAAAAAAACCCCAAAAATTCTCAAATACAAAATGAAGTTAACATGATGTGTTTTATCCTTCAGATGCTCAATAATTGTGGGTGGTGCTTTCATTAATCTGAAATTAGATAAACCTAAAAAAAACCAAAAAAAACCTGAAAGTTTAGGATGCAGTGACAGAACAGATAGTGCAGCAACTTGGGGGCAGAGTGCATGTACAACTACTCTGAGAAATACATATATATATGTATATATATATGTATGTATGTAAAGTAGACTGCTTTGGCAAACCAGACACACTGGAAGAGGAGAGCTACCAGGCAGATGGTACTACATGATCCTGACCCTAAAGCAGCCAAAAAAAAGCTGCAGTTACACATAGAACTCAAGATGACCCCACATAGTTTTCTAGGTTTTTTTTGTTTTTTTTCCTCTGTGCAGCAGCAAAGCTTCAGAGTGGCAGCTAAATAAAGAGGCAGAATAGAACACTGAGGTCACATGAAGGAAAATGGAAGAACTCCACTGCATTCCACTGTTCCCTGGAAGGTCTTTGTGCTTCCATTTCATACAGAATATGGCACTTTTTTGGTTGATCAGGATGGTTAGATATTTATTTCCAGCTTCCACAGTACAATTTGCAGCTAGCTGCTGCTTTACGCCAAAAATATTTGCAACTTTCCGCCATACATGGAATGTGAAGCATTTCTGTCTTTTTATAGATGTTTCTGGGTGACAAAACTCTGCTCACAGAGCTGTTCTGGGGTTTAAAGAAATTATGAGACTTAACATTCATGCCCCTTTTGCCCTCAGAAAGAAAAACAAAAAACTGTCAAAACCCACTCATTTATTTGACACATGCCTTCATCTAACTCCTGCATCCCTGCTCGGTATAGAGCTCCTTTCCACTCCAGTGGCAGACAGATCAGATACTCTGGGCTTGGCTAAGATCAGAAACTTTTAGTTTAAAAAACTTTTTAGGCCACAGCCCACACAGAGATTCTGAGTCACAATTACTTTTTTTTTCCTGAAGACAGAGGCCATGGGTTTCACAGAGCAATGCTGTCACTTAGTGTTCTCCTGTATAAGCTTTCTGATAATCATTCTTGTAAGCATCTCTGGACATCATGTTGACTACAGATACAGTGAAACATACGTGTTTTATTAGATATAGCAAGGCAAGATTAAATGGCTTATTTGCGCTTGTAACTAGCTATACACACAATACCCAGGCATTAATCCTGAATTTTTGCCTAAAATTAGAAGTAACATTATTTAGGTAAAATGAGCATTGACATTTCTTGGATCTTATCCTGGTGGTTAATCTTGAGATTTTTTAAGTTTTCAATTTTCTAATCAAGAAGATGGCCCAAGGCTGAACAGTTCTGATTGTTGTTCGATTTCCAATCTCTTTTACATTAAAAAAAGGGTTTCATGCTTTGTTTCTAGAGTAAAACTATCCTCTTCAGCCAAGCCTGAAGTGGCTATAGCCAAATTCAAGAGATGACTGGTCTACTGAAAGCCATGACCTGATGGATACTAATTTTACAATATAGTATTTAGACGGGAAAAGACTTATACTAAATCATATGTGATGCCATTTTAGTAAATACCTTGAGGAAATCTGAGCCTGTTCATGTTTTCCTAAAGTGCAGTGCAGCCCAAAAATAGGAAGGAAATGGTTAAAAAGGTCTTCCACTGGATTACACACAGCAGATTTCTAATCAGCCCCCTGGCTTCCCAGATGATGCCCTGGTTAACCATCATCTGAAGCAGGAGATGCCTGGGCTCAAGCTGCACCTGCACTTCCATCATAAATTAGTGTTTAAGCTTCTCAACCTGACCCAACTGGGTGTCATTCTTGATCTCCAGCCCACACTACCTTAACTCTGCCATCAGAGCACTGCAGCTGTATGCAGTTCTTTGAGTAAAGATGCCAGCATGGCACAAAGGTTGCGTTTTTGTTTTACTTGTATTATTCTTGAAATACAATACTTCAGTAACTTAGCTACTGCAACAACAGTATTTGTCTAAGAATAGTTTTTAGAAGGCTTGAAGGATGCTGCTGTGAACTGTTCAAGTGTGATATTGAAACAGTGAATTTAAGGAAAACTTGCTTCAATTTCTTTTTTAGCAAGAATATACCCTACACACACAAAAATGGGCTTTCAAAATTTCTCCCTGAGACAGAGGAAAAACAAATAAACCAAAATAAAGACCATTAGGGCAATCACAATTCTTCTCTTCATCTCTGGCTGTAGTTCTGTATCCAAGTACCACTCTTAAAAGTCAATCTCACATTTTAGGGACTTCAGGCAAGCCTTATTACTTCATTAATTTCTATACCATTTCTATGCTCTTTTGTTTCCTCCTCCAAGCAACTAAAATATTGGCCAGAAGTTCGTACTGCCTTTTACTTCCCAGAGAGATAAGGTTGTGATGTTGCAAAAATTTAACTGCCCATAAGTTTAATCGTAAGATTATATACTTTTCTTTCAAAATGGAGAAATAAACTAGGAAGTAGACTTTATTTCAGAGATTCAATAAACTTAAAGAATGGGTAGAATATTTATCTAATGTTTTCAGGGTATCAAACATAACTTCATTTGACTGCACAGATGGGCACAAATTTGCCCTTGGCCCATTTTATATAATACAGAACTGAGGGGAAAGAAGAGGTACTGAAGCACCTGGACCATACAAACCAGAAACTAGCACGCATTTCCTTCCCTCTCTTGCATTTGCTGTCATCTACTGAGATTTGCAGACTTTTTATTTGACCTCAAGACCTTCACAGTTGAATTTCACAAGTGATTTGTTCCTCAGGGTAGAGAAGCACTGTGCAACATCAGATACATATTGGAATATGTCAGCTCCACAGGTGTTAACTAGATCAGAATTTGGTCCACAGTTCAGCAGCTCTTGTGACAATTCACACATCAAGATCAACTGAGAGGTTCCCCAGGAGGTCCCACGCAGCCACAACCCACGCTCTTATGTGCTACAGGCGGCTTTTAATCACATCTCATTACATTTGTTTGCAGTCTTAAGGCTCAGACCTCAGAAAGCAAGCGGGAGGTTTTACTTTCAGTCTCATACAAAGACCATAAGGAATAAAATGTTGGCACAGACAGCCAAAGCTTCACGAACCCTGAATTTGAGAATGGGCATTCAATCCAGCCTGCAGAAAATCCAGACTAGCATCAGTGTAAAAGAGATAAGAGTTAACTCACCAAAGATCAAACCCAACTTTCATTTACGCCTATGCAACATTGATTTCTGTTAACTACATGTGTGTAACCGGGGGCAACATTTGATCTGAAGCCTAGTACCTTGATGCCCAGCTATTGTAAAACAGAAGCAAAAAGGTAACTACAAACATTTGACTGATGTTGCCTGCAAGCAGGGCATTGCAGGCAGCTCTACGAGCAATTCATATTGACAAAATTAAGATGGGGCATGGCAAACCTCACTACTAGAAGTAATTGCACAAATATTTGGAGTGTTCTTAAAAGAAGAAAATATGACACTGGGGAAAGGGAACACAAAGCCAGAGACCAAGAAATAAGCTACTACATGCAAATACATGCAAGCTTCTCCCAAGTTAATTCTCCTCTTAATGGAATATTGATTGGTATGCTCAATGTTTAGAAATGTGAAACAGTGTGGGGGAGAGAAGGGAAGACAGAGCAGTGACTTTTGTTTAAGTGATACATACTTTCCTCATATGATCAGCCAAAAATAGCATAATAAAGAGGGCAGTGCAGTACATTTAAAATTTTGCCTTGCATTTTATTAGCAAGTTTGTCAGAGATGACCTGGGAGTGTTAGTCACACAGTTTTTGTGCCCTTCCACAGGAAGACACAGCATTTTTCATAACCTCTCATCACACAATATCCTTAGTGTATCTGGTATTTCTTTACTCTGATTAGGATGGATTACAAAGTGTCTTTGGTAGTAGAGAGGCTTTTCAAAAAGCTGTTTGCACAACTGGGGAGAAATGCATTGTCTGCGGGAAGAGCAGGGCAGTCCACTGTCATGAGGAACATCTGGCATCTACTCCTAACCTGAATTGAGAAGAGAGGATGAGAAAGAAACAAGTTGCATCTTTGAAGCCAATATTTGTATGATCCAGTTTTTAAATAAAACCCTTAAAATCTAACCAGTATCTCATAATCAAGCCACTTACTCCAACCTTCCAGAAATTTCTCCCTACTCCAGTGACTACTAGCAATATTTCAGAAGTGTTTCTTCTATTCTTTTCCTTCTTCCATTCATGGAGTCTTCAGAGATAGCCCTTATAGCCTTCAACCTGACCACTCAATAGGGGGGGTAGAAGGAAAAAATAACAAAACCCTCAAACAGAAGAACCAACTTCCACTGCCATCAGATTTCCTGGCCCTAATAATCCAAGCAAAAACATCATGCTAAATAGCTCTGCTGAGCCATCCCATATTAAGGATGCACTCAGGAATACAGGCACTGTCAAGGAGCCATTTCATTGTGTATAGGTCAATACAGCTGAAAGAGCTTATGCATTTCACATACATGTCTATTTTTGCACTCTATTGCTTGTATTAGAACATGAGAAACTTCATACAGAATTAGCAGCTTCTCTGCCACTGCTTTTCCAAACTTTATGAAGGGTTAATAAACTCAAAAATATATTCTTTAACTATATTCTGCAGCATTTCATATAGTTTCAAAAGTATTTTCCAGACATCTATATACTCAACAACATTTTGTAATATGATATGTTCCAATTTGGCATTGCTCCACCCTTGGCAGGCAAGAGACAATAAAAAAAAATCAAGAGAAAGCGAAAAATGACGTTTCTGAAGTATACAATATGTTAGGAATAATTTAATGGATTTGGGTGCTCAACAAGCTACAAATCAACTGAACTGTGCAATACCTATAGATTTCAAATCACAGGTAAACACAGCTGCATTCACTTTAAAGTTATTCCATGTCGTATGATTATTGCAATGAACTTCCTGAACTCTTTCACCTCTCCCTTTGATCTGGGGTTTACCTATAGCTGGAGAAACTAACAGCATTTACATTCTTCTCCCTCTAATTAAGGGAAAAAGCATGTTTAAGCCTCAGACTGAGAAAATAAACCTTTCCCTGAGTAGCTACAGCATGCTGTGATCTGCAAATCCACCAACACGGCTTTTTCAGACCAAAAACAAAATCCTACAACAAGGTCTGACAAAGCAGATCTTAGAGTATAATTATCCGATTTAAATATTAATTACTCTTCAGCATGGACTTTAGTAAGTGTCTGAAGCAAAAGGCCTTAAACCATGCTTTAAACCCAAGATTTCTCAAGTCTGCACCATGCAGATCTTGGTTTCGGGATGGAGGTTTTTGGGTTTGACTGGGGGGGGCTTTAAAATTAAAAAAAAAAAACAAAAAACCCCCAAAAAACCCAACAGGAGTGAAGACTGATAACAAGTCTCTCTCAAAGATTCAAGAATATGAAGAGGCAGATGAATAGAGTCCAGCTCAACAAACTGGGCACATCTTGAATTTGGGTCTTGCTACCAAACACTGCTATTGCCTCAGATACCTCTGTATCAACTTGAAGGATACTTCACAGTATCTCTCTACTACACTGACAGTCCAAGAAACACTCCTGCCATGGCACACTTAACAGCTTTTAGTTAACAGCAGTATTGCAGTGGAATTTTATCAGTGGCAGATTTTCTTGCAAACTGCTGCACTGAATGAGTTCCAACGCACACCTTGAGATATAATCTGCTCCCCAATCAAACTGCGTACTACCTGTACTTATGTAGAGCAATAAAACTGGAGACTGACCCAAGAAAAACCAAACCTGAACAAAAATCCCAGCACTTAACATCACACACCACACAGCATATTGTAATAGATGGCAGGGAATTAAACAAAAATGCAAATCACAGAATACTACAAAAGGAACACTAAGTTCATTTTAAGATAAGTCTTGGTCTATAGTTTCAGCAGACTGTTTCACAAAATCAGTATTATTACTGCAAGCCAGCACTACACATTACCTGAAATTTAAGGCCACAAAAAAAAAAACAAACCTGTGTTTTTCTAATACCAATTATGGCCAAAATCCAAGTTGTGAATAACTGAAAACCCAAACCTAAGCATCATAGATTAAAAAAAAAACCCACATAAAAATTAGACAAAACGGTCCCATGTTCCACATACCCTAATCCACAACATAAAATTATTTATGGAAGAGTGTGACTAGGAATTCAGTTACTGTCATTTATCAGATGGTCAAGACAGCACAGAGGTAACTGGCTGCATAATAACAGCACCGGGAAGGCGTCTGGGCACCACTTGCACCAGGTCTGGTTTCACAGTACCAGGTACACAATGCATATTCACACCCTGGGAAGCACTGTTGACTTGCAAAAACCTGGCAGAAAGACGTTCCCATAAGAGATTTCTAATCTATTTCCTTTTAATGTCTTTCTTTATAGCTGAGGAGGAGTTCTTTGTACTTCTGGTAACAAAGGAAACACACAAGTGACAGAAGCATGTCAAAGCTGTTCATGTTTCACAGAACCTCATACTCGATTTTGCTGTTGGCAATTTACTTCTTGAGAAGAGCATCTCAAGCCTCCACATAGGAGCTCCACCTTCCTACAACTTCATGGAAGAGGTATATGCACAGAGGGATGCTGAAACCATTCTCCACACAGAGAGAAATATTTAAAAAAAATATGACAAAAGGTTAATGCACTAAATCAGTTACCTGCAGGTATATTCAACATGATCTAATTCATATGTTTATGGGCTTTAGGATATAGGTTTTACACTTTCTTCTGCAGAGAGGTGAGTACATTAAGGAAGTGATTAGATACACAAATAAATCACAGAACCTAATAATACTATGCCATATTTAAGGTTACTGAATCAGCACACTGTGCAAAATGGAAGATCTGGAGGGAAAACCAAAAAAGCAGAAGGACCAAGTAAGTTACTAACCCATGCTGAGATTTTTAGCTAGCTAAAAGTCTCGACTGCAGCACAAAGAACTAGTGATCTGAAAATGATGCACACTTCAGTGCTGCACTATGAAGTTGAGGCTCTGCAAACAGAGCAGCTTTGGGATCAGGCCCTCAGCTGTCTGGGCTCCCTGGGTCCATAGCCTAGAGCAGCAAATCCAAGTGATCAATGGAGTTTAGTGGACAAATCACTACAAGAACTCAAGTAAGACCATGCTCAACCTCAAGAAAGTACAATAGAAAAACCTCAACAAAAATACTGAGGACTAAACAAGACTTCAAAGTGCAACAGAAATCTCCAAATGAGTTTTAAGATTAGAAAATAAATCGCACAACAGGGGTATGACACAAGTTACAAGGGTTAAACATGGAGGGACAGCATGGAGTTTCTCCTTTTACAGATCATGGGGGACTTTTCCCATCCTAACGTTGTGTGTGAGTTTCTACCACAGCACACAGAGGCAATAAGAGAAGGAAAAAAAAATTCTTTTGGCCCTTTATTTTCTTTCCTGTGCTTCCGAAGAACTGGGTCCATCAGGTATCGGAACTAAATTAAAAGGTCAGGAAAACAAGTAGGCATGGACAAGACTGAATTGCAGATGAGCACAGAGAAGGAGAGACACAGCACTGGGATAAGCGCCAACAACTGCAAACAGTCACGGTCCCGATTCTGGCGGCTGCCAGCGCAGCCCGAACCCAGAACCTGAGCAGCTCCCAGGGACACCAGGGATCGCTACCTGGCAGAGGAAGACGTGTGGGAGCCCAGCAACATCACCGGAGAGACTGTCACAGCAAACCTGGGCACGATGAGCCCTCCTCACAAACAGGCGCTAAAAGTGATAGCACCAGATACACTGCTCAGTAAACCCAGAAATCACATCCAATTCCTAGATCCGTGCCTTCCTCTCCTTTCATTGAGAAGATTTCCAGTCAACACACAGACTATGTACTTTTTATTATTGTTTGAAGAAGAGCAGCAGCCCCGGCAGCATGCTAATCTGGAAGGCAAGACAAAACAGAGCTGGTTACTTTCTTCCCTCAAGATTTCTGCTTCGAAAAAACAAATGAACAAGGGCTTGTTCCTGCACACCACCACTTTTTGTTTCGTTTCAGCACGACTTTGACAAAATCTAATTCACTGTGCCATGTACCTAATATATCGGGTATCTGAAGTATGACCATCACTCAATAGAAACGTAATTAAGAAGTGACAAAACTAGATCCCCCCTCCCCAGCATGCATATGAAAACTGGTAACCCTGCCTCTATTTGTAACCATGACAACTATAGAATATTTTATTTCAGTAATATAATTCACACTGAACATTTGCTCATAGGTTTTGTTGTTAAGGGAAAGGTTGACACACTGTGCACATATTTTATAAGCTACTGGAGACAACAAATGCAGCAAAGTCAGGCAGTTTGAGATCAAGAGCCCAGCTTGTATTTCAGAGTTCATTTAAGACCCTTTATTGTAAGCAAAATGAACAAAAATTCATCCAAATTAAGTGTTACAGGTCATTACTTGCAAGACAACTACTTGGTATGACAGGATATTTTTCCACTTCTAAATAATCACAGCGATACTTTCATTTTTTCAGAGAGTTAGCTATTCAAACACCGAACGTTAATTTTCAATTAAAATACCATAGGCATTATTAGGAAATATCAACATGGATGTTACGGGGGAAAAATAGTTATGCAAAAAAAAAAAAGGGCAATGAAAAGCACAGTTGACATACACAGGCTAAAGTCTCATTCTGGCTGGGTCACTAAATTATTTGCATAGCTCCAATATTTCATCCTAAACAAAGACAACTTCCAGAAATGCACATACTAGAACAGGTTATAAGAATAAACAAAAAGTCGCAATTCTGAACATAATTCAGAGAAGATTAAACAACCTCCCAAGCATAACTAAAGTTTGACGCAGATAAATGTCACAGTAAAATATCGCTGTACTTGATTTTTCTCCACATGGGGAAAAAAAATAAAGCCATTAGCAGTTTAAGCCAGACACAATAGACACACTGTTGCTTTGGTTTGAAGGCAAGCAATAATAAAAAAAAATAAAGCTTATGGAACACTACCCCTTTTCTTACACAGATCCTATCTTTCAAGGAAGATTTAAAGTTCCAGCAGATTGCTAATTGTAAGAAACAATAATACTGTTATCTGCAGTCACCTTAAAGCTACAGTAGTTTGAATTTTGGAAAGTACCTCAAAGAAGAGCCCGATAAACATGTTTAAATCGGTGCAAGAGACTTACACGTGCCTACACACACACACACACTTGCTCAGTTGTTTTCAAGACTACCAGGAAAAAGAAAGTTTCTTCATTTATCAGAAATATGCTCTACATAATCTTCCATTTAACAAGTAATAAGCCTGCAGCAAACATGCATGGCTTTTTCCTTCATTGATGGAAAAGTGATTAAATCCCCCTTAATCTAGTTACCAGAATGCTGTATTTTTTTCTATGCAGTTTTCATATACAGTAACAAAAGATAAGCAGCTAACTCCATGACCAGGGCTCCATCATTCTTGGTTGTGCTGAGGAGATAAATCTGTCTCCAGCGTTGAAGGGATATTTTCAATTTAATAAATGAGACCAGAGGAGGAAAAATAAAATAATGTTGGAGACGACGAGCACACACTGTTTATGAAGTGTATGACAAACACCACCATCCATCTCCAGAAGTCCTTTCCTCCAGACCTCTCTCTACCCTCGGGGGAGGCACAGAGACCTGAACCCAAAATCCCGGGGATCACAGACCTGCATCCTCACACGACAAGGACAGCTCGCCACGTCCACTCAATGTCAGAACGGAAAGTAGCTTTTCCCTCCCAGCCTAAGCCAGATCTTCAGCAAACCGGCACCCAAGGGATGCACCCCTGTGCTCCGAACGGCACCAGGCAGGCACTTGGGTTCGGAGATAAGTTACAGGAAAACAACCGCCAGGGAAGAAGACGACAAAAAAAAATAAAGAAAAAAAAAATCAATGGAAAAGCACAGCAGCAGCCAAACAAACCTCACACCGGCGAGGACATGTCATCGGCATGGGAATCGTACGAAATGTTTCAATATGTATATACGCACACACACATATATATATTTAAGCAATATTGTGCTGAAAAGTTCCTCGTATGCATCACGCGTGGGGATGTGGAGAAGCAAGAAGGGGGAACGGGAATGCACGCCAGGCACAGGGAGAGGACGGGGCTGGCCGAGGCGTTCGGGAAGCAGGCAGGGACGGAAGCAGGCTGCCTGCGGGGTGCGCGCCGATCCGTGCCTGGCAGTTTCGCGGCGGCTCCGGAGCGGGCCAGGCCATGGGATGGAGGATCCACCGGGACAGCCGCCTCTGGAGGGA
>VXBU01006137.1:86590-108696 GCA_013400315.1 Bombycilla garrulus
TTTTTTTTTTTAAATATCCATCGCGTTTGGAGTCACTAGAGATTTTCCGTGTGGAAATCTGCATCTGTCTCTCTCTTCTGTGTAATCTTGCATGTGCGTGTGCTGCTTTGTAGGGATCTCTCTGATGTGCACACAAGCTGCATATGCTGTAGTTTTAAACATAGAACACTTTGTCTTTTATATTTCCTCTAAGCATAAAAATAAGCTTAATCAAATTCTTTTTTCCTTACTTTGCTGGTTTAAAAAATGCATCTATGCTCAAAAGTGTTTTAAGTAAGGCAATTGTGCCAAATGCCAGCAAAGGGAAAGGAGGGAAGCACACAATCCACAGAAATAGGAAAATCTATGTTTTTATTGGAAAAGGGGCACATGCTGCCCAGTGCCTGGAGGAAGCAGGGTGCAGCAGTAACAGAGCAATTTCATTTTCTCTCTTCCCAACCTCATAAACAGATGAAAATTATTGCAGTGGACTAAAACATTTCTAAACCCAGCCATCATCATTAATATTAGAATGCTTTTAGCTGACTATGGCCTCACGCTGGAACAGGCAGGCTTCATACATTTTTGTCTTTAACATATTGTGGACTAACATTGAAGCCTCCAGTCCTGTACATCACAATGGAGTGTGAGGGTCAGAAGTTCAGAACAGTTTAAAGCTGAATTATTTAGCACGTGCACACACGACACACTCTTCTGATTTCCAGACAGGTTTTTTTCCCCCCTCAGTTTTCTCCCTTTCGAGCAGGAGAGCTCTGCCCGGTGTTATTTGCCCTGGTGGAGCGTTATTTGCCCAGCATATATGGTTGGCCCGGAATCTGACGAGGCCGATGAGAAGATGTCTCAATGGGACTGTTGACCTAACAAGTAGCATGTCAGTCTCCCGGTGGCATTTGAATGTTCTCGCAGCGAATGCTTCAAGACAGGAGAGAGCATAAAGCAGAGATTCTTTGGAATCCTTAATTAGACACAGTGATTTTGGAGTACTGGCTTCTGCTGCTATCCTCCAGTGCCTAGTACTTTGTTTTGTGACCTTGAGGTTAAGGATACCAACCAGCCCTGTTTATTTTTAATAAAATCTTACAGTTATATGAGACAGTTCTAGGTTTTATTTATTTTTAGCATAAGTGCTTCCATCTTATCTGCCTCACAGGTTTATAGTACGGATTTAGCTAATATTTGGACAGCACTTTTAAGCTATGAAGCTCTATATGTCTATTATACTGACCGTTTTCTGCATTTGTCATTTTAGGAAGGTACTTTCATACTCTTTCACTTCAGGAGGATAGAGTTGAAATCTTGACTTTAGTTTTCCCATCAAATTTTGTCGAATACCTGATTTACAAATGCTGACATAGGGTCAGATTCTTCATTCAGTTACAGGTAATGAATTTCAAAGAATTTCCTGATCCTCGGTGACTTTACTCTAGATCTAAACCAGTTTGACTCAGAATTAGCATCACAATTTCATATTCATGTAGAATAAGCATTTGATTACACTGAATATACCATTATACTTCAATTTTCTTGCTCCAATTTTATTTTAGTAACTTCAGTAATTTCAGAAGAACCTGCTTAATTTTATTATTATTTTTTTAATTTCTCTTTTTCTCTGCTCTGATTCTGAGAAAAAAAATGGCAGGTTTTGTAGAGGAGGTAAGGGGGCTGAAAAGTTATTTGGGGGCATCCTGCTCCTGGTGAAGTGAAGCAACAGTCTGCAAGGTTTTTTTTAAATTAAGGTTAATACCTGGATCTGGAGAAATTCCCTATGCTTGGCATGCTGTTCCTGGCACTTGAAAAGATCCACTGCTGCTCACATCCTTTCTCAGCATTCAAGAAATCCCGTCTTCCTCTTATGTAGCTTGTGTTTTAAGGGAAGCAAACCTTTGTCCATGTAATAACTCTGAAAATAAAAATCCTTCAAATGCTAATGAAACAAAAGATCTATTTCCAGAAAAACAGATAATCTGGGGTGAGGGGTTTATTGGATGGGGCTATGCTTTTTTTTAATAGAATCTGTTATAGGGTTGTGCTTGACAGGCTGAGGATTATTTTAAAGAATCCCAGTTTTGGATTAGGCCTGCAAGATAGCCTGCAAGACTTTGGTGTCTGGTAAAGCTTGCTCCTCTGAAAGAAGAGATTTCCTCTTTTAGCAATAGATCATTATGTTCCAAGACGTGTATTAGAATGAGAATAATATGACTTCCCCTGTCTTTGCTGATCATATCAAAACTAATGGCATCTTGAATTGTCAGAGCATCAAGTCATCTTCTGATAAAATATTAGAAGACACACAGATCTATTCATCTTATTGGAGATTTCATTTTAGTCTGAAAAATATTTGATGGCAATGCCATTAGATTAGCTGTGGGCATGTATCACAGGGACCAGGATAGTAGGATTTTGCAAAGGGGTTCCTATAAATATTTTCTACTTTGTGGTAAAAGTTATCCCCTAGGTTTGTACATGTTTAAGGGAGTGAAATTCTTATTTATTTTAAGGTACTTAAAATATAATTCTTTAGACGGCTACTAAAAAAAAAATTAATTTTTTTTAATGCAGGTTAAGCCATTTCAAAGGTAATGAGATCTCATTTCCAAATTTTTTTGCCTGAGGTTTTTTTAAGCCATAGCCAAAGAGGAATGTCTGCTACCTAGACTTTAACTGGAAGGTTTCACTTCTGCTTTTAGCTAATGAAGATCTCCTTAATTACAGGTTTACAACAGAGATTCTAATGTCAATGCATTAATTTTCTGCTGTCTGAAAATGTTAATAGTTCTGGTAGAATATGTAGAAAATACAGTAGTAGATATTTTGTATATTAATTGGGTTTAGGAGTTCTGAAAAAGTCAGTGGAGATTTGAAAGATATCTTAGGGTTTTTTTCAATCATCTATTTTTATTTATTTGGAGTATAAAGACTGTTTGCTGCTGCTTTAGCATTCATATGTACATATCTGTTACAATTATCCTTAGCATTTAACAGAAAGATAATGCCCAAAGGAAGCAGGAAACGACATTTAAAGTAATTTTTATATGTGCAACTTGAGTTAATTGCCAAAATATGAATTTAAGATGGATTAAAACTACTAACGTGTGGAATTTATTGAAAAACATAATTGACTTCTGTGGGCACACCATGTTAAATGAAATACCTCTTTCCCTGAGCAAATCTTTTATCTTCTGCTGAGCAACCAAAGCTGCTTTCAGGGGTGGGAAGGGAGAGGTGGCAGGTACAGTGTCCTGTCACTGGCAGCTGGTTAGAAAAGGATTCTGTCCTTCATACGTCCCAAACCATGCCCACCTCCATGTCATTTACAGGGTAGTCATCAAGGCAGGCAACTATTCTTGTGCAAAGGATCAGCCTTCAGACAAGAAGAGGAGTGTCAGATCATCACTGTTTGGTTGATAACCTACTGAAGGATTGAAATTATTGTACCAAGAGATGAGGAAGATATGTGATCATCCCCCTAATAGCTGAGCGTATTCCTGTATTTTTTTCACAAGTGGATTGTATTCTAACTCCTCAACTTTACATATCCCTGATTTCCTCAGGCACTTAGGTCTTTAACCTGACCATAAACTGTTTGCAGACGTGCACGTCCCTGTGGGCAGAGGTTATGAAGTCATTTGCTTGGAATTGGTGAAATAAAGATTTGTGTGATTTTAGGTGTATGAGCCAAAACGTCCTTGTCCCTGACTTGTCAAGGGAATGAGAAGAGTCTGATCCTCTAAGAGCAAGCATTATATTGAGCTGATTTCTCTTAGCTGTGACAGAACCATTTGCTAAAACTTCCCCCAGAAGACAGAGGTGGGTTCTGCTGGAGTTGTGATTGTGATTTCTGATGGGCAGTAATAAAAGTAAGATCTATTTCACTATACTGGCAGAGTCTAGAGCACTGTCTTGAATTATTTGAAAACCTCTAATGGTTAGGGATAGCAGAGAAGTCAGGTTTTTGTTGGACTTTTTGAAAGTTTATGAAGGTTCTGTTTAACAACTTTATCTCCAGTCACCTTTAGTTCCACTCAGTCACATGGAGAGGCATTTTCATTGCCATTGAAGTCATTGCATCAGCTGCTTGAGTTTTATCCACTACACCGGTTTATGAGGGAGGATGTGGGAGGAATTGGACTTTCAAGGTGATTTTAGAGGGAGTTATGTTGTTTGATTTGTTTGTCTAAAGCAGTAACAATATGTTTCTACCTATTCTTCATAATTATAAAGAGAGAAATAAAATACATGCCATTTTGAACTGAATGTATTAAATTGGTCTGACTTCTATTTTCTGCCATCTGTGGCATAACTAGAACAGAGTGAGAACAAAAAATATAAATGACTCAGTCACATTTCCTTTAGGAGAGGCATCATGCCCCCCATTCTTGTCAATCCCAACTCAGAATATTCTGTCATTCTGGTAATTTTAATTGTAAATAATTCATTTCAGCTCTGAATGAAGCAGTGGTATGATACCCTGGGCACAGAGAAGAGATGTTTCTGTTCTGCCATTTAATCGAAGGACCAAAATATATGCTATAATATTTTGGTTCAGCATCTACACATAATTTTTCTGTATATTTAGGTGGCTTCCCAAACAATCTCAGTAAAATGCTGAGATGTAATTCAGCTTAATTAAATACTGAATTTTCTCTGTAAATGCTAAGCACCTCATAAACCTGACTGTGGAAAGAACCAGAAGCAGGTTCACAGAGAGGAAAATGAGACAAGTCAGTGCTGCTGAAGTCTCTCAGAAAACTTAGTGGCCACCTGCATTGGTTGCCACTAATAATACAGGGAATCATATCCAGGCTCTGGGGTGAGATGGAGACAGTGCTTCATTCCACAGTTTTTGTTTTCCTTCTATCCAGACTGACCAGAGAAGGGCCGTTCAGACCCATAGAAAACTTGATAGGGGAAGGTTGATGATATGTTGGGCTTTCCTGGAGATCGAGCTGAGGTACAGCCAGGCATGCCAGCATACCTTGGAGCCTGAAGGCACTCAAAGGTCCCACGTACCTATAGACAACTATTTTAAAAGGCCTGATTTACCCCAAGGTTTACATATGATGTCGGTGTTTGAGGCAAACAAATTGTCCCTTCAGTACCTTACAGGCATTAGGGGAGTTCATCCCTGCAACACCTTGGAAGAGAGTGGCATCATTGCTCTGACTATAACAATAAATTTTCCTTCTTTAGACTTAATGTCTTGTAAAAGTCAGTTTAAAATGACAATGATGCTTCTGGTTTTTATTTGGTCAATGCTTTTCACAGATTCTGAGCATGATATAAAACTCTTTTTTAATGGATTCCTTTAGGAATCAAGTTTTGAGAAAAGGCCAAGTGTTTCTATCACTTACAAAGAAATTATACAGACTCGCGTTTACACATAGCACAGGTTAATGGTGAACAAATGGAAGAATAAATAATAAAGGGGCAAATTATTATTGCTGAGTGACCTGAAGTGCTTAATCATAGAATCATAGAATGGTTTGTATTGGAAGGTGTCCTAAAGATCATCTAGTTCCAGTTCCCCTGCCATGGACAGGGAATGTTCCATTAGATCAGGCTGTGCAAAGCCCCGTCCCTGGCCTTGAATAGTTCCAGAGATGGGGCAGCCACAGTTTCTCTGGGCAGCCTGTGCCAGTGCATCACCACCCTCACAGTAAAGAATACCTTTCTAATATCTAATTTAAACTTACCCTGGTTCAGTTTATGAAGAGGTCAAAATAAAATGAAAAAATTCTTAACATTAAGTTAGTTCAAGGCAGTGTAATAAAGCATGAAAAGAGGCTGTGCAGGGCAGGGGCTCTTTTTGGAAAACAAAGACTTTGGAAAAGATTTTGCATTCTTTTTGAATAAGCACCTGAAAATGAAATCTCACTGTAATTCTGTGGCTAAAAGGGCAGTGCAATCCGGAGATGTAAAAAGGAGTAATATCAAGCAGATAAGAGGATTGGATGTTGCTCACATGCACAACAGTGGTAAGGCTACTGTTAGGAACCGTGTCCAGTTTTGGTGTTTGCAGTTCAAAAGCCATGTGGAAATACTAAGGGAAGTTCAAAGGAAAGGTATGGAAAAGGATTCAGAAAAGAAGCATGACAACATGAGGCATGAGCAGCTCATCTTATTAGCTCATCAGGGAAGAAGCTGAGACGTGACTTGGTCACTGCACGTAGCTACTGACCCATGGAAAAGATATCCAAGAGTGAGGAGCCACTTTATCTACCTGACAAAGGCATTACAGGACCCAGTGCTTGCCAACTTAAGTCAGAGAAATCCATTCTTAAAAGAGGAAATGTTTTCCTAGCCCACAGAGCCCTAAATAATAACACTGTTTGCCCTGTAAAAGCTGTCACAGGTAGCAATGTTTAAGAGGATGTTAAATATGTATTTTTAGATACTTCCTTTCATATGCTCTGTGGAGAAATCTGTACATCTTTCTGTGCATGTGTGAGTGGGAGCCCTGCCAGGATGTTGGTGGAGGTTCCTTGCCTTGCACTCTGAGAACCTGCCGTCTCTCCTATTCCTCAGTCCCTTGTGAGGCTCCAGGGACCAACACTGCCAGGGTTGCTCTCACCATCCTCATAACCCCTGCAGTTTCAAAGAATAATTATTGGCAAATAATCACTGTCTCATTTTGAGGTCTTGCAGACTGTCAGGAAGAATTTATTTTTTCTATTGGATGAAACTGGCCACATATTATCGTGGTTATTTGGGAATTGTTTCATTTTTTTGCATTCATCTGGAGCATCAGAGATAAATGGGTGGCCTTGGATGGCTTTTTATCACTGTTCAGCACTGGTGCAACCCACCCTCCTCCCACCATAGGTGCTCCAGTGCTGTATTTTCCTTTCATATTTATGGTAAAATTAATTCCAGTAGTTAAACTGATTAGGTCTTTTGCCTCATGTCAGATTGGCAGGGGTCCTGAAGGTTACATAGTGTCTCAGTGCATAAGTCACACTGTTCATACTTGGATCACCTAGATGTTTCTCATGTAGTCCATTTGTGCTTTTGCAGAGGTCTTGAGATTGTTGAGGTTATTTTTGCTTTATACATAGATGTACTCTGCCAAGGACTAAACTGCCGCTGTACTCTGTGTTTTAATTTAGGGGTTTAAAACAGGGATAAAACATTTTGCTAGGAGATATATAGGAAATCAGTCTCTCAGCTCTGTTTTTAAGCGCTGAGAAACTTTCTATAAATGGTTTGTATAGTCAATAAGGATATGATTAACAATGTTGTGATGAATATTCTGCACAAAATTTTTGCATTCAGAGGCTTTTGTATCCAAAAAGAGTGATGTGATGATCTTTCTGCCTTCTTTCTTTGAACGGTCTATAGAATTTCCCCTGGTAATTCTTGCATGGAGCATAAATCTTACAGATGAGCTAATGAGAACATTTACAAACAAACAAATGCAAACACTCAGATCTTGCTTCTCTTATAGTATTTCCTGGAAACTCTATTGCATTCCTGTCTCAGTTATTTGGAGTAATAATTAGCCAGGTTGATTTTCATAATGTTCTCTAGGACTAATCACAGCCCCGTGAGCATAGACTAAAATCCTGGCACCGTCTGAGCTGTTTGAGGGTTTGGTTATGAATAACCCTATTCAGTTATATCCCTTGTGCAGAGCATGGGTTAGTAAGCTGAGGTATGTACACAGCTACACACATGTAAATAGTGAGAACAGTGCCAGGGAAATAGAATTCCTCAGTATTCAGGAGAGAAAAACATTAGCGAGAGGATTCTTTTTTCCTGCCTACCACTTTTGAAGCTTTGTTTCACGGTAGCCAGAGGGAGAAAAAAAACACATTATATGAGTAAATTGTCTGGAGAATGTAACCAGGGCCCCAGTAAACACCAAGAATGAAAACCCATGCGAGTGTGTATTCAAGCAAGTATGTGCAAAGATAGTGTTTTCAGTGAACGCTCTCTTGGACGAAAATTCTGTTCTGTAACTAAATAACTGGGAACAAGTCAGGGTTTGGCTGAACTGCCTTGTGTTGGGATTTTCACCAAGGTCCCTTGACTTGCCCCTTTCATTTCCTTTTCCCTCTGCCCCAGCATAATGTGTGTAGCTGTGCCCAATACCCTGAAAAAATTGAGATGAAATCTGAGACCCCTGATGACCAGCACTGATTTTCCAATGATCAGACTCAGGCTGTGTGATTTTGGAGTAGTAGAGTTGGGATATTTTAAATTCTATTCTGTCAAAGAATGATTAGTACATTAATTTGGGCCATATTAGTACATCTCCCCTGTGTTGATGGGAGGATAGACCCCCTTTCATGTTTAATCTAAAGAGGGATTGATGACTGGCGAGATTGTTTCACACAGGGACATCTGCCACTGAAATAAATGATGAGCTCAGAGAGTGAAAATGTTTAGGCTGCACTCTCTAAATGTGGATTCCTTCTGTGCCGAAGGCAATGAAAGCCCTTAGGTAGCAGCTCTGTAGATTTTTCTCATTGTGGGCAAAAATAAGGGTTTTTTTATTATTTGTTAGCCCAGGGCTTCTTTCTTGAAGTTGCTTCGGGTTGTTGATGCTGATTTCACGTTTCATAAACAGCCAAGTCATGTTCAAGAAGCAGAAAACTGACCTCAGAGATGACATAACCACTGGAGGCAGAGGAAAACGGCAGCATTGCCGCTGAACGATGGTGAAAGAAAAGGGCACCTTTCCTGAGAGTTTGCCAGCAACTTTTACTTGATGTGTGAGTTTAGTAGTTCAGTGTTAGAAGAACAGTAAAGTACCTTTGAATTAGAACAGACTAGAAAAGTTGCTTAATGTGCTTTTTTCACTCTCGCTTTTAACCCACCACTGCAAAATTCCTTCTACCTGTAACGAATAATTTAATTTGGAAAGGCAAATAAGAGCTCATTAGCTGATGCACTGCTATGAAGTAAGTGAGCAGGTTTTATGCCTAGGGACAAACTTTTACAACCATTTTGAAACGGCACAATACAATGCAATAAATTCCATGTTCAGTGAAAAAGAGAGGAACACCCTCCTTCCTTTTTTACTTGTCAAGATGCAAGTTTTCTGCATCTTGAAACCCTTTGTATTTGAATATTGGAGAAATGGATATATTCCAGGGGATCGCATACAGATAAATTAAGCATGAATGCTGCCAACAAGTAGTCCTGTCTGTTGTGTTTTCCATTAAATTCTCTGTGGATTGTGGCTGGACAGACACTCTGAGTGTTCTCCATCATACTCCTCCAAAAAGAGGCAGTAATATTTCTGCTGGAAGTATTTTTCTTTGTATCTTGTTCTATGTCTGGATATTTTGGGAGATGTTTCCTTCTGTCTCTAAAAGCTGGTTTGTTACTAGTCTCACTATTTTAGAGTGAGTGTTTAATATAAATCTGTCTTTTTACTTCTAAAATAGACATTAGAAGAAGCAGATAATAACACAGCTAATAGGCTTTGAAAGAATTTCTTTACTGTGAGGGTGGTGAGGCCCTAGTACAGGATGCCCAGAGAAACCCCATCCCTGGAAATGTTCAAGGCCAGGTAGGATGGGAATTTGAGCAACTTGGTCTACTGCAGGGTGTCCCCACCCATGTAACAGGCAGGTTGGAAAGAGATGATCTTTAAGGTCCCTTCCAACCCAAACTATTTTATGATTGCATGATTATTTTCCACAAGGAATCTGTCTTTTATCCCAAATATCTTAGTGATTTTCAGAAGTAATCTAAGTGATTTTTGTGAACACCTACCTTAGTTTTTGGCAATGATTGCATGTAGATGTAAAGCCCAGGCAGAAAATTCTCAGTAGTGACTGGAAATCACAGGTCAGGACTCTCAGTATTTTACAGCATCAGGTCTGTATATGTTATAGCTAAAAAATTTCAGTGCTCAAAGAATAGATCTAGAAGGTATCCAGAGGGTCAGAAATCATATTAGTGTCTTCTAAAATTTGCCTTTATTTTAAGTTTTAATTCAGTAATACATAAAGTATTCAAACTATAGTAACTTACTACTCATTGGCAGTGGCTGAAATTGTGTCAATTTCTACCTTCAGTGGTTGTTTTACTCGTAGCCCAGATCCTCATGAGCAAAGCAGATTTATGACTTATGAATCAAATATTAGCACTGAGTACATCAAGCACTTGGTGCGGCTTGGAGCAGGTTTTCCTCTGCTTGGGAAGCCAGACAGGTATCATGGCAGTGCTCACAGGTGTCGTCCCTTTGGCTTGAATGGAGAGTTTTATGTGTGAGCAGCTGTTTGCTGGCTGGAGCCCAAGGAAGAACCTCTGAGAGCTCTTTATTTCACATAGTCCTGGGGATGTAGGCTTCCAGACCCTCATTAAGGAATTACAGTCATAACCTTTCATATTCCTGAAAATGGAGCATGTTTGGCTGCTCTGGCAGGGGCCATGATTGGCAGCATTTCCAGGCATGTGACAGCATGATGGGATTTCTCCCTGAGCCATGTGTTATGAGCTCTCAGAGTGCCCATCTCTGTTTGGGTTTTGTCTTACAAATACCCACGGCTTAAAAAGACCGAGAAAGACACCTTGGGTGATGTTGGTGTCCTGGTTCAGAACATTTCCAAATTGGGAAAGAATGCTGGGCTCCCCCGCTCCCTATAGGGAACTAAGACGGCTCCACACCTCCTCCCGGTCTGGGCACTCTGCCCAGAGGTGCAATGCAACAACAGCATCACCCCTGCACTTGGGGCAGCACAGGCAAATAGCAGGTACTGGCTTTGAAACAGCCCGAGGGAGCTCTGCTCATCACTTGTACTGGGCAGCCTCTCTGTGCAGGACATGCACAACACCGACTGCTGAGTGCCAGGAGTTCATGTGCATTCAGAAAGGGCTCGGATGAATTCCCGAAGGCAAAACATCAGAGGAACTGTCACTGGCCTAGGAAATCCAACTGCTGCACTTAGCTGGAGTGAGGGAAGGCGCGCTAGTGAGCTATTCCTGCATAAGCTGTCTTGTGTTCTTCTCAAGGCATCCTCCCTTGGCCCCTGCCATGCAGCATACAGACAGGCTTCTGATTTTAGATGGTAACCTAAACCTGAGGAAAGCTTTTGGTAGTTAGACTCTCCTGGCAAAAATGTAACTCTTCATTTCTAAGCATGTCCCATCCTTAGAAATGTTCAAGACCAGATTGGATGGAGCAACTTGGTCTAGTGGAAGGTGCTCCTTTCCCATGACAAGGGATTGGAACAGGCCTTTAAGGATAGCCTTTAAGGTCCTTTCCAACCCAAACCATTCTGTGAATTTTATGACTCTCTAGTCTTTCCACCAGCATTCCTCAAGGACAGTACAGACTGTCTGGAAGTGCAGGTGAGGCAGTAGGTCTGCACTGCAGGGACATGGGATGCAGACATTTCAGCAGGAGACATCAGGGAGTGAGGGTTTTTCCTAACAGAGATGCTTGGAAGCTCTTGAAAAAACTCTCATTCAATGAACCAACTTGTACTCTTCTCGGAAAGGACTATCACCACCTCTAAAGACATCCCATTAATTCTTAGTGGCAGAGATGGCCCTTTCAGAGACACTGACATTTTCTTGCAGATCCCTTCTAGCACAAATTGTGACTTTTCTAAGGATTTTGAAGCATAAGAAACTGAGGCTTAATTCTACCTATATTAGGCTATCAAAATTTATTCCAGAAAAAACCAATGAGGAATATCTTGAGTTTTATCCTTACTTTAAGGTCATATCTTCAATGTACTTTTAGCTGTGGAAAAAAAAAAACAAAACCACCTTCAGTTTATTTCCCTTTCTCTGAGACGCTCAGCATATGAATAGTGTACTTAAATTACTGCAGAAATGCAGCTAGGGACATACTAGAATAACTGCTTTGAATGTGATTTGATTGGAGTTACACTGTGATTCTAGTTTAAAAAGACAACTTTAGCACAGTTAGCGAAGGAAAAAAGATCACCTACTTTGATATTTGTTCTATGTCAAAATCTTATTTCCTTTCTCTTCTGCTCCTCCATGACTTCTTCCCTTGCAGCCTGGCATCACACAATTTCCAAGTAAAACCCACCATTTTTAAAAACTGTTTTAAAATGGGAATGCTTAACTCACCATTGAATTGTGAACTCACAATTTGAGGCTGAATCTGCAGACCTTAACAGAGATAAAATCCTTATTGACTCCTGGCTCTTTGATGGCGTATGGCAAATGTCACTTGAGTTATTAACAGCCAAACAATAATGGACTCCATTCCATATTTGAGGAAGCCTTTACCAATGAATTGAAGGAGATTTCCTCCTAATCCCAGATGCTGATTAGTTTATATTCTGATCCACACAGTTTGCTAGCCTTTATGATTTTTACACTGGCTAAAATGAGTGCAGAAGGTGTTATTCAGCCTATAAATGGCTAATAATTTTTGAAATTTAGGGTCAAAAATGTACATTAATATTTTGAATTTAAATCTAATCCTCTGTTCACTCATCAGCACAGACGATTTCAAGATATTTGTTACTACACAGAAAAAAATCTTAGTCTCTCAGAATTGGCATTTATATTTCAGATTCCTGTGCACCAATGACTGTTTTAAAGAGCAATATCTTTTTATGCACTAGGGATGAAACCTAATCCTTTTGTCCTGTGAAGCTGGATTCCTTCATGTCAGAAACCCTCAGCCAGAAAAGCGCATGTTTGTCACTTGACTTTCAGAAGTAATCCCTTGGTCTTTGGCTACTCATGTGGAGTTAGGCACATGGGTTAGCCTGTCCAGGGCCGGAGTCCCAAAATTAATTGCTTCCAGCTTCTGTTTTTCACAGGACAGTTGTGTTGCTGAAAGTGAGGTGCTAACATGGTACTTTCTCCAACATGAAGCAGAGGGAAAAGTAAACATTTTTATGTTAGAGTTGGTGAAAAATACTGTGTTGTCTCTTCCTTGCAACATTAATTATTTATCAAGACTCCAAATCAGGCTCATCAGGGTTTTTACCTTTAACACAGACATTCCCTTCCTGCCTGGTGTCAGTGCTGCTGTCCTGGGAACTGCATTATCTGTGGCCCTGAGCTGTTCAGTCATGCATCCAAACCTTTGGGTTTTCTGCGAGCTCCCAGTAGTATTTTGGTAGTCACTAATAAAAATGTTTTAAAAACCACTATGTTTCAGTGCAGTGTATTCTGATGGTGCCCATGTGAAGAGCAGAGGCAGTGGATTCTGTAGACATACATCAGATCCCTGAACTCTATGTGGTCTTTTGAGCAGAGATTGGGGGGACAGTGATTGCAGAGGAGGAACTTCATGTGTGTCTCAAGTGCATGTATTGTCCTCCCAGCAGCATCTCACACTCCAGCAGGTCAGACTTTTAGCAGAAATTCCCAGCACCTCTGTTGGGGTACCTTGGAAGGGTGCTGTGTTTTCTGGGGTGTGCAAGGGGTTAACCCCAGAGGAAAGACTGTTTATCTGCAGAAGCCTTTGGTGGATGGGAATCCCTGAGGTGAAGCCATTCTGTGAGAGGGTCAGCAGGAATCCCTTCAGTAAGTTACGTTTGTGCAGTCGATTATATGTCTCATATAATTGTATCTGATGTACAGAGCATTTTTCCACCATTCTTCTTTGAACCCACCATGTGCACGACCCTGCCATGTGAGGTAGAAATAGACTTGTTCTTTCTCTGAACAGCAGGATGTGAAATGCTTTTGTGATCTCCCTTCCATAATGGACAAATGCCCTGCGTAGAGTTTCAGCAGCTTGTCGTTCCTTCAAAGTAGTCTGCTGGGGGTGGGAAAAAAGAAAAACCTGCTGGAGATACTAAGTTATAAAATATTTTAAAACTAGAGAATTAATTGAGGGGTTTTTTTTAAAAAAAACAGAAACATATGTGTGCTTTCAAGATGTTTTCTGTCAGATTCCTGTGAATCCAGAGGGAATAATTTGGTTGTAAATCGTATTCACAAAACAATAACCAAATGCTGGGTCGTCACATTCAAGGAAAGCCAGATGTGATCTGAACCAAAGTGTGGCCTGATCCAAATCCCTGAATAATCTAGCCTACCTCAGTTGTGCTGCTACAAACTCTCTTAGGTACAATTTTTTTTTTTTTTTTTTCTGTTTGGGTTTTTTTTGTTTGTTTTTTTTCTGGTCTTTTTTGTAAAAGAATAATAGCGGAAAGGTTTCAAAGTTATGCAGGTATTGCAGATTCTAATTAAATAATTTGTATCTAAGTCAAAGATGAAAAATCCAATAACTGTAATGGTATATAAAGCTGCTGAAAGGTGTTTTAAACATATGCATCTATAGAGCTTCATAGGGGGATCTCTGTCCCAGCTTTCTGTACTCAAATAAATCCCTCTCTTTCCTCTATGTGTTGTCGACATCTTATGTCTGTCACAGAGCGCTGAGCTGAGTCAGGTGCTGGGATCCTCCCTATAGACACAAGCAATAAAAGCACTTATATTCGACCTTTTTTCTTTTTGTTAAGCCTCCAAAGTCACAGAAAGTCTGGTGACTGATGAGTAAGTGTATGGTTCCAAGGATGGTCTGTTTTAAAATACTTTCCTGGCTTTATTGGCAGTTTAGAATTTAAACATGTTTGCTACTGAAAACAATTTTTGACAGAAATATGCAGTTTGAAGTGAATGGGGAAATATCTTCCTTTGTCAAAACTTTCCTTTTCCCCCCTCCCCACCCTTCAGCATTGACAGACATGGAAAATTTTCCAGTCCCTTTCTTCAGAACATTGTTATGGTGAAGACTATATAAAAATCAAAAGTATATACTAAAAGACAGGTTTTCTTTTCCTCTGGTATTTTTCATCTGCTGCAATATACTGTATATCTCAACTCCTTTGAAGTCAATGGGAGCCTTTTCATTGATTTTAATGGCAGCTGGATCAGACCTTTAGTGAAAAGCAATGTACAAAGGCGCTGTGCTAACATCAGACTAGAGACAAATCCTTTCAGGTGAGTAGCACCTAATGGCAGCCTGGGCTTTGCCAGGGCAGGATGATGCCTGCTGGGGCATGATTTGTTTCCACTTTCAGTGCTGGGCTATATGCAACCAACCTTTTGCTGCCCGGACCCTGCTTATTTAGGATGGGAGATAGAAAATACTATTTTTTTACAGCAAGTTGAGAGTGAGTCTTGAAATAAAATAGATGCAGGAGACTAGTAGGGTTATGGTGAGGCCGGCTGTATGGGGAGAGGCTGTCTATAATTGAGAAAGCTTTGCCACATTTGATTCTGGGAAGGGTGTTCTTTCAATGTGGTGTGTTTTGATAAGCGGTTATGAGAATTTTTAAAGTCAATAACTTGGTTTATAAACTTCAGCTCAGCTGGACTTAATCCTGCAGCTAGCAAATCCATAGACCAAGTAGCCCAGCTGTGTCCTCATTTGTTAAGATCTTAAACCCAAGAAGATGTCTGGGATGCTGAATTATTTTTTTTCCTTACACATTTTATAAAAAGCTTAAGAAAGGCAGATGGGAATAAGATGTGCAGCACACCCAGCTCTTTCAGCAAAAAGAGGGAGAAGAAAGAGAAAGAGATGCATTTAAATAATATTTAGGTGGCCCAAATTTGGGACCTGTGTCTGTAAACCTTATCTCTGCCTCAGGAAAAATACAGCAATCAGGCTGATTCGTGGAAGCATATAAGCACATGCCTACAGCTTCTTGTCTTAGGTGTATTTTCCTAAACAGGCATACTTTACTGATTTAAAGCCTGTGCCACTTCATCGTATTTTACAGAATGAGACTCTCAACCTGTCACTCCTGAGCAAAATCTTTGGGGATAAATCCCAGGGCTTGTGTGGTTCTCTGTTAAATGAAACAGTGCAAATTTGAGCATGCACACAGCCCATGACAGAGCTGGGGCTGTAATGAAATATTTCTCCTTACAAGAGTGAAAAA
Organism: Bombycilla garrulus; assembly: GCA_013400315.1. Taxonomy (NCBI): domain Eukaryota; kingdom Metazoa; phylum Chordata; class Aves; order Passeriformes; family Bombycillidae; genus Bombycilla; species Bombycilla garrulus. Next base: position 102,436 of record VXBU01006137.1, read on the forward strand.
TTGTCAATAATTTAGATTATTTTATAGTGCTGTCTATATTGTTAATATTACATATTATTTGCTACAATTTATTAATGAAGGCAATAATTACTAGAAAAAGAGTCTCAACATGGACCTGTTTAATAAAGTCACATATAGAGCAGCTGTAACTTTTTTTTAAAGCCATCCATTATTTGCAGCACCTTTTAAAACTGTTTATCACTTTATATTTAGCGAATGGTGGTATATCCTTCTCTTCTTCTGTTTCCAGCTATGTTAATACAGTATTTTTTGTTTACTTCAGTGCAGATGGTGAGATATAGAAGGACAGCTTATACACAGAGCCTACTCTGGTTTCCTGTGAGATCCGTATGAATTTTGACCACTGACTACAATGACAGCTGAAGTGGGTCTGGCATGAGAGATTGCAGTATTGTTTTGCATATAAAAGAGAGACTGAATGCAGATATTTATTATTACAGAGAGCATAAATAAAATGGAGGAGCTATTTTATTTTTTTACCCCCACTCTTTTCCCAAGGGGAAGAGAAAAATAAGTGTATTTCATTGAAGTAGGTTGCATATAAATTTTAAGTCAATGGAAGGAAATATTTCCTCATGCTGCACTGTAGACAGGCTGTTAAGATAATGGCTGCTGTGGGTCAGAGACCCAAAGCAAAAGTATTCAGTAATTTTGGGGCTCATGGTCCCAAATAGTCAGGTCTCGGACTGAAGAGCCCTGAATAATTCCTCCGGCAGCAGCACAGTCTCTCTTTACTTTTAGAAAGGACATCACACACTTCTTCAGGAACCTAGGCTGAAACCTGGCTCCCACACAGGTGAAGAATTCCCTTATTCTCCATGGGATAGCACTTTCATGCCCAGAAGTTGCCTTTGCAGGTTAGAGTGATACCAGAATAATTTGTTGGAAAAAGAGCAGCAAAACGTGAACCAGGCAGTTATGGATGATTTAAGATTTGTGTCTGAAACTGTAGGGATGACCATATGAACTTATCCAGTAGATAGACAATTAGCTCTTTGCTGACTGAATGTGCTTCCACCAGACTAGGGACTATAATTCAGCGTTAATGATCGCTAGCCAGGTGCAGGCAGGTGTTTGGTGAGCTGAAACTCTCTGAAGGCAGGATGAAAACTACAATTCTGGCTGAGTTCTTAGAGTATGCTGCTGGAATGAGTCAACAGAGCTGTGCAGAGCCTTGGTTGAAAGGTGTTTTAGTCAATTTGGCTGATAATCTCATCTGGCCAACTTGGTCAATAATCTCTTTTGGCCGACTTGACTAAAGCTTGAATAGGTGGTTGTTGCTCATCTCCTCCCGCTCATAAAAGTACTGTGGGTTAGGGTATATTTATATGAGGAATGAGGCAGGCAGAGCTGCCCAAACAAGGCTGGTGGAAAATGATAGAATAAATTGGCCTTCATCAAGAATGAGTGAGTTAAAAAAAAGTGTTTGGGTTTAGCTGAAGAATCCTCTACTGATTATGTGCTGCCCCACTGCCTTCAAACACCAGGCTGAGAACCCTGAGAGCAATAGCATCATTAGCATTTGTACTCTTCATTGCCTACATCTGGAAAATTGTTGGAGTCAAAATAATTTTGAGTAAAGGCTGGGATCAACAGTTTTGCTAACTTCTGGCACGGGGAGAAAGGGAGGTGAGCAAGTGAGTACACTTCGTGTTTTGTCTGTGCATTTGGTCATTTTAGATTACCAGCAAAAAAAAGCCAGTGGGTTTATATAGAAGGGAGAGGAAAATTGAGATTGCAGCACACTGTTGGTCAGATTATAGATATTTATTCAAGTAGGTCAAATTTTGCGACTTATCTGCTTATCAGTGCCTCTCAAAAAATTAAGCATAGCTTTAAAAGTCACAGTATTTAGGCTAATGTAAAAGTGACTGGAAGATGACCGGCTTTTATTTTACCACCTCACAGAAATTATAATTGCCACAAAACCCTGCTGTCTCAACAAGTCCTTCCAGTATCTTGTTACCCTGTTCTCGATACGGCCACAAGTGATGCTCAGACAGCTCTCCTGGGAGGCCTTGCTGAAATCTGTGTTTGTGCAGGATTCCACACACAGGGAGCTCATTGTAGGTCTGGGGTCTGAAGACTCATTATATTTAAAGAAATCTGAGTTGTTAGGCTATTAAATATCAACAGAATGAGACTCAGCTATATTTCCCAGGATAAATGAGCACGTTTGCTTTAATATTGCCATGTTCACATTTAGATTTTCTTTCTGCAGTTTTATTCACTTATTTTCTAATTCAGAAAATGCACTAATTTGCAGGTTTGCCCATTCCTGGTATGAATTAGGATGCTTTTACTGTGTAGTAAAATTAAAAACCACAGACTAGCAATAATATCTGTCCTGCAAAACACCCTCCTTAATTAAGCAATAGGACATGAAAGGCTGTATATTTCTGAGTCATTATGGCACACCTCATGTTGTTTTATAAGGCATGAAATCTAATGCAGAGTGACCACCCAAGAATTGTAGTAATTGCCCTAAAAACACTGCCTGGAGTGCCTGGTTGCTGTTGTGAAATGCAATCAAGATGTAAAATAAGGATTAAAGAGAGACGTGTGCATGAAAAGAACCCTCCCAGCTATGGCTGTTGCCCTCCACAACAGCCTCTCACTCCAGACCTGTCTTGTGGACAGTTTTAAAGAATGTAACTGAATGGTTAAAGTGCAATTAAAGATTTGTAAATTCCTTGTAAACAGCAAGGTGTTCTTGACATCAAATTATTTAAGGGAATTAAACCCCCTTATAGATAGGATCTCACATGCTTGCCTGAATTCTTTAGGTTTCTGTTTAGCTTTTTACAGACCCTCCTTGTTTTCAAGTTTTAGCTAGGATTTTTTTTGGCATTCAGTTAATCACTTCTACATAAACAATAATTAAATGGCCATCACCTTGGAAACTGGCTGCAATGTTAATCTTGAACTCAAATATAGGGTCTGGTACAGCCAATAAAGCAATTAACCCAATTATTTCAGACCATAAATACAAAAGATAAAACATTAAAAATATTAAACCTTAGTAGAAGCAAACTTAAGCCATATTTTTCAAGCAGTTGTGTTCTCTGCCAGTCCAGGGAATGCTCTGGTTTTGTATGTTGATGTATATAAAGTAATCCGCAAACACCCATTCTGCTGGGCTGTTCAGTTTAGAAAGGGATATATGGAGTCCTGTGTAGTTGTGGTGGGTACCACGGGGTGTTTGAACCAGACCAGGAGTTAGGAAAAATAGTGATTACAGCCTGCTATGGATGGAATAACTACTTTTGATATGTCCTAGTGGCATCCTGCAGTGATGCAGCCAAGGGGGAATACAGGTAAATGTAGTTTACGCCCTTCTAATTTGGGAAGTGCTGAGTTTATACCAAATGGGTAAGGATATCTATTTTTTTATTTATTACTACACCACTGGAATGATACCATTTGGGTTCCTCCCAAAAATTCTGCAAAACACATCAGTTTAAATGGATGCTTTAGACTTCACTTCAGGAGACAGAAAGAAAAAAGAGAAGGTGACAGACAGCCATAAATACCTTTGCTGGAAACTTTCAACACAGTCTTTTTTCTTCTTCTTTCCTTCTCCATTTTCGTTTTGAATTTTCTTTAATTGAAACCTCTGTGGCAATTCTAGCCTTCATTGAGCATTGAAATGCCAATAGAGCTGCACTATAATGGAGGGCTCTGTAGCAAGACTGTACAATAATATCCTGGTGCAATATAACAGTAGGTAGCTGGGGAATGTAATCGATTTCCAAAAGAACTGGAATGACCCTCCTCACAGACATGCAGTTCTCCCAAACTCCACTGACTCCAGCTCGATCAGTTCTGGTTCACTTCCTTCCTTAAGAGGAAGATGTTTAATCTTATCGAGAGACAGCATGCAGCATTTTTTCCTACCTTTTTGCTCTAAATAGCGTGTGCACCATTATGTCATCATCTTTATTTACCTGCCACACTTCACCCAAATACCTTTATTGGGGTATATTTATATAGAGTTGTAAATGTCAATACTGGAATTATTTCTCTGGGGGACAGTGATTGTGGTCTAACAACAGATGCCTTCAGTTGAAAAAGGGGAGAATGAAGAACAGAGAGGTACTGAAAAGGGAAATGACTGAATTTAAGAGAATTCTGGATTTCTGCAGCACACATCCTGCATTTCTGTATGAAGGAATTCCAATCAGGAGGGCTGTGCTTCCACTAGGAAAGGTCCTTGGTTGTGCATTAACTTTTCACCTCACTTTGTATAAGCAACAGCTACAAAATGGTTCTGCTTGGGTTTTAATGTGTCTTTCAATTTTTTAAAATTTTCCTTCTGAGATGCACTTGCTGTGGGAGACACACACACTTGAATTTTACAGCTCTGAAATGAAATTTTGCATCTCTGTATGTATCCATATACAGAATCAGGATCTAAGTAAATTTAAGGGACTATGCTTTTGTCGTTTTTTGATTTCTGGATCTCTACACAACCTAGAAAGGTTTTTGAATGGGCAGCACAAAACAGAGCGTGATGTTCAGAAAAACTTGACAGACCTTAAGATGTATTTTAAAATATTTCTTATTTGAATTATAGGTAGCAATACAAAGTATCAGAGTGGTCAGCATTCTCACCTTGTAAATACCTCTTGTTTTATAGAAATATACCACTATATCTCTTTAAAATAGAGACTTTATGGAACAAGGCTCCTGACTTAGCAAAGATTTTACCCTCACTTTCTGTTTCATAAACATGATCTTCAGGTTTCTGAAATCTCCCCTTACAGGCAGAAGTGCTGTCAGTTCCCTTTCATAAACAGATAAATATATTTTCATTTCAGATAAAACTGTCAGAAAAACCAAACTTTCCTCTTTATATCCTTCTTATGCTGCTGCCTGTGATAAATACAGGGTTTATTATTTCCTCTTTATTTTCATTTTCTCAATTCATGCCACAGTCACCACTGCCTGTGTCTGGACTCTGCTTGCTTAACATCTGCTACATTCAGTGACATGTAAATGACATCATAAGTATCCACTTTTTACAAAGCCCATTTCAGTTGCAGACTTGAAATTCGAAAGGATAAACTTTAAATGATCAAGAAGAGCACTATTTGCTTTATTTTGGCTTCCTCAATATATCTTGAGGTCCTATAGAATGAAAATGAAAGTATGAAAATTAAAGGATTCCTGGTTTCTACAATTCGGAGCCATTTCAGAGTGTGTGAAAAGCTCGTGTTTTAACGGAAAAAAAAAGATGAAATAGTACCTAAAGGACGGGCAGAGAAGCCCTTAGAGCCCTTCGGCTACGTTCTCCCTCTGCCTGCCCGCGCGCTGCGGGCTCTGGCCGCCAGAGGGCGCGCGCCGCGCTGCGGCTGCCGGCCTGACGCGGGTCTGCCGTGCGCTGTGCGTCCTGTCTTCCGTCCATCCTGTCCGCTGTCCATTCCTGTTCGCTCTCCGTCCTGTCCGCTCTCCGTCTTGCCTGCCGTCTGTCCTGTCCGCTGTCCATTCCTGTTCGCTGTCCGTCCTGTCCGCTGTCTGTTCTGTCCACTGTCCGTTCTGTCCGCTGCCTGTCCCTCTCTGGTGTCCATCCCTGTCCTCTGTTGATCTCTGTCTGGTGTCCATCCTGTCCACTATCCATTCTGTCCGCTCTCTGTCCTGTCTGCTGTCCATCACTGTCCATCACAGGTCCAAACCTGTCCACTGTCCCTCCCTGTCCGCTGTCCATCCCTGTCCCCTGTCCGTCCTACCTGATGTCCAACCCTTCCTGCTGTCCATCAATGCTCACTGTCCGTCCTTGTCTCCTGTCCCTCCCTGTCCTCTGTCCCTTGCTGTTCACTGTCCATCCTTGTCTGCTGTCCATCCTGCCCACTGCACTGCTGCTGTCCGCTATCCATCCCTGTCCTCTGAGCATCCCTACCCACTGTCCATCCCTGCCCTCTCTCCATCCACCTGCTGCTCTGCTGCCATCCACTGTCTGTCCCTGTCCTCTGTCCATCCCTGCCTGTCCGCTGTCCATCCCTGCCTGCCTTCCAGTCCTCCCTGACAGCCCGCTCTGCTGCTGCCTGTCCCCTGCCCACTGCCCACAGCCCCCGCCCCGCCTGCCGTCCATCATTTCCTGCCTCTGTCCATCCCTCCCTGACAGCCCAATGTGCTGCTGCCTGCCCAGTGCCCCCTGCCTGCTGTCCATCCCTGCCTGCCCACTGCCCTCTGCCCCCTGCCTGACCGCTGCCTGCTGCTCACTGCCCATCACCCACGGGG
>VXBU01006137.1:119403-161789 GCA_013400315.1 Bombycilla garrulus
AATTTATATATATATATATATATATATATATATATATATGTATGCATAAGGCTCAGCTGACCCATGGTTCTCCTTAACCTTTGCCTTCTAGAGGCACTCATAATGATTTCCCTTAGCTACAGGTAGGGAGGGGAAGGAAGGCAGGAGCAGATTGTGTCTACTTTGGTTAACAGATATATGGCAAGAAGGCTCCACCACAGGAAATAGGTCTTTACCTGTGTGGTGGGCTGGCCCTGGATGGACACTGGGTGCTCACTGCCCACCAAAGTCATTCCATCACTGCCCTCCTCAGCTGGGTAGGGCAGAGAAAAACATAACAAAAGGTTAGTGAATTATGGGCAGGGAGCGTTGTGGGAAAAACTGACTTGACTTGGGGAAATTGCTTTAATTTATTGCCAACAAACCGGAGTAGGATAATGAGAAATGAACCCAAATCTTAAAGCATGTTCCCACTCCTCCCTTTTTTTTGAGGCTTCACTCCTGATTTTCTCTACCTCCTCCCCCCAGCAGCTCAAGGAGCTGTGAATAGGGGCTGTGGTCAGTTCATCACACATCGTCTCCATAGCTCATTCTCCTCAAGAGGAGAACTCACACTCTTTCCCTGCTCCAGTGTGGGCTGCCTCCTATAGGAAAAGTCCTCTACAAACTCCTCTGAGTCCTTTCCAAAGGCTGCAGTTCTTGATGAGCTACTCCATGGGGTGAAACTCTTTAGGAACAGACTGCTCCAGCATTTATGCCCCACAGGGTCACAGGTCCTGCCAGCAAACTGGTCTAGTGGGGGCTTTCTTCTCCAAGGGGCCACAGGTCCTTGCCAGAAACCTGCTCCAGCATGGGCTTCCTGTGGGGTCACAGCCTCCTGTGGGCATCCCCTTGCTCTTTTGTGGGGTTTTCCAGGGGCTGCAGGTGGTTCTCTGCTCCCCCACGGGCCTGCAAGGGCTGCAGGGGCACAGCTGCTTCACCACGGCTGGCACCAGGGACTGCAGTGGAATCTCTGCTCCAGCACTTGGAACATCTCCTGCCCCTCCTTCTGCACTAATGTGGGTGTCTGCAGGGCTGTTGCTCACACATTCTCACTTCCCTCTCTGGCTGTAACTGAACAGTTGGTTTTTGTCTCCTTTCTTAGCTCTGTTATCCCAGAAGTGCTGCTGCCATCTCTGCTGGGCCCGGCCTTGGCCAGCAGTGGGTCCATCCTGGAGCTGACTGTCCCTGGCTCTGTTGGACATGGAGGAATCTTCCACCAGCTTCCCATAGAAACCACCCCTATAAAACTCCCACTAGCAAAAGCTTTGTCATGCAAACCCAATAAAACTGGTATCCTGTCCTGGGATTTCTTTGAAGCTGCACACCACAATTTATGTTCCTAAAATCATGAGAAAACACTGTCATTCCAGAAGACAGTTCTTGGCATTCTCCAGTTGCACTTGCCATACCTCAAGACAAGTATGAGCTGTGAACCGTCATGCAGGACAGACATTTCAGATGTTGGTATCCAGCTGTCGCCTGCATCCTTTTCTTTATGAGCTCAGAACAAGGGCTCTAACAATATAGCCCGGGATGTCTGGAAGGAAGGGTGACTGGTGTTGCATGTTCAAAAGATTAACAGGTTTGGGAACATAAGTTCTGTTGTACAAGTATTCCTCGGGGGTAAACACATCTCTAATTTTTTTCCCTCATACCATCATTACAAAACACAGTGAAATCTCAGTGTTAAATATTTTGCTCTGTTATCTATAAGGCTCTGGAATAAAGTCTCAAACAATTTAACTCGCTTGTGTGTACAGAGCAGTAAACACATACAAATTCAAAAGGAAAAGGAGAAAAAAATGCCCTCAAGAAAAGTATGAATGAGCTTGAAAAGGGCAAATAAATAGCAAAGACATTTATATTGGTCTCTCCTACTGCTCTGAACAAAACAATTATGAGATAAGAGAGGCAAGAATGGGAGGAAATTCTTTCATTTTTCACGTTGGAAATCCGAAGGATCCAATAGCCTGTTTATGAAGAGCAATAAAGAAGATACATGAACTCGGTAAAGATGTTGTTACAAATATATTGGCCTGTTTGGAAAGGCCAGGAGTTTGGGTTTTTGGGGAGTTTTTTGTTGGTTTTTTTATTGGTAGTGTTGTTGCTTTTTATAAAGAGCTATCAGCTAAGGTTTTAAGGGTGGAGGTTTTTTGTTGACAGAGAATAAGTGACAAGAATTGTTTGTTATAACTAGCAGAGAGCACTAATGCTTTTATTTAGGATTTGGAAATAGCATGAAAAAAGGCAGATGGAAAATGGAATTTAATGAAGCTTACATAAGCAAATATAACCTTGGCCAGCTTTTAAACAAAGTTTAAACCAGCTATTCCTTGTTTTTAATGTGAAGGTTTAAAAACCAGAATGCATTTGCCTGGTGCAATAAAAAATGATGACTGGTACTCAGAAGGGAGATTTATCACTTTCCCTGCTTTCTAGTCTGAAATGTGTATTCTTTTGTAATGGTGTGGGGAAACCCATCATTCTACCAGTTAAGAGATGATGTTCACAGCATTATGGCACTTTAAAAGCAATAAAAATAGTGTACATATATTTTTTTCCTGATTTTTTTTCCCACTCTTGTTTAAAAATAATGAAATAATGTATTCCAGTGCAGAAATGTGAATTTGTTACCAGCCTACTAGTGGCTGCATTATCCTTTGGAAGAAAATCCAGACTTAGGAACAATAGTCTCTGCCACTCTGCCCCTGTTCCCTCTACCAAGAAGCTTTTTTACTTAGCAAAATCTAGCAGTCTAAATAATGTGTGTGCTGCTATAACTATTATTAGTGCTTTATTTCTCTATCATAATTAGACATAAAAAATGTTTAGACCAGAAATCTCTCCAAGTCAAGAAATAAAAAATTAAATAATTCTATAATCTTTAAAAATTATTATTGATGTAATAACTCCCTCTGAGGATTAACCACCATTGCAAAGCCTGCGATTAAAGTTTCTTAGTTCTTATCATTTCTGAGTTCTGTTTTCAGTGGTTTATAAATTTGCCAGACAGTAATAACTTGGATTAAAACTTTCCAAAGATGTGAAAAGTGCCTGTGTTTAGCTGAATATTTTAGGAAGCTTTAAAAAAATGAATCAGCACTTTTTAAAACTGGGTCAGGGAAAATATGTTTTTCTGCCAATATTTAAACAAAAATCTTACAGTTGTTTTATTAGCAAGTTTTTGCCTGTTCTGCTTTTAGCTGTTAATTCAAACAAGGACTTGAAGTCTGGCAGGGAGATTGCCTGTGTGTCAGGGAAGTGCTGTCCTTGCATACAGCTACCTCCATTTGGCCAAACTGTTAGTTTCTGAGAAATATTTATATGTTTTGTTTGGTTTTGGTTTCGGTGTGTTGGTTTTTTATTTTTTTTATTTTTTTTATTTTTATTTTTTTTTTTAATTAAAATAGTTTTTCTTTTCTGGTTTTCATTTCCTACAGCCTGACCTTCACATAATNTTCTGGGACTTAAAGATTTCAGAGCTGGGTCAGAATATGGGGCAAGCTGTGATCTGCTTGTGTGAATGGCTGGGACATGTGGAGCAGCAGGAGAAGGAAAACAAACTTAGCCATAGTGTCTGGCATTGGGAGCTCAGAGGTGGATCTGTGTTTTCAAAGTGGAGATAAGTAGAAAAATCCTGGTTAAATAAAAGGGGAAGATATGTGAACAGTATCTGGAATCAGCAGAGGAGCAATGCGGGAGGTANTGTACAAGGACAGCCTTCCTGCCAGGGCACATGGAGTACTGCAGTTTATTTTGTTACATTTTTTATCATAGGCTCTGGTATAGTTTTGGCCTGCATAAATCTTCACGCTCCCAAATGCTGCTCAGGTCCAGCGTTATCCTGTCAGGGACTGTCTGCAAGATGTACTTTTGTGTAGGGCCCCTGGTTTGGGGTAGTGGGGAAGGTGTGCTATTTCGAAAAGAACCATCCCATTCCACCTGTCTTTAGTTATGAACCATATTGGAAAAAAACTAACAAACAAACCTCATTTATTTCCCTTCATCTGCACCTAGAGGATGTAAAAGAGGGGCTTCTGTTGGCTGCTCTCTTGCCTCTGCTGGCAGGCTCTGTAGAGCAGATCTCGAGGTTTCTGCCAGGCTGGAAGGGAGTACAGGAGGCAACATGTTGCTGTGTTGTTTTACAGTTCCTTTAAAGACTCGAGTTCACGAATGCATCAGAAGTTACATACAAAAAGAGTAATCCACAGGAAAAGAATATTTGGCTGCAAAAGGGAGGTGATGTGGCAGGAGAGAATGAAGGAGGCCATGCCAAGCCAGCAATTGCGCTGACTCTCTCCTCTCTGCTATTTAGTCAGACTTGGCCCAAGACAGCAGAGGTGAGCAAATGCTTGTGCTTTTGTGAGCTGCAGCCCTCAGGAGACATCAGCTCTTTACTCCTGGAGCAGACCTGGGCTCAGGGAGCTCCCTGGGCTCCATATTTTTTGGTGGGATTGCTGGCATGCGCTCACAACTTCTTGGCAGGGCTTACCTCAGGCATTGAGTGAATGGACCACAAAATGGGTGGCCAATAAATAAGAGGGTGTGTTGGTACTTGGTTACTAACTGGCTTGGCATCCTCTGCAAAGCCCTTCCCCAGGCTGCACATAGATCAACAATTGATTGTATATACACATGTTGGGAACATGGTTGGGAACTGACCCAAAGAGGTGCTACCCTAGGAGTCTTTTGGATCATGATATTATTGAAATGCCCCTGAGGAGAGATGTTATATTTCAAATTTTCTGAGCAGTTCAAATGGGTGTTTGACTAGTTTAAGGAGAGCTAGCTTTGAGTGCTAAAGCAGTGGTGGCCCAGGATGGATTGCATGGTGTGAATCAGTATTTTGTAAACATTATTACCAATAAGGTGTTTCCACATAAAAGTTTGTGAAGCCAGAGATGGATTTCAGCTTTACTTAAGGACAAGTTACTTGTTTTTTTTCTTTTCCTTTAGAAAAATACCAGCAGATATTTCAGTCAAGCTGTAGGTTAATCTATTCCATGTATGCCCAAAGACAGAACCTTTTTCACTTTGGTGCACATGTTTGTTTAGTGGATAGTTTGTGACAAAATTTGCTATGGTCCCCAAGAACAGTGTAGAATACAATAAAAGCTCACACAGGAGAAGAAGCAAATAGGCAGGAAGAGAGACCTTGTGCTTGCAGTGAAATGGGTGGGTGGAAATGAAAGGGTTTGGACAGCAGGTCTGTGCTTCAAGAGGAAAGACCTTACTTGTTCTTCACTTTCTTTTGATGTTTGTGAGCAAGATAACATTGTTGTGGACAAGGCTGAAGCAAAGCAAAGAAAATACTTTTACTTCTGTTGATTATTGAATAGGTCTTCTTAATTCCAACAAAGTGGGAATTCCATCAAAGCAGATACACAATGGTTTTGTGTATTGATAACATACGTGTTCTAGTAGTGCCAGTATTCATTTGGGTTAATTTTACCTGTTGGTGGAGTTTACGTCTCCTCTGACAAAATGGGGACAGCAATGTCATTCCCATCTGTTTTATCTATTTGGATTTTTAATTATAAATTATTAACTCAGATCTTGGGTGCCTGCTGTGTGTGTGCATGCGCATGCCTGTGCGAACATATCCAACCATCTTTTGCATCAAATCAGAAATCAGAAAACTTCTGAATTATTCAAGATTAAAGTACAGTAGCAATATTTTTTAAAATGTAGTTGTGCATAGAAAAGACTACAGTGCCAGAAGTGACAGCAGAAGAATTAATGCTTTCTCCAGGCCCTTTTTATCTTTGAAATGATTGACAAAGTAATTTTCTTCTTGTACTTTAATAGAAGTGTATACATTATACACACCAACAAATCCTCACCGGGCCAATTACACATCATATGACTTATCTTGTCACGGCACCTAATATCCAAACAATAAATTAAAAGGTATGTTTTATATGCAAATTTGCATATGAGGATGTTTTCCAGTCCCCAGACTCAATTGTCTTATGAACACTACAACATACAAGAAAAAGAAATAAGCTGGCTAGGATTTGTGACTAATAAAACCTGCCTGGTGGAACAAACTGCATCTGTATGACTTACAAGGGTGTGCTGTATAAGTAACATTTGTTTTACATATTGAAATTATATTGGGAGATGAAATACTGAGCAAATATTGAAGCGCTTCCTTTCACACAAGATATTCCGCACACATGCAAAGCTATATATAAGCAACACTTTATTTTTGATACCTATTCATACCACTCTGCAATGTAAAGGGACCTTTCCATAAATGAGAAGAGAATCTTGTTTTTAGTTTTCAAGTGTGGATTTTAACACGAGGTGGAAATGCCAAAATTCCCTTGCATCCTGGTGGTACCTGCTGGAGTTTTGGAAAGCTTTGTTTAGATCTGAATGTTTGGTTTCTTAGAATTATTCTGGTCTAAAGGCACAGGCACAGTGCTGGGTTTTCCTCAATGAGGGCTATCAGCCTGGTTTGTCCTATACTAAACTGTTTAATAATGTGGAGGCAAAAAAGGGGGAATTCATCTTTATTTCCACTGTCCTAAACATGTTCATTCACATCATCTAATGCAACAGGTGCAGCATTCCTCCCATCTTCCGCTGTGGAGTGACCCATGCATTGCAGAGAGCAATTTCATTGAAGGAATGACCTCCCCACGGACACGGGGAGGTGATGGATTATTGTCATGGTTCTGCACCTCTGCAGGCTTGGGCATTGCAAGAGCCTGAGGGGAAAAAAAGCTGTTCAAAATAATGGAGCTGAGATGGTTGTGCTGGAGGGAAATGGGGAAAAGATTGTGGCCTCTGAAAAACAGACCATTTCCCTTTCCCCTCTTTGGCAGTGAATTATCCCGCTGGTCCTCCCCCGAGCTGCTGGTGAAGTTGCAGTTTAGTCCTTTGTGAATCTGTGAGTAGAATTAACCACTTAGGGGCAGTCCTATTGGTCAGATAACTTGCCTGAATGTCAATAACTTGTTGACCAAGTTTCTGGGGTATGCATGAGGGAATTTTGAAAGTATGCAAATGGTATTGGAGTTTAGACTTTGCTGAGGGAACGTAGAAGCCCAGCTATCATATACACTCCTCTTCACATCAATAAACACTCTAGACGGCCAACCACAACAGATTAATCTTCTTATTCTTGCCCCTTTAGTTGATCCAATCTACTAGCTCAGACTCAAAATGGGTTTAGATCACTGAGCCTTACAGTTGTTTTAGACTGGTGAGATGCATTCTGCTGAGTCTAAATATTTTATTTAAACTATTGCTTTCACAGCTTCAGGCTCTAATCATTTCAGTGCAGAAGGATCTAGAAATAATTAGTTGAAATTTGTTGGCCTGGACACTTAGTTGCCCAATATTTTGTTGTTTCCGCAAAACCGCAACAGACACAGGTTGAGCCTGAGTGATGCACATGAGACCTCACTTTTCATGAATCATATCTCAGTGTTGCTTGATCTCCATTTTAACAGAGCCAGGAAAAAAAAAAAAANAACTAATAGGCCTCCTTCAAGGTGCAAAGGCATATGTGATGCTGGTATTAAAGAAGAAATAAATGAGGAGGTTTTGCTTTATGTGCCATCAGAGAGAAGAAAAAATGGAAAGTGTTAATAAATTCCTGTCTTCTGGCAAGCATTTTAGAGGTTGATGGTGTTTCTATCTAGCTTTAGACACCAACGCTTAGAGCTTAAGTTAAGAGATGAATAACAAGCGTCTTTTGCTGATCAGTAGAGAGTTAAAAATTCATTCAAATGATGAATCTACACAGCAGCTGATTTGAGGTACTCTTCAGAAAAGCCAGTCTTTCTCCAGCATCAAGAGTGAGAGGCTTGGATGACTAGCCTTGTGGCTTGGGCAACTCCAGCAAGGTGTCTGACTTCATCACAGGTCAATATCACCAAAGACTTCAAGTGTTGAAGGCCATGCTTAAAGAGGAGCTCTGGACCCACATTTCCTATTTGTAAAGCCAACCACTAGATCAGAGCAACAATCCATATCAGGTCATACAGACACTAATTTATGATGTTAGCTTCCAACACCTAATCGAGGGCTGTAAATAGAGTTATGTTGCTAACTCTGCAGTGTGAGACTTTCTTATTGCACGATTGACTTCGACCATCAGTCAGCACCTCACAGCCTGTTACGAGACGGTGAAATTTCATTCCATTGTGCTTGGCAAGGATAACATATTTTTGTTTATTTTGAGAGCACTGTAGAATTTATGATGTCTTTTGCACTTCATTTTCTTGCTTTTAAGGTTTGGTATTTTTAGCCAAGTTTCCTAAGGAAACGAGACTAATGCAGTCTGTCAGCTCCCACCTTGCAACTTCTGAACCTGGGGCCTAGTTTCAGCTCTACTTGAAAGAGGAGTAAAGGTTTGAAAGATACTACATTCCTACAAATTTTGTGAAAATCAACAGCTTTGTGTATGTTTATATATCATTGCTCCAGCTGAAGTCATGTCAAGGAGCATTCTGGACATGGTTTATTTGTTCCCTCTGGCAATGGCCAATTGGCCATTCCTGGTGCAGAAATGCTGAACTAATCACAGCCCAAGTCAACTTTCACCTATCAGGCAAGCAAAGTTGAGAAAGAGAGTCTGAAGGTGGGTCTGGGGAATTGAGAGGGATATTTTGCTATAAGAAATGGTGGGGAGTTGTGGTGGTACTATGTTTCAGGAGACAAAGAGGAGCAGCAAATATTCTGATGGGAGAGATTTTGGAACCATGTCACTGTGAAACTCATTATTCAACAAACTTCTCATTCTTCTATGTTTTACATTGTGTAATTAATGGAGGTTATAATATGCTGATGGCTTAAAAATGGGGTAGGAAGGACAATCACTGGAATAGAATGAGATCCAAAATTCTAACAACTGCATGTTTATAATAAAAAAAAAGAAAAAAGTCTTTAAGAATGTGTTGCAAGTAAATTTTTACAATGATCCAATAATCTACTTGTCTGTCATCTTTTCATTAGCCATAGATGAAATTAATTAGCAAATGATCCATACGGAAAATAATTCCTATTATGTTTTGCTTATTCTTTTGCCTCCAGTAATGATCTCCCATAAGTTTTCTAACAGTGGCATGTTAGGATCAGAGGAACTGCAGCACAGAACCTGCTAAATTATTAGTCTGTTCCAGTATCCACACTCCAAAAGCCATCATAATGAGATATGTCTAGGGAGGATGCAGCTAATCTCCTAATGAATAACTGTAACAACCAGACCTTTGGGGAGATTTCTGCTTAACCCCAAACAGTCAGCGGTGTGCTTGTGCCCTGCAGCAAGAGGGCTTAGGTCCATAATGAATCTATATTTCAGTTATTTGGCTATGGACAGTCTCATTAATAATAAAAATGCAATAACTCAATGTTGGGGTTAAAAAAGGAGAAGAAAATGTAGGAAAGAAATTTTTAGTGCTCACTGAGCACAAGGGTGGAAAAATTGGAGTTTGCAGATGTGACAAAAACACCAGTCTCTAATAAAATTGCTTTTATTAGCTTAATTTGCCACATATAGCGCAGATATTTAACTTGAATGAGGCATGAATTAGTAGAAAAATATGTGCAGTGCCATTTAAAGTGCTATACTTGAATAAAATAATGTATATCTTTTCATATGCAGTCCTTGAAGTCACACTACATACATCTTTAATTTCTTCAATTAAGAAAAAAATGAACAAATGGAGTTAGATTTTAATTATTCATAGTTCATTTGAGAAAAATCTTTGTAAATGAGAGGAAGGAGAGTTGTGCTATCTATCACAATGAGAAGAAGAAGAGAGAAAATTCACTCTAAGAACTATTTGGCACTATTTTGTATTTTGACAATAAAAAAGCTGCTGTCTTCACTAGGTGCTGCAGTCTGATGTGTAAAGGAAGAAGCATCACAGGAAGGGCGATTTAGGAGCCATATCATGGAAACTGTGCCCAAAAATCCAAAACTGCTCCTTGGCAAATAACCACGCTGTACATTTGCTAGAATCCTGCTGAGGAATGTATGTGCAGGCATGTCCTTTAATCCTATTTTTCAAAAGATGGGAATATATGGAACTGCCCTGTTAGATCAGACTTAGGATCCATTTAGGTCCTCTTTGTCTTTGGCAAGGGCCAAAGCCAGCTGAGTCAATGTTCCCCCATGTGGGAATGCTGCAGGAGAGGTGTTCAAGGATGTCCATAATCACCACAGTTTGATTTAAACCTTGGAATATTCAATCCTTCTAGCATTCTTTGTCAAGCTCTTAAAAGGAGGGATATTTTTTGTCATCAGTAAGAAAGCTGGTTCCTCTTTAGGTTTTACTGGACTATTGATCTCATGACTGCTTTGCTGCAGGGAGTTGCACAGTCTTATCATGTACTGGATGAAAAATTATTACTTTCTATCAGCTTTGAATTGATTATCTTTCATTTTCATTGAATGTCTCCTTGGCAAAGGAGAACAGAGCTAGCAATATGCCTTTTTGAGCAATTAATTATTTTATATGCTTTTGTGTAGGTTTTGGTCTTCTAATTTGCAGAGTCAACAATCCCAGTCTTTTCATTCTGATTTTATGTAAGTGACCTCTGTGCTCTTAATGATTTTCAACCTGTCTCTGAACATGTAATTTTTAATAACTTTTTTGAGATAACAGGGTCTGTTTGGATACAAGATCATAATGGCACATCATTATTTCATATACTGGTATTAGGAATTTTCTGGTTATTAAATTGCATTTTCTTGTTTAATTGCAAGTGCAGACTTTGTTACACGGTCACAATTGCAACTGATCTCTTTCCTAACATATTTTAAAGCAGTGTATGCGGTAGAACTCAATTTCTTTCAGTTTGATATGTATCACTTTCCATTTTTCAGTGGTGAACTTTTTGGTGTTCATTAAGCTAAAACCTGTATATGTTAAATTTCTTTGAGAATCCCTAAAATGGTAGCCAGATCTCAGTTATGTAAATAATATATTGTCATTTTCAAATTGAGATACTTCACTGTTCATCTCCTGTTCCAGGTGTTAACAGGTATGTTAAATAATGCCAGTGCAAATGTAAAATCTAAAGGCGTCTGCTGTTAAATTTTTAACTTGGCCATTAATTCCAACTTTGTCTTCTGTCTCTTAGCCATTTCTTAATTCACACTCGTACTTTGCCTCTGTACGACTTTCTAAGTTCAGGAGTACCATGCGTTGGCAAGCCTGTCAAAAACTTTGTGTAATCAAAGGAATATTTTCTCCTTTACCTGCTAATTTATCAACACATTCAAAGAATATTAATAGAGTAGTGAGGCATAGTTTCACTCTGCAGAATTTGTGCTAATTAGATATTATTTTATCTTGATTTATAAAGAAACATGTTATTCTATATGCAATGATAATTTTAAAAAATTATCAAGATATACGAGTGTATAAGTTCAGCCTTTTCTAAAGTATAGGTGCATTGTCTGCAATCCCACAAAAGTGTAATAGAGTAGCTGTCTTGAAAGAGAGGTTGTGTATTTTGCTATCGGCTCAGCTACTTTATTCCTAAAATCCTTGGAAGATTTGAACTATAACCTCCTTTGTCCAGGAAGTCAATCAGTACAAAGAGAGAATCAGTATGAAAAGGGGCTAACAACAATGGATCCCAAGAAGAAAAATGCACCTAAAATACAGCTGAGTCCTTGACTAAAACCCAAGACAACAAAATCATTTCTCGATGAGATGAGTGTGATCATTTCTCTGATAAATCCCGTGCCTCAGCCACCTTAAGGATGGCACCTCCTGTGGGAGCAGCTGGGAACGAGAGCCAGTGCAAAATGCACAAGTCCACTGAGGAGCCAACACAGCTGGAGCACGTGCACTGCTGCCCTGCAGGCTGCCAGGCTTCTACCCTCTGCCAAACTGGTGCCAAGAGCACAGCACTAACCTGTTTCCTTGGGAGAATATTTTCCCCTCACCTTCCCTGAACCAGCCAGCTGGGGTTAGCAATGAAGTTCCATCTGGATGAAGTACCCTGTTTGCTGCTTTTTGCCAGAAATGCTCTGATCTCTTTTGCTCAGATTTTCTAATCTGCTTGACCTCCTGCACTGCTGTTTGTCCTGGAGAGGCCCAAGAGCAAAACCCATAGCTGCTATGAATGCAATTTTTGGGGAATGTTTTAAGATGACCTACTGGACCCTGATATTTGGTCTAATCAGAAGAATTTTTGTTGAATTACTTTTTAATCTTTCTTTTTGTATTTTAATTAATGTATGTGATGCCTAGAGCAAAGGAGGCCAGGCCCTTCCAATTAAACTAAAATTAATAGTAATAAAAGATACAGAAGAAGACCGGAATTAAATCAGAAGCATAGGGATTGAAATATATCACATTCTTCTTGGCTTTTTCTTACCATATGTAGGACTGCAAAGTCCATGTCCAACTTAAAATATATTCTGGAACTCTGACAATTTTCTGCTAATGGAAAATTGCAGGACTCCCAAACTCTGTGGTATCCCATAGCCACATTAAACTAGATAATTATGGCTTTCTCCAGCTGAGCTAGCCACTAGAAGGGAGGTACAGCTGTTTTAATTTGTGTGTTTTCTTGGAATTTTGTTTTTTTTTCCCTGATGATTTCATTTTTGACAGAAATTATGCTGTTTTCAATACAAAGGCCACCCTCATGTGCCTGAGAAGAGCCTCTCTGCCATGAGTGGATTGTCTTGTATGAATAAGAACATCTATTACAATCAATTATTTGTCATATTGCATCCTAAATGTGTTGAAGCAACCGTTGTTCCTATTTTGAAGAGACTTGAAGTAAAGTAGTGGGACAAAAGACTACATAAAAAATAGAAAACCTTCTGTGTGAAGTGTGTGTGCCAGGGAATTATTGCTCCCTTTTACACAGGCCTTGACTTGCACAGGCATGCAAACGCACAAATGATCACTCACACTGTCATAAACCAGTGGCAAAGGGATGCTGAAAAAGACACAAAGAAAAATTAGTAATGTCACAAAAAAAACCAACATAAGGTTTTCAGAACAACATACTGTGAAAATTTTTTCTCAATAATGTAAATTATGAGTCTTCATGCCCTAACGTAAAAGGAAAATTTAATTTTTAAGTCAAAGCAACAGAAGTTTTGCACATCTTAAGTAAAAGACCGTGGTGACAGTCGTTACAAAACAGTAACTTATTTTTAAAATGTTCATATCTCACTGCCTGAAATGATTATATACATCTGTTTTTAGGAAGATGGGTCTGTTTTTTAAAATTTGCTGAAAGTATCACACAAAGTGAAGTGTGTCTGTATGTGTGTGCATGTGTTTTCCAGAAAAAAGTACAGCAGCTCTATGTCCTGAAAGACCATATTCCTTCATGAGGAACATAAATCTCAAATCACTGCATCTCAAAGCAATGTCTCTCCAGAGTATGACACTGAGCCCTGCACATAGTGGAGCCTGAAAAGCTGAAGTTGGTGAATGCCTGGAGCAGAGACAGATGCAGTAGGAGTTGTTTGTAGGTTCTCCATACTCTAACTGATATTGCAGCAATTGGTTTTAGATTTATATAACTCCCTCACAGACTGAGGAAACAAAATACAAAAATAATAACATACTTTTGGTCTCCTTTATGTGTTTTCTATGTGCGCACCTCTGAATTTTTTCTGCCTTACTTACATCCCCTTTCTTTCTTCAAAGCCTTCTTAAAGTCCTTTCATGCTGTCTTAGCAACATAAACATGGGATTTTCTGTCTCTGTAGCTCTTGTCATTTAAAACATCATTCCTTATATCTCTTTGTCTTCTTGTTGCTTCACCTAATTGTAAAAATATGTATTTTCTCCAAGCTCAGAAAAGCCCATTGTTCAGCCACCCAGGAAAACTTAACTACCAGCTTGGACAAATGTAATTTAATTACTTCTTGCTCACTGGCTAAGGTGCTGAACTGCGTTTAAAGATCCTGTGTGTTCTCCAGCCTCATGCTGAAAAGAAAACTAGCTTAACCTCAGTTTCTTTTAAGTTCTGTCTAACAGCAGGAAAAGAAAGGATGGCTTTGTTCAACCAACCGTTTTCTCAGCTTCTACCTCTGCCTTGTTCACCCAGTGTGTCTGCTTAGCAAAATAATGACAGTGCTGACATATGTCACAGAAGAACCAGGAAAGCTCCTGTTCTTTGCCAGAAAGCAAATTTACAGATTTTCTTTGGGAAAATCACCTGAAAAGAATGCACCTGAAAAGAACGAACCTTGGCTTTTAACTGATTCTCTTTCAAAATGCAGATTACTTTCACAGTTTCATTTAACTCTACAGCAGGTTTAAAATCCTAGCTCCTTCTGGCTCTCTCCATCTCTTGAGATGGGTCAGGGACCTTGCCTAGTGTTTCAAGATCTAGTGGGAAGAAATTGGTGACCACATCTCCTTTCTCTGTCAGATCCACTAAGGACCCAAAGTTTTCTGCTTCCAGCTCCTGGACTTTCTGAAAGGAAGGCTGCAGTTCCAGGGTACTTATTCCTAAAATTTGTACTCAAGATTGTTTGACAATCAGTTTGACAGGCTCTTGAATAAAACATATTCCTGAAATGAAACTGAATTGTGGTAACCACTTTATTTCCAGAAGCCTAAAGACAACTTCTTTGGTCAATTATCATCAAGATAGGAAAAGCGTATTTACAAAATTCCGATTCCCTGATTCTGCTACCCAGGAGGGAAATTATGTCTAGAAGGAAAAATAGCTTAGAGGTTGCAGGGTCTGCCTTGGACTTTCTGGAGGAAAAATGGCTTTCCTTGTCAGTAATGTCCTGCGTAGCCTTGGTCAGCCCCTTGGGCTTTGTCAGTCTCAGAGCTCACACAGACAATTGCACTCAATCTGGCACAATTTGCAGCTACAGTGGGTAAGCTATCTCACGTTGTGATCAGACTCAGCTGTAATTTAAAAACACAGATCTGTGTCTCAGCCTGGGTTTGTAGGTGTGTTTAAAATCAGCCTTTCTGAAATCAGTGGCATTTAGTTTTACAAATGACTCAGGCTTGCTGACTAGCTGCAGGCAGATGGAGAAATGTGCTTTGCAGAGATCCTGGTCCTTCACCCCCCACATCTGGGATCTGGATGGGATATACCATGGCCCCTTCCAGCCTGCAGGCTGGGATTTCCTTTACGGTGAGGGTACAGGGGGCAAGGGGCAATGGGACCATGCAGGGCTCTTCCCAAGCTGCCAGGCTCCCCTGCTCAGACACAAGTCTCACTGACTCCTGTAAAAGGGCGATGCTAACACTGTCTTCTCAGCCTCACAGCTGGATGAGGAGGAAAAATCCATTAAAGTTTGTGATATACTGATATGCTGTGGTTCTGGGAGCCACAGAAGTATCTAAGATAGACAGCTAATTGTTACAATTTTGGCAGTACATCCCATGATGAGGCACACTGCGAGCACTGTGAAAACTCTTTTTTTAATAGATGATTTACTAAAGCTATTCAAAATATACAACTTTATTGTTTGGTGCATTCCAGAAGCCTAGAGGCCCAAATTGAGAGCGAGAGCCCATTGAGCCTCATGCTGTCCAAAATGATATTAAGAGATGTTCACACACTGCCCTGATGAGCTGAGTATAATAGCTGAGAACTGAGGGTGGTTTGTCATTGCAGTTTTATTGATGAGCTGAGATGCAGGAATATAAAGTCCAAGTCTCAAGGTCACAGAGCAGGACTCAGCTCATGTAAGACCTGTACCCATTGCTGTGCCACATCTGTGGTCAGGCACAAGACTATCTTTTCAGTACTTTTTTATTGTTTGTTTTGTTTTGTTTTGTTGGGTTTTTCTAATGCAAAGAAATAAGTTCTGAATTGCAGTGCTCCCAACTGTTGCCAAAAGTACACTGAATTAATCACTGTTTTCCACTGCATTTTACTGGTTCTTTTGCTGGGAGCATAGTATGCAATGTGTCAAAAAGCATTAGAGGGCCCTGTGGTCATGCCATGATGACTTCATGAAGTGGCTCTCTCTATTTGGCTGTGGATATGACATGATAGTGCTGGTTCTTTATCACAGGGGAGCTGCATCTGATGTGCTTACTGGGAAGGGGCCATAGCCAATGCTAAGTCCTAAAGTATATCTGCAAGATTCTTTTGGAAAAAGCAGGCCACGTACTGCTCAAACCATTTAACAGGACAGCCAGTTGGGCTCCCTGGACTGTTTAATTTAGAAGTACAGATGTAGGCAGTAGACTGAGTTTGGGTCTCATAATTACAAATTCTTTTTGTCCTATGCATATGCCATCCTCAGGCAGCTCCTGTTGTGTTTGTGTACTTTAGATCAAGATAATAGCTGATGGGGTGAATGCTGAGATTCATCCATATTCTCCAGGTTGCTTTGAAAATCCAATCCAATTCTTGCGACAGAAAAAAAATATTTAAAGAGAAAGAATATGCAAAAATTTTAGACCTTCAGCACTGTGATTTTAGACTTGCACTGTGAAACACTGCAAAGTTATAATGAAAACCTACATTTTCTTGTGCTCACACACAGGCATAGTACACACAAAGAAAGTATGTAACAGATATATCAAGAAGCCTAGTTGCTGGTTGGTAAAAAATGTCACATTTCATAGCTTTCACATAATAGCCATCTTTTTTGAAACTGAAATACTACATCTAAATGTCAGCCTACTCTGGGTGTCCTCAAATCCGCTTCTAATATTTTTATGTGTTATTGTTCACTATATTGCATTTTTTAGTTTCCACTTACTGTGATATCATGGCATATGATTTTGTTCTGGCCAAGAGGCCGAAAACTCAATTCAGTGTCAGGTGTCTCACTGGTCCATGGATTTGCCACTGAGACACAATGGATGATTGATACAGCCACTGTCCCAGTTTACATGCAACAGGAACCTATGACCCCCTCTAGGAACTCATTCTCCACCAGGTTTGGGGCCAGAATTACAAATGTGCTATCATGAACATTCTGATTCTTTGACTCAGTGTCTTAGTATAGCTTACTTTGGGTTTTTAGGGTGTTAGTTTGAGGGTTTTCCCCCCTTAAAGTTTTAAGAAAGGGGCCTTCTTTAGTATATTTCTTCTACAGGTGAAAGACATGAGGTTCTTCTTTATTTTTATGAGGTTTTTAATTTCTAGTTTTTAAGCAGTGTCTAGTAACTTTATATAAAAAGCAGTACATCACTCCCCTTCTGCTATGCTTCATAATGGAAAAGTAAATGGTTATTCTTTCCTTCTACCTGATGTATGCCTTCGAAATACTATAAAGATATGAAACCGATGGAGTTTCTAAATTATAAAGCAGGAGTTCTTTTATATTACCGTGAATAACAACTGGAAATCCAGTTCTTTATAATAAGTTATTTATTCTCCATTTTGAGGTTTTATCCACACCCCAGGAGGTGGCCATGTATTTTTCAACAGGTGCTGCATCAAGATTGCTATGATACTCTCAAACCATATTAGATTGTATCCAGTGGAAAGAAATGAATTTGAAAGCAAGACTTACAGGCTGATGAAAAATGAAAATCTTTTCTCTTGTTGAATGCAAAATTTTCTATTAGGTTCATAGCTGTTATCAGCATCAGCCTCATGTAAATACATATTTATGATCTAATACAGAGCACTGACAGTGTGTCTGGGAGAACAAGAATCTATGTGGTGTACTCTGGCCAGAAAATTTACAGGAGCTTCCCAAATCTTCTGAAAGGTGTAAAAATAGAGTTCTAAAGGAACAAAGGTGGTGGGCAGGAGTAGACATCACAATAGGATCACAACACGCCATGATTATTTACCTGCTTTTAAGGAAAAGTGAGCACATCTGTTTCTGATTCATGACAAGAAGTCAGGAAGGAGAGAGGCATGAAAAGAAATTATGATCTTTAGAGAAGAGATGGGATGTCATGCAGGGGGAAACTTTTTTTCTAGACTGAGTGATTCTCAATTTCCTGCAAATGCAATGCCCCGAAACCATGACATTGTAAAAAGAAAGAGGATGTATGTGATTTTCAAACAGTTTCTAATGGCATGTGTGTTAAAGTTTCTGTCTGTGGCTCATGCAACCTGACTTATCAAAGTAGAGAAACACTTCATAATCTTCAACACTCTTTTCCTTTGAAACCTAGGAAAAGCTTTTGTCCTCATCACTGCAGATGAAGCACACAGACAGAAGGGGCTCTTTTCATGCAGTGGCTTCAGGTGGAGTGTCTGATGCCTCTCACCCTGTCTCCCTCATCCCTAAGTTCTCTTGGGTGCCAGATATCTTCTTCTTGTGAAGCATCTCTTTCCCATGTAGCCAGTACATGATCTGCAGAAGACAACAACCTCTTATAAGGTTGTTGTTTTGTTTTTTTTTCCATAGAAATCTTTAGCCCATAACATTTATATTTCTATCCATAAAAGATAAAACAATTTCTACTTCTGAGACTGGTAGGGCTGCACAAAGAAATTTGTTGCAGCAGGCACATGGGAAGGACTCTTTCAAAATGGAATACCTGGGACCTTTAAGTCCTTCCACCAATACAATAAGATTTCCTTCTCTTTGTTCTTTTATAATTCACTGCTCTTTATACAAACATATATCCACGCATATATAAAATATGACATATATAATCTAGCTTTGATTTTATGTTTGTAAGTGCAGGTGGCTCTGTTTCACAACAGCTAGGATCACAAGAATGGTAATAGTAAAAGCCTCATGTCTCTGTCTGTTTGACAGGGAACAGGAACCAGTGTTCCTACAGACCATTTTTTCCAACTCTTTCACCACAAATTGTATTAAACAGCTGGGGCAGATTTGGAGATTAGAAAACTGAATTTATTCAACTGTAGGCAGACCCCTATAGCTAGTAGACTACCTATAGATACAGACTTCATATTCAGAAGAGAGGCAATAACAGGGTCAGTGCAGCCTACAGAGACATTGAGATGGCCAGCAGCTGGAAGAGTGATTCTCTTGTCTGTGCAGCCACTCAGTGGTATCTGAAATGCCTGCAGTATTTCACCTGCATGGGAAGGCTGTACTTTGTGTCGTGTGCCAGCCCAGCGAGGTTCTCTTACATGGTGTTAGATGCCCATATGTGCCTGTTCCATTACCTATGTGTGAGGGTCTGGTGTCATCTCAGGTGTCATGGGCTACCCTGAACTCCTCTTCCTGTCATCCATCTTATGGTGTGAGGGTCCTGACCAGCTTAGGTGGTTGCAAGGAGCTGTCTGAGAAGTAAGGAACACAGCAGCTCCCACCCTTCTCTTAGGAGCTGCATTCTAGTAGCCTCTTCTTGACCTTTGCTGTATGATGATGAGCACCCCATGCCTGTGACAGCCGTGCCTGTGACTGGCAAGTTGCCCTACTTGCTCTTCTGTCAGCCCTGCTCCCGGCTCCCCTCTGCTTGCAGGAACAGCGTCAGCCCTTGCTGCTCTCTGGTGCATGTGCTGTATCGAATCCCAGGGATGTTTTAGCTGACACCTTGTTTAGTCAGCTGAGTTGAATCTCTCTGCCTACTTTGGGGTCTGCTAAAGCAGTTTCTAGGTGCCAGTGTCCGTACTGACTTAGAGGAGCTTCTGTGCCCTTCTGAAGCTGCAGTTGGAGATATTGAGTCCTCAGGCATTTTAAATGGGAGTGGAGATCTGTTAAGGGCTACTGAAAAAGCCAACAGTGCTGGCTGACCAGGAGGATATTCCAGGTTGTCCATAAAAGTGGGCAGGCAAGATCAAATGTAGGGAATGACTGAAAGGTGACAAACAGCAGAAGTTTAGAAGCGACTCCCTTAGAGTAAATGGAACATTTTTGAGACACTTTTAAAATTAGTTACAATCTTTTGTTCCCTTGCAACACATCTAGGAGATATGATGCAACTTCAAATAAATGTAGGCAAAATAAACTTTTTCTTTGGGTCAAGGAATCTTTTTCCCTACTTATCTGAAATGTGCACAGTAATAAAATGTGGGATTAATGAGAGTTAATGAAACTTCATGCATACATATTTATGCATAGATTTTAGCATAATGATATACAAAAGAAATTTTCCTATGAAATAATAATAATAATTTAAAAATCAGCTAATCTTGGCATTGTTTTCCCTGCCTTTTTGCTTTTTTTTTTTTTTTTTTAACTCGGGGCACTTATCCAGCTTTTATTTAAGCCTCATGCCTATTAATGTTATTGAGGCTTCTCATATGAATAAAATGAAGCAAATACCTAAGTGCTTTTCAGGACTGAGTTTTCAGTAGCCAGACTCCCAAAACACATGCATATTTTTTCTGATTCTGAGCATCTGCTCTGCTTGGCCACAGCATCACCCATATTTATAGGAAAGGTTTTCCAAAACACTTAAGGAGAACTAATAGTTTTTGAAAGGCTGAGAATCTGTTCTGTTTTTGACAGGTGAACAGATATCCAAATATCTCTTGAATGGTCATATATGAGGGGCTTGTCTGGTTAAGAGCAGTGGGCTTAGTAAAGCTTAAAACATGGGGCAGGCATGAGTGAGGCAGTAATGCACATCTGCTTTACCATGAATAACAGTCTCCCCAAGCATCCAAGAGAATAAAGGAATGGGATAAAAAAACAGGGGCTTCCTGAATATTAACCTTATAGGAAAGTGGCAAGTTGATAATGTCAAAATCCCACCATTCTTTTCAGGGTCTGAAACCAAACACTACCCTCTTCTCTTCTCATACTGGGAATTTTAGACACCTCCAAAATGCTGTTCTCTTACAGATCCTAAAGATTCTGTTCTGCTTTGTACCCCTGTACCCCATGTCCTGTGGGGCATGCTTTGGACACTCTTGTGCCTTTTTGGATACTAGAAAGGTAGGAAGAAGTCCAGAAGGAGTGTGCAATGTGAAAAATATTGTGCAATGTTGAAAAATCCAATAAAATCAAGTAGGACCACCACACAGCAGATTTCTAGATAGGTCTGCCCTGTAAAGCAGCAAAGGGAGATGGAAGAAAGGATATGAACTGGAGGTGGGCACTTGTGAACAGTGCAATGGACAGGTAAAAATCAAAGTAAAATTAGGCTAGGACCTGGCAATTCCCCATTCCTCCTTTATGTAAATACCCAGATCTCCATGCAGAGAAAGATAATCATATATAAATATAGCTGTTATTCACCAGTGGTTTTTTTTTTGTTCTTTAAAAAGTTAAAGCCATCCAGTCAGGAAACAGTGTTACATGATGTAAGTGACCTTCAAATCCTATGAGAAAAGAAATGCAAGTAATGAAGAAGGTACATCAGCTTCCTTCATCCTGGGGATCTTTCTTCACAGAGGTGACTTACAGAATATTTGCCAATAATGGATATGTTTGTAGGAATCAGGATTCCTTTGCCTGCTGTTAGGAATAATGCTCATGAAACGCATGGGTGACTGAATCACAAGGATTCTGTTTTCAGTTTGTGGTCTAAGTTGCCTCCCATGAGCTCTGCAAGTGAAGATGACTTACCAGATGAGTCCAAAAAATAATTCTGAAAACCACTGGAAGGTCTTTTAAGAGTGTTGCTTTGCATTTTATCCAAAGCTGTTTTCAGAAGGCAGGAAAGCACTGTGATAGACTTAGCTGTGCTGTTACACTGGGGCTGTCAGGGTTTAAGCATTGCTGTAATGCATCATGGGGAACACTGTACCACTTGCATTGGATATGTGTCAAAGCTCTTTCTTTCTCTCTCCTTATTTTTTTTCTCTTGAGCTGCAGAAGACAGGAGCATTTGTAAGCCATGAAGCACAAAAGACAAAACAAAAGCATTTTTATTACTATAATTGAGAATTTGGAAGAGGGGAGGTAAGTGCTTGTACCTAATTGTACTGCAATTACCCTGTTTAATCCAGCAACAGGCTTCTTTCAAGCCTCATCACTATACCTATGTAGAAGAATCTCATTTCACCGCTTATAAAGGCTTGTCACTTTGGATATTAAGCACAATGAAGCTTCTCATTTTCTCTGCCTCAATTTTCTACAGGGATCATTAGAAAGATAAAGATAGACAATGCAGAATATGACCTCATTAATGACATTGTACCAGGAATGAATGGGATTCAATGTCTGTAATATTTACAAACTAGTAAGACACAAGTTATTAGTGTCAGACTGTTTACCTTACCTTCATTGCTCATATGTTCATTGCTACTGGTGTAAGCAAACTCTTCATGGCTTTCTCTTCTTAAAATCCCAATGGAGTGCTGCTATCTCTGATTTATAGATGGAGAAATGACGTTGGGAAAGAATATGTCTGGTCTTTTGAGGATATTGCCTTCCATTTAAGTCAACAGAAACAAGGTGCCCATGTTGCCCTGTGGATCTGAGCCCAAAGTCATGCACAAACTGAGTTCCAAGAAAGTCCTTTAATGATGGGTTTGAACCTCGTAGGTATTACTTATGCAAGATCTTGCTTCACTCTCTGCCTGAACAACATAGCCCTCCTACTCTCCCTTGTCTTACATCTGTTTAGGACTACCTGATATGATCTGTTCTTTTATCTCTTCCTTCTTCATGTGAAGAATCTAACCGTTCATGGTTCCATTGATGCCCTCCTCATGGCTATCACCCTCCTCCCCTGGGCTATGCAATGTCCTCACTCACGCCCCAGAGGCTGCTCCAGGAGACTCTGAAATACTTTGCTCTCTGTATCACAATACAGGCTGCTGTCTGTTTCTTATTTCTAAGAAAAAGTTCTAATTATTGTGGCCTCTCAAGATCACAGAGAAACTTGAGGTATAAACAGGATTTTCTGCTACTCAACTTGAATGGTTGAAACCCTTTTTCTTTGTGCTTAGTCTTCTTGTTAGATAATGCTCTGTATCAGCCTGGTGGAGTGAACTGTGGTGTTCCTCAGCACTCTACTCTGGCTTCTCTGCTCTTTAGCATTCATGTGCTGAGGTCCTGCTTCCCTGTTCTATAAAAATTTGATATCACCTAAGTGCTCCTCCCAGCTCTAAAGGCAGTTGAGTCCTTTGTGGTTTTGCTGTGCTGGTATATCCAGGCAGTGTCATCTTTAGAGCTCTTGTATAAGTGCTGTA
Organism: Bombycilla garrulus; assembly: GCA_013400315.1. Classification (NCBI taxonomy): domain Eukaryota; kingdom Metazoa; phylum Chordata; class Aves; order Passeriformes; family Bombycillidae; genus Bombycilla; species Bombycilla garrulus. The sequence goes on from VXBU01006137.1 coordinate 142,378, forward strand.
CATTTGAAAACTGGCTCAAGATCAACTTCTATAAAATGAGGATTTTACTAATTAAAAAACTCGGGTTGTCTGTTGGCAACATTTTTTACATTTTAATGATAATTTGTTTCATCACTTTAATGATAATACAAAACCCTGCCTTTTTATAATGTCTTGTTTCCCAAAGATAAAAATGCAGTTCATAAACTCAGTCTGATACAATCCACCTCTTCCTGCAAGAATGGAGTGCAGACTCCTTTGCAGTAAAAATAAGTGGATATCTAAGAATGTAGAACAATGCTACTGAGGAATTTGGGCATATAGGCACATATAGAATTACCATATGCTCACTGCTGTCTTTTGATGGGAAGTGGGAGACAAAGTCACTTGGAGAAGCAGCTGAGGTCTGGTTGCTGTTGGTGATGACAACACAGGTACTGCAGGAGCAAGGGAGAGGACAGTGTAATCTGGGAGGAGGAGAGGGGACTGCAGGTAAAGCTGATGTCCTGAAGCAGGGGCTAATGATGTGAAATGCCAGATATTGCCAGTTTCTGAAGTGAATCTTGGATATGGCAAAATATGCTGGACTAGAGTAATTGGGAATAATTAATTGGAGCATCCATTCTCTGTTTTGAAAATAAAGTCTGTTTTTGTTCAAATTGACTCCAGTCCAGTAATTTCCCTCTTATCCTGTTTCCTAGGGGAAAGGTAAACTGCTGTCATTTTATCTACTTTTCCCTGATCTTTTGCTCTGCCAGATACTAAACATACTCAGCCTGTTTCTGTCTAACTCACTTCTGTCAATCTGCTGTATTTTTACAAAGAAGACCCATACAATTCAGAATTTGTGTAAACAATAATCTTACACTTATGGTGGAGTGATAAATCCACAGCACGGTTGGACTGAATTTCACTCTATAGTTTGCAGTTTATTTCCCATCACTGTTCCTTGACGCTCAAGTTGAATATTGCACATTAGAACTTAATATGTGTGGCTTTTTCTTGCCATGTGAAAGAGGTTAATGCATCAGTGAACGATGCTACAAACATATGTTTAGAATGTCATTTAGTGTAGGTATAGTTTTCTGTCCAAGAAAATATCAACAAGCAAGACAGGTAATCACTATTCACCTTAATTACTGTAATAACACATCCAATATTCAGGAACAGTCTGGCTGTACTGTCTGTATTTATTTTATTACTGACACAGATCTTTGACGTTTTGTGATTAATTAATGTTTTTACCAATAACTTCAGTATGTCTATTGGTGGAAAGGGAAGTTACAGCACTGAGTTTTCAGTTACTTTTAGGTTCTGTGATGTTTTTTCTTTTCTTTTGTTTTTTTTTTCCAGTCACAGAAAAGCTTTTTAACTTTTCTAAAAATATCCTTCTCCATTTTGGCATTGGGGAAAAGTCTGTGGTCTGAGCCCTAGAAACACCTTGGCATCTTTTACACAAAATGGGCAATGAGGAATTCTAGTGTAGGAACAGGAGGTGCTGATGCTTCTGTCTCAAGGCTGGCTCTGAGGGACAGAGTCCATGAAGGCATGAAGCTTCTGACCAGCTTACAAGGAGCCCTGGATAGTCCAGGCAGTCCAAGGTCTATTTTAGGTTGCACTTGAGATAGCTTGTATCCCCATCCATCTCCCAGGTGGTATAAAATAACTTTTACTTTATCATCAGCTAACAGAGCATACAGTCTGCAAGTCTGTAGCCCATCTACAATGTGTTTTAGGGGCAATTAGATAATGTTGGTTTTTTTGGACACACTCTTAGCTCCTCCCTTGATGCTTTCAGATGGTTGTGTATGCTACTAAATGCACCCAGCACTATTCTGGACTTGGTAGTCAAGTAGAAAAGAATGGACCATGGTTGCACTATCAGACTTTTTAACCACCCAAAATAAGATTGCTCTGTCCAAACAGCTTTCCAGGAGCGGTTCCTGGTTCCTGCTAGTACCTTCACTATGCCCATGAGTTAATGAGCTTGTGAGCCCAAGCCAGAACCATGCAAGCAACTAGAGTAACAATATAAAAGTATAGATTTAATATCACAGGTAATTATTGTAGACAGTCATTAAGTGCATAGAGATGATGGTCAAGATTTATTAGTATAAATCACTCAATTGCCTCAAGCATAATTTATAACTAGGAACAGGGAGCAAAGTATTCTCTGTATTGCCAAGCAGGTGAAATATGCAGGAAATCACACTTACTTAAGGATATTTTGGGTCAAAAGATGGTATTAGCACATCAGGAAAATGTACAGAGGGCTGTGGTAAATGTCACAGGACATGTGGTCATCCTTATCAGCATCCAAATAACAGTACAGGTAAAATTAATTTCTAGTACAGACTGTGTCTAACTGAAGGGATTTTTTTGGAAAAAGGAGTTATTTTGTAATAAAGTCTTGTTTTATCTGAAAAGCTGAGCTTTGCAAGATGGCATAGATAAATGCTGTCAGTCTGTACACGTCCTTCAGTGCTGGTTGATGGCCCCACAGGAGGAGAAAGTAAAGTATCGATGCAGAAGAGAAAATGTCACTCATTAGTTTGTAATTAATGACAAGTGAGATAGGATAGCAAATGGAAGTGTGGGAGTGCTCAAGGGAATTCTTCTACAGCTCTTCCAAAAATATCATTTAGGTCTTTATGTGTCTGAATTATAGTGAAGCAATTGCATTGGTTAAATCACCAAATTTACCATGATGTTGATAATTCATGATGGGCTGTATTGAAAGAATGATTAGCAGCCTCCACTAAATTTTTTTCCCGTTGTGGTTGGTCTTTTGTATAGGAAAAGGCAAGGTCAGCAGATGGGGAAGAAAAAACATTTCTTTCTTTATTTTATAGATCCATGAGGAGAGTAATGTAGTTTTCCCAAGGTCAGGCTGGAAGTCTATGGAAGTGTTTGAGAGCCTTTCTCTCTGGGGACTCATTCAGTCCCTTACCTGTAAGAATAGCCTTTTCTCCTACACTAAGGGTTGAACACCACAGCCTGTAGCTTCAGTGTCACACCAAGAAACACTGACCCAGAAAAATGGAAAAAATAATAAAAAGGTGCCTTAGAATGATTGAAGCTGAACATTGTCTTGATCAAGGACAAAATGTAAATCTTCAGTGAAGGTGTGAATTCTTAGCAACAAACGCAGTGAGAAAAGCGTTCAGGAGATAAATGGAAATTATCTGACAGTGTAAGTTCAAACTAAAATCTAAAGTAATGCAGTGAACAATGTTTAACAAGATTTCAGTGACTCCTGGTGCCTTTATAATCTGCCTAGCCTTTTGAAAACGTTTCCTTTATAAATGTTTATCCCAGCTGTCTAGTGAGATTAAGAGCTTTTCTCCTTGAGTTCCATGTTCGCCAACAGTTTGGGATTTATTTGCATTGGCAGCTCCTCTGGCATCAAAGGTGTGGTCAGTGCCCCAGGCTGTCGTCTTCAAGGGGTCATACAGTCAATTCCCACAGGAACAGTTGAGCCTTATCTCCTTATTTTGGGAGAGCTAAATCTTAATCCCGATGAAAGCGCATATTTGGTCAGCAGTCAGTCATGTCTATTGCCCTTTACAGTTTGTTCACACATTGTGTTTGAATTGTAACCTATAGAGCTGGTGGCCTTGCATGAGGTGCTTTCTGAGATGTCTCACAGCATCCACAGCTATTGCACTGGCTGGCAGACGTGTTGCAATCCATAGGGAACCAGTGTCCTTCTGGACTGGCATGTGGACCCCTGGAACGCCTGTTGTAGCATCAGATGTTTATATCTGAGTGGCCCAGGGGCTGGGCATTTCAAGGTCTGTTTAGACTTCCCTGACTGCACTAAGTAGCAGCATGATTCAGTTATGTAACCAGGACACATAATGACCCACTGAGAGACCATAAATGGTATGTCCTGACTCTTTTCCAGCTGCTTCTCTGGACAAAGGGGGCTCTTGTAGGTCATGTGCAAAGCAAAATCTGGATTTTATCCCAACGTTAGGTACTTTCAAGATTTGGTTGGACATGGTGCTGGGCCACCTTTTCTAGACCATGATTTTACCAAAAAAGGTTGAATCAGATGTTCATTCAGGTGCCTTTCAATCTGGCATTCTTGATTCAGAATAAATTCTGAAACGTCCTTTTTACAAACTACTGTGGAGAGACTCCAAAGTTGGACTCAAGCATAGAATTTCATTACTTGCACAGGACACTGGAATTGAGTAAGAAAATTTAGGTTCATCTTATTGCCAGTTGTCCTCCCCTACTGTGGCCGGACAGATAGTATTCAAGAACAAAATACTATTGCACACCAGAGTTTCACACAATGACTGGAATATCAAATCATAATTAGAAATATAATAATAAAAATTTTTGGGTTGTAAGTAATCTTTTTAAAAAAATGTAGTTAAACCCTCCTGTTATGGATAGGGACACATTCTACTAGACCAGGTTGCTCAGAGCCCCATCCAAACTGGCTTTGAGCACTTCCAGGGAAGTGTTTCAGTTTCTCCGGGCAGCCTGTGCCAGTGCCTCACCACTCTCAGCACAGAAGATTTCTTCCTTGTGTCCAATCTAAATCTACTGCCTTTTTGATGTTGGGGCTAAGAAGCTTTTTTTGTCCATGACTGGATGGATCTCTGAAGCAAATCCTTAGCTCGGGTATGAGGTATTGGATCAGGTGCTGACCTTGTGAGTTAAACTGATATACAGTCTCTTAAGTGGGATGTTGAACTAGATTATTGCAATCATTGCTCTGCTCTAGCTTTGATAGAGGGTAAAATCAATGCCAGTGTAGAGACTTTTAGCATTGCAGGTGGAAATTTGCCATGCAAATGCAAAATTAAATCAGTTTTAATCATGTGCTTACATGAAGACAGACACTTAAATGTCAAGGTTTGATGTTAGCAAGGTGGACAGGAAGACTACCCATGAGTATCATAGCAAAAATTTAATTTTAGCTCCCATTCACAGTAGTTAGAGAAAGACTTTGACAATGCCAACAACTTGGTAACTTGGAGCATAAATTGATTTATGACCTATATAAGATGGGGATTCACTGAGGCAGGTTATAACAGCAAAACTATTAAAAGATTTATTTTTCTTCCAAAATTGGCAATGCTGTTTACTGCCATTGGGGAGCCAGGATTAGATAGACTTCTGACTAGATTAGGACAGTAATTCTTCTATCAGGTATTCAAGACAGAGAAATTTTCCTTGGGCTTTGGACAGAATTTAACTCCTTCAGTTGAAAATACACTTTTTCTGTGTTATGAGTTAGAAATTGACTGCTCCCTTCTGAAATAAGACACTGGTGCATGAATCAATTCTGCTTTGCCAATGGCATTTACAGGGTTAATGTTTTGTGACTACTCCACCTGGTAAATTACTGCTCCTACACTCAGCTCAAACTCAATTTCCTTCCTTCAAGGTTTCAGTAATCGTATCACCAGGCAATAGCTGAGTTGAAGTTTCCTTTGAATCTGAAATTGTATAATTGAACTTTTGAACTGAAGTCCACCCATCACTTTCTAGCCACACTCCTTGGTAAGAGAGATATTCTTCTTTAGTTTGATGATAGCTGATTACTAGATCCTTGGCTTTTTCTTTACTTTTAATGCACCACGCAGTATATTTGTTTGTGATTTTACCTCAATCACAGTAATCTATTATCTGTGGTACTACTTGCATTTACAATCCACCTTTCACTGCAGGCTTTCTAAGCACTTGAGAAGCATTAGGCTCAATAAGAGGTCTATAATGAAGATAAACAATAACATTGTTATGTGTCTGGGGGAGAGACTGTAATTTTCCATATCTTACCAAGGCACCATAGAATACTGAGCTGGTTGGCCTCTACGCACTAATTCTCTAGATGCTATTGCTGTATAAGAAACAATAATGTGCTAACATAAAATAGATAAGGAAACTGAGGCAGTAAGAGCTACTACAGCAAATTTCTGAATCTGGATCTTTGCAAATTTGTAAGGATTAAAGTCAACACATGTAAAGAGACAGAGCAGTGTTTGACGTCCTGTATAGATACACTTTCTCTACTCCCATAGTAGTGTCAAATAAGAAGGGCCTCTCCTAGCCTAGGACAGTATATTACTTTTACATTAATTCTGGAGCAGTTTTGTATCTGTTATCCCACTTTTATTTTAGTTCATCAGTTTCCCTTGCCTGTCATTAGGAAGCTCAGTCTCCCCCGGAAACTGAAGAAACTATTTGTCACAGGTACATTATATTAAACCTTGCTTTTGGTTTCCAGTCCTGTTAGGCACTGCACTTAAGAAGAGATGTTTTTCTGTCTAGGTAGACCATAAAGATGTCTACTTACACAAGTAGGTTCAGATCTCCAGGTAGGGAGCAGGAGGAAAGTTGCCTGAATCCCATTCTAGAGCCTAGTCTGGTCCATGTAGTTATTCACACAGATGAAAATCAGAAAATCTTCTTCGTGCTGCTTTGCAAATGCACTTCATTCTCAAGGAAGAAGAAACACAGAGATCATAGGGAACTAGAGGTTAGGATCCAGGTGTAATCTCTGGCTGAGGGGATCAGTGCTAATAAATAATGCACTTTTTGTTGGTTATAAAAATATTCTGGGCTTATTTGTTTCAAAGCATTTTCAAAAGACAACATCAGCCATCACATGGTTTGCTTGGTTTTTCTCCTGTGTTATACCTGGTATAGCACACTGAGCACAGGAGAGAGCTGAAAAAAGCTGATGATTTCAGCTGCTGTTTGGGATGCTTTTTAAACACTGCCTGATTACCATTTATCCAAAAACGTTCCTTAACAGCACAGCAATTGTTGAAAAGCTTCATCCACAAAGGTTTTGCATATACATAAAGGAGTGTGATCAGTGACCAGGTCACCTGTGAAGTGAAGGAAGCTATTAATTACAGGACAGAGAGATGACTTTGGAAGAAGCGCCCTTGTATGTGCAGTTGTAGTCACAATAATAGGCAGTAATGGAATGCCAGGGTAAAGGAAGCTACAGGACTCTTCAGAGGGAAAAACATTCAAAACCAGCAGCAAAAGTTTTGGCTTATCAGCATGATGCTGCAAATTAAGTTAGCTTGTTCTGCTTTTTTATTTGGATCTACAGCTGTCTTTTCTCACCATCTTTAAGAAAATACATTCATTTTATTGGACTTAATTGGATTGGTGAGCTCCAACCAGCCTCCTCTGACTTAGTCAATGATTTAATGATGGTGGTGGCTAATAGATGAACATTTTCTTTTGATTCTTTAAATTTACTTGAGTCAGATGGAAACCATGAAGTCATCTAAATGAAGAGGAACTCTGCTGATTTCCCAGTGGCGATTGCTTTGAATTTATACAGGTGCACTTAAAACTGTTACCTGGCTTCCTGCTAACTTTGGAAACAGCAGGTGATAAGAAATTTAAAAAGTATACAAGCAAATCAACCAAAACAAAGACAAAACCCCCCCACCACTACCCACTACCTAAGGAATGCAGCAGGTCATACTTTATTAGCCTTTTTAGGCCTCTAATATTTTTTGGGTAGTATTTGCAAACATAGTCTCTTAAGAAGGGACCTAATTTGGTGACTCAAGTCTTTCAACAAATCTCTCAGTACTTTTCTTAGGGTCAGCAGAGAGAATGAGACTGCAGAGCACAAATGAACACATTCTTAGTCTCCCTTGGGAAAAGCACATTCTAAGCTTTTGGTCTTTGTGCCGTTTGTTTGTGTGTAGCACAACATAGAAAGAACCTTGTACCACTTGTAGTCCTTACATCTGTAGAAGGGGTAACTAATCCCAGAGATCCATTGCAAACCATGTGCACACCCATTTAAACATTTGGGTGTACAAATAAACTGTGGTGCCCTACTAGGATGTCAGAAATGGACTTGATTGTCCTTAAAGAATGCAGCCTTTGGGAAATATTGCTCTATTGGACTGACACTCCAACAGCTTTAAAAAATTTTCTTCCCTTTCTCATTATTATTAAATAGCACACTTTCCTCCCTTGACCAGGGAATAACCCTCTACATTTGACTCCCTCACCTTTCTGGCTTCTGCACTACTGAAGGGCAGAATGGTGAGTTAACCATCTGTATTGGGAATTTTTCTTGCAATTCATGGTGTCCGCATTCTGTTCTCTTATGAATATAAATGCCATAGAATATCTGGGTCAATGATGTCTAAAGTTCTTTTGCTCATGTCTTTAATTGACTTAACTTAAAACAGGCCCTTTTATGAACTTCTTTGGGCTGTACTGATGGCAATTTCTTTTAAGGAAAATGTCAGGGAATCTTGCTTTCAGGATTGAAAACACTTCATGTCATATGTTTCTTAAACCATTTTACTGGAATGGGGTATGAAATGCACACACTGTTCAAAATTTGAATGTTTGGATCTGTTCTCCACTTTGCTCTTCCCTGTCTGTGTTTCTAAACTTTTGAAAGAAGAAAAATTTTATGCTCTCTCTCTGGTACCATTTGAATTAATTTATAGACTGCTAGGATCTCACAGAGATTTACAATACTAATTAATTAACTTTCACATTTCCCTTGGGTTGTTGCTAAAGATTATTACCCCCATCTTACAGGGGTCACCAGTGCTCTCCTCTTACTCAACCTTGTGTAAATCAGAAATACCACCGCTAAAATCAATAGCCTTATACTGCAGTAGAATTGATATGAGTCGGGGAGGAATCTGGTCCAGAAAATGTACAGTCTGAGCTTAAATGTGCTTAGCTATGTGTTTCCTTCATGGGACTTCAGTATTTGAAGTACTTCAGCCTACAAGAGGAATGGAGAGGAACTATTTGCAAGAGCATGACAGAACAAGAGGAATGGAGTCAGACTGAAAGAGGGTAGGTTTAGATTGTATTTAGAAAGAAATTCTTTACTGTGAGAGTGATGGCACACGGGTTGCCCAGAGAAGTTGTGGATACCCCATCACAGGGCCAGGTTGGATGGAGCTTTGAGGGACCTGATCTAGCAGAAATTGTCTTTGCCCATGGCAGGGAGGTTGACAATAGATGAGCTATTAGGTGCCTTCCACCCAGACTGTTCTATGATTCTATGACTTTGAAGGATGAATAGAGGGGAGGCCTTTGTGGGGGCCTATGATAGATGTGGCCTATCAAATTCTGGAAGAACCCTGAGGGACGCCCAGGTCCTGCAACATTCCTTGGGAACAGAGGCACACCTAGCAGTCGCACTTAGGAAAGATGTTCCAACCAGCTGTCTGCACACAGCTTGGATACTTGCAAGCCTTCTAAAGGGTCCGTGAGCTAGGATACAAGATCCACAAGCTGAGTGCAGAGAGATAGAAGTAAAGCTGGCAGAATGATTTTGTAGAAGCCTGGTCCCCTTCCAGGATTTCAGTGCTGTTCGTGCAGATGAGATCTGAGTGTGATCAGCCGGTGCCTACCCATAGTGATGGTGTGATTCACAGCCAGTGCAAATACAGCTTTGAGAACAGATGCCACCCTTTCCATTCATAACAGAGCACTTTGGCAGGCTCTGCCCTGGGATGAGAAGCACCTTCTCCGTGCCTGCAAGAAACAACAGTGCTGGCAAGGCATGTTTCTAACGGCTTTGTTAGTTTGGGAATAGACTGGTCATTACTTTTCAGATCTAAGTCCAAAATAACTTGTCCAAGGTCAGACAGCAGAACAAGAAATAAATATCGGCTCCCATATATTGGCTCCTGCTTTTGGATTTTTTCCCTAAGTCTTCCATTTAATGTGCTGTGTCTTGAACTGTGCCTGGTGGTGGTTTGTTTCTGGACTCTCCATAGCAGCTGTATTTATGGTGGCTCCACAGGCACCTCTTGATCTGTCTCTCCCAATGGAATTGTCTATCCGCAGTTTTTATCTGCATCTTGATTTAGAATATCTATTATGAACTTTGTGAGCACTCTCTGGACAAAGACTTGTTTATGGTGCTCACGTCATTCTTAGTTCAGAGAGTTTATGAGCCCAAGTCTCCCTGTCACTATATTACTTTGGAATAATACTAATCTTTTTCTCCTGTGTTCTAGCATTTTCCTAGCCATGCAGGAGACATACTAACTATCCAAGTCTTAACAGTTTTCTCACTGAGATATTTTGCACCTTTCTTCACTAAATATAACAAGTACAATAAGGCAGTTCCTTCCATTTACATGCTAGATATGTGTCTGGACATTTTATCTACTCTTTCCATTAAACTACTCTTGCTTTTGCCAGATTATATTGTTGCTATCTCTGACTGCTTGAAAGATAAGGCAGGCAAATAAGATTAAAAATAAACACAATTATTTTTAAAAGCCCTTTGTGCATACACAGTTTTTGAAATCTTGGTACAATTAAGCCCTCTTTTTTCTTCAAAGAATTCCATCTAAGGCTTATTATCATTATTACTTGAACTTTACCGAAGGCCATTCTTTCAGCTGGCAGTCCCATTATGTGAGGTGCTGTATGAAGAAAAGAGAAAAGACAACTTGAATAGAAAAAGGGTGTATTTTGATCCTTGTTTTACAGGTGGAGATGTTCCCCAGATTGCCAGGAGACCCGAAGCAAGATAGAAATTGAGAGTCTTCTTGAATCCCAGTCTAATACCTCATTAGACCAGGCTCTCAGCTGGCAATGGAGGATAATGGCTTTGTTGGGCCTTTTGCAGGCTACATCCTTGCAGCTGGTATAGCAGATGCTGCCACTTGTTTTGTTGATGTACACAACTTGAAGGAATGAGGTGTAGTAATATTTGCTACTTCCTTCTCTCTGCGGCTGCAGTTTCTCCACTGTCTTGAATTTGGCTTTGTCAGCTGTCCTGCCTTTCCTATTGCTTGTCCACACAGTCGATGGGTCTCCTTGTAATCTTTCCTTCTTGCTTCCTTGTAAAGGAATATATCTTGCAGTCCTTAGCCCACTGTTGCTTTGTGACCCTGTACTTCCATACTGCAATAAATATCTAGGCAAAAAAATATGACTTCTCTCTGATTATTTCATAATTAACATCACTACTCTCTTTGGTCATCACTGACATTTTGATCCCTTTTCAGACAGCTCCTCTAACTGTTGCCTTAATCTCTTGCTGCTTGCCCGTTTTACTTTCTTCTGCTCTTAATATTTCCACTCACACTTCACTCTGTCTGAGGGGAAGCTGAGTTAAGGAGACATCAGTCACTGTTGCAAAGCCTGAAGGAGGAACAGCAGCAGGAGCGATTGTACTGAAATGCACCGTTTCAATGGGAAAAGGCAGCTCCCAGTGTAGCAGGAGCAATACAGACACCTGCTTTTTAGGGCTGCGGCTCTAGGATACAGTGAGTATCCCACAGTTACTGAGGTTGCTAAAGGTTGGCTTCCTATTGTATTTTACCCACTGACACTCTCTTAATTAATTTTCCAATTTTCCAGTCTCCCTTACTGTTCCCACCTGAGCATGCCAACAAAGCTACTTTCCTGCACAGTGAAAACCTCGGGCAAACCAATTCTCTGAAGTTCAGAGGATAAAATGATGACTCTTCTGGGCTGGCCAAAATAATTTTGGACAGTGCCCAGCACCATGGTGTCATAATCTGTCATTTTGGCTCCTATGCAGTAGGTCTGTGGCTCATTTCATCTAACTTTTAAGTATCTAAAAACTTGCCAGTGAAGTATGACCTAGTCATCCCAGGATTCCTTTGAGAAACAAGGCAAGTCCTCTTATCTGATTTGGAAACCTGTCTGCTCTTGGGATTAATCATTATCTGAAACCTCCCCATTTTTATTTTTTTTAATATTGATGGATTCAGGTTTTGTGACTTCTTGGGTGATTCTGCCATAGAGTTTCTGAATTCTGTGATGTGCAAGATATCAAGGTAGAACAGGATCTAGGGCAGTAACAATTACAACAAAAACAGTGATACTATGTCAAGCCTGGGTTGGACGGGACACTAATGATGTTTCACTGCACAGTGAAACCGTTTTTTGTAAATAATCAGGGTTTGATAGTGCTCTGCTCACCAAGTCCCCTCTGATTTTTAAAAGGTGCTGTTTTGCATTAATCATTCAACTGATGAGGCTTCTGGGTGCATCATTAATGCTGTGTCCTGTGTGGTTCATGAAAAGCTAAGCCCATACTAAGGCCTGGGGGAGAACTGAACTGTTGCACGATTGAGAATTTTTATGGTGTTTACGAAATATGGCAAAATAAAGAGAAGGTTTTGCCTTATTGCATATTGCATATTGCATATTTGCCACAGTGCATATTAAGCTGTCTGGTGAAAAGAATGACACTGCTAAAGTTGTGGTTAAAATAGCTGCTACTCTGGAAAAAAAACAAGAATGAGAAGACTGGAAGTCAGGATTCTAATGGAGAGCTCCTCACAGCCCCCTGCCCAAGCACACTCTGTAAGCTGTGGAAGCTTTATTGCTGCTAGAGTACAACCAAGGAACCTCTCTGGAAATAAGAAAGAGGAGAGTGCAGCAACAAATTTTGCACCAAGATGGAAATTTGATGGGAGATGTGAGCAGAGAGAGTGGGACAGCCCAGCAAGGAACCTTCATTTCTTTGCATAACCTTGCTTCCAAATTTGCTGAGAACTTTATATTCTGCTTTCTGAGAATGAATAACATACTAGACATATACTAATTATCCCAAAAGGTCCAGATCCTCAAGGCTAACTTTCCTTCAGACCTATTGTTGGCTGGGACACATCCATACCATTCCTGGGCTCTGGAAGTTCTCTCATTCCCAGAATAGGAAGGTTGCACAGAGCCTGAGCTTCTTAGGGAGTAATAGCTGAAAATGCCAGGGATCTTAAAAATGATTTAATGTCACAGAAAGCCTGGCTCTGGCTCCCATGCACAGCTGAGGTGCAAGGTGTAGCAAAAGTGAGCTCACTGGACTTACTGGAAGAGCAAATCAAAGTGGACAAGCAGCATCTTCCTTGAAGTATTAAATTGAAATATATTATGGTATTTGAGATGTTGGGACATCTAAAGCCTATGATGACTTTAAGAGATGCAATAGCTCCTGTAAAGCAGAAGGATCAGTGAGGCCGATGCTGCCAAGTACTTCCTGGAATGGATTTCTCACTGCCAAAACAGGGACCACCTTGGAGGAAGCAGGCTGAGGTTTCAAACAAGCACAAACTATCATCTGGTTCAAGGAAAATCCCAGATTTGTTAGTGTAAAGGGGCAAAGAGGACCACAGAAAGGACAATAGGGAAGAGAAAAAGCCACCCTGGAAAATATTAGCACAAAGGACCTGAAAAAAAAAAAAAAAGAAAAAGAAAAGAAAAAAAAAGTTAGTTTTGTAGGCAGAAAAGTGTTTAGAACTATGAGCACAAGAGCTGTTCAGAGAAATGGTATGTTGTGTGCTATCTTAGGGAAAATGCCCAAAATATGAGTGCATAAATGGTATGTGAATCACCATCATTTTTGTTCTTAAGGGCTCAGCCCATGGGCCCTGAAATGTGAACTGCTTGAATGCAAAATAATATTCTCTGTTCTCTTGACACAAGGCCTGGACAGAATGTGGTTCCTTCTGTTCCTGGCATGATCAAAAGGAGAACCGAATGAAACGATGTGGCAGCTGATAATTACAATTAATGATATACCAGGTCTTGGCAATCCTTTTTCTTTCCCCTTTTATTTATCCTCTTTTTTTTTTTTTTTTTGTCAGGCTTAGGGAACATATTTCCTAAAATACATGTCTTGCATCACCTTTACAGAAATGATGCATTCCCTAAGCACTCCCCAAAATTTTATGTGATGTGATAACATCCTGTTCTCAGCAAAACTGTCTGAGCTTTACCAAGCAGTGGACGCTGGATATGCAGGGAGAAGCAAAAATTTCTGTCTTCACAGCAAATATCCCCAGTGCTCCCAGAGCTGAATGTTTTGCAGACTTGGTCAGTGAAGTGGTGGACCAGAGGAGAAGAGAGGAGATGACACATGGCATAGGAGCACATACCTGGCAGGTCAGGGCTGTTTAAAGTTAAATCTATGTCTTTTTAATTTTGCATGATGCAATAAATCTGCACCTTTTGGCAAAGGGAAGGTGGGAAATTGACCCTCAGTGCTGCATGTTGTAAAGCAGATTTAGTAATAATAATGAAAGAAAAATTGATCCACTTGTGTTGCAAGATTTGGTGGTTTATGTAGGTGGAGAGATTTAAGGATATAAATGTTAAACAACGTTGTTATTTAACAATGAACTCCAACAAGTTCAATAAAACATTTGCTTGTCAGTTTATGACAAAATTTCTTTTCATAATGTGTGGTGAAAAGCCTTGAATTTCAGGGATATATAATATTTTAGTGTTGTTACATTTGGAAAACTCATGGACTTGTCTTTAAAATAACTGCATTTCCAGTCTGGCCTCGGTTCTCAGTGAGGACAAGTGCCTCTGTCAATTTTGAAGAAATTATGAGAGAAGGAATCATGAGAAATGGAGGAAGCTCCTAACAAGCTGCATAGGATGAACTGGCTGGATACATTATTTAGCCTTTGCTTTCTCTAAGCATGAGTGTATAAGGAAATATGGTCACATTTAGTTACATTCAATATGTAATAAAAAAGGCTTTGTTTTTGAGTTGCCTGAATGAAAAATGCATCTTTCACTGTTAAAGGACAAACATATTTTCCTAGTGCAGTCTAACTCAAATACAATTCATCTACCTGCCTACCCCGCAGTGATTCACCCTTGCGCTCAGTCAAAGCAGTGAGAAAATGAAGCCCGATAGGAATGGGATTTTTTAAAAGTTATGAAGGATAAAATAGAGATCAGGAGAGCATTAACTCTGTGGTTAAGACACTGGTGTGAGAGTTGGGATATTTCTCTTCAGTTCTAAGCCTGGTTACCTCACGCAAGTGAATTAATATTTCTTTCTCTCACTTTCCCATCCCCAGCCTTCCTCTTTACTCACTCTTTGGATATTTTCTATATTTAGGCTGAGGTCAGGTTATTTCTTTTTGTTAAAAATTTGTATACTGAGGAGTTATGTCTGTCTTCTCAGTGCTATTTTAATATACCTCAAATAATTGTGATAAGAGTAAGAAAAGTGTAATTCTACTGCAAGCATTCATTCAGGGCCACTGTTCGTGCTGTTGTTTCCTTGGGAGAGGAACCTTCTCCTGAGGGTACCTGGGATTTCAGTTTTGTTGGCTTGTCAAGGGAAGTTTATTGCAGTCTTCTGAAAAAACACGGCTTAAAACTTTTTAAGCCAGGTGCTTTCCATTTCTGCAGACTCGCACTTTTGCAGGTGTCACAAGCCTTGCAGCTTTTCACAGACTGCGGTGGGATTGGATGTGCTCTGCATTATTGGATGTGCTCTGCATTGAGCTCCACACCTGCTTAAAAACACTGAGAAACAGCAAGATCCTTCTGACAGTTTTATTCTGGGAAGAACTCCAAGAATGGATAGCATGACTTTTGGGATGTATTTTTCCTCTGGCTCCCCAAGTGTTTTAAGGAACAAAGATGACCTAGGAGAAGAGTTACATTCTATGTGCACTGCCTTCAGTAAGTGCCGGTTTTACCCCAAGAGTTCAATGCTGCAAAATGATTTGACATTACAATGGAAATAGCACTTTTGGGAAAAAAACACCAAGTTCTGCAAATTTGGGGGGCAAAAAAATAACTTTTCCATGGCTTATCATCCTTTGTAAAATTAAATCAATAAAAATCTGACGAATTTATTGAATAAAAAAATGCATGTGTTTTTTAATAAAGCACAAGTCTAGTTCTGAAATGAATGAAGACGATTCCCTTGACTTCAGTGATATTAAACTTAATTATAAGAGAATTTTTCATGTGTCTAAAAGGTATAGTAATTTCTTTGTTAAAAACGATGTTGTAAGAAGAGATCCTACATGAGGCCTAACTATTTACTGTAAAAGCTGCATGTTCACTTCTGAATTAACATATAAAAAGGTGTGCAGTATTTTAAAGTCTGTGCTCTAGAACCCCTTTGTCACAGCTGCTAGAAATGAGCTGCCTGTGTTGCTTATTTTCATCTTTATCCCACCTCTGGTCTTTTTACTACCACTGGTATTTTTGAAATAATTTTGTATTGGCCTTTCATGTCATTCTTCATCCTTTAAATGGTAAATTCTGAAGTATACTTAAGCTTTTTCCAGTTTGTGGTAATGTAACAGAAATATACCACAAATTATCACATTACCTCCTTTCAAATGCCCTTTTAAAAAAATGTTTTCTGTGGTGCCATCAAAAAGGGAATGAAGGTTTGACTTTATTTTCACTAACTTTTCACTAACTCCATCTTCATTCATAATGAACAACTTCTGCCTTATCATTTTCCTGTGTCCTTCCATCAGAGAACACCCATCTGCTCTCTCCTGTTTTATATTCTGATTATAAACTCCTAACACAGGAACTATTGCTTTCTCACTTCTTTTAAATTATCTGGTACAATTTTCTTCTTGTCTGCAACTAAGACTCAAGTGTTATGGAAAGAAAATATAGTTATTAAGACGGTTTAAACTTAAAAATAAAATCATAGTTAGGTAGGTGTCTATTTTGAGTGTATTTCAAATTTGACTTTGTATCAAACAGGTTATTATTATGTGTGGGCATACTGAGAGGATATTGAAAAACGTCTCTAAACCCCTTTTATTTAGGAGACTTGCAGTCTGATAGAAATTTCTAGGTAATTAAGGTGGCTTTGCAAGTACCAGGCTGAGTCATCAACATTCCTGAAATAGTTGACATTACTTCTGTCTTTTCTCTTCAGGATTTCTTTAATTCCACTCTTTGAGTGGCTATTCAGAGAGATTTTATTATAGCTTTTTTTCCTCCCCCCTATCTCCACGGGTGTTTTGTTCACAAGGAAGAAATTGATTAAATAGAAGTACCTAGTGCCATACAAGATGCCCAGGATATCAGTGTTCATCTCCAGCTGAGAGTCTGGAAGGGGGCAGATCTCCTGCCGGTCAGAGTCTTGGCCTGAAGTGCCTCATCCTGCTCTGGGTGTCTCAGCAACTGAGCCTTGCTCTCAGTGCCCAGTGGCTCTGTTTATGATCTCTGGTTACATTTGTGTTCATGATCTGTGGTTGCATTCATGCTCATGTAGGCTTACAGAACATCAACCTTTGTGTCTTCCTGACAGAGTCTGCACTTCATGCAACAAAGTGAAGCCATGAAAATCTTTCTTTCATAATTCATAGAATCACAGAAACGTTAGGGTTGGAAAATATGTCTAAGATCACCAAGTTCAACTGTTGAATTCACCTCAAATTCACCTTGAATGGTGGTTCACCACTAAATGTTCACCACTAAACCATGTCCTCAAGTGCCACAGCCACACATTTTTGAGCACTTCCATGGATGGTAACTCCACTACTTCCATTGGCAGCCTGTTCCAGTGCCTGACAACCCTTTCCATGAATAAGTTTTTCAGTGCTCAAGAAGCCTTTGAACAACACCTCTTGGCTTTTGGATACATGATTTAACTTTCAGGCTACCCTCAAGGAGCCAGGAGTTGGACTCAATGATCCATGTGGTTCTCTTCCAACTCATAATTTTCCATGACTCTGTGTTTCTTGTTTACTAGCTGAGATATCTGTTCCCACCATTTCTGTTCTGACAGGACAAAACCTACTGGCCAGGCAGATCCCACCTGGTTACACCTGTCTTTGTGTGCTCTTGGTGCCAGCAGCAAACATCCATCCACTGATGATGTACATTGGAGTTTCTACAAATGCTTTATATCTCCTGTACTCCTCTATGATTGAAATTTTAAAAAAATTGTATCCTCCTAGCCAGGCTCTGAGAGAAGCTTCATTCTGAGCAGCTGTGATGGGGCCCTCAACTGGCTGTCCCAAGCCAGTTGTTTCCTGCCACTTGGGGGAAATGCCATCAGACTTCTAAGGAAATTTTGCTCATTTTCCATGTAAGAATTCTACCTCTCATCTTGAAAATGTGTATTTTTTTTCCTCATATCTTCAAAACCAGGTGGTTTATTTCCTTTGAAATGTTTAGTCAGCTGGTTTATTTACTTTGAAGTGTTTAGTCAGGGGACTTTGTTTCCTAAACATAAGACCTTCAGTGCTTTTCTTCTCCCTTCTTTTCTGTGTCAGCCTGGCAGCATCTGCTCTTTCAAGCAGACCTCAGGGTAAAGTGAGCTGCTTCCTCACCAGCCTGTCTCATTTCTTACAGGGCATAGGAAGTGGCCTTGGCATCGGAAATGGTAACCAGGATGAGGGTAATATTTTTATTAACTCACCTGGAGGAGTTTTTTTGCATAACTTTGGAATTTAGCAAATAGAGAAGTCAAAATAAACCACAAACTTCTTGAAAAGTTGCTTTCCTGCTCGTTTTTCATGTTACTCTTAATAATGTCTAGTATTCCTGTAACATCAGTGATTGATTGGGTTACTATTTCACGAACGCTAAACCTCTCAGAAACCAGATGGGACTATGTTTTGGTTTATTTACTGGAAATCTGTGGCAGAAATATAGGCACCGAACCAAGACCGCATGGGAAATAAGTGGAAGAACTGAGACATTTTTTGAAATCCTCTGTTATCGTTTTCTGATTTAAGGTGTTTTTTTCCCCCCTTCCTTTCTTAACAGATATTTTTTGCTTTGCAGCACTTCAGGATGTGGCTCTGATAGGTGTAGTTTGAGCAATTATTTAATATTTAACCTTCAATGAAATTTGTTAATTTTCAATTTCAAATATATTTGATTCATGATTCTTATTGCAATCAGACACACTATATTTAGAAAAGGAAGAAGAGAAGTACATGGTCTGTACATAGCCTGAGTACCCAATACCTTTAAAAAAAAAAAAAGATTTTTATCTGGAGGGCTTGGGATTTTATGCTCCTTAACATTGAGTGTGTGATCTAAGCAACTGTCTCATGGTGTCCCTCTGAGAGAACTAGCAAAGTTCAGCTATTTATAGTCTGAAATAACACACACCTTTACTAACTGTCCTTTACAGTAAATGGACTTTCATAAGCACAGGGATATGAAAGAAGAACCATTTTGAAACACTTTTACTTATTATTTTCAACACAATAAATATCCTTTTAGAGATCTATGCGAATTTCATTTGCATACTTAACAGGAATAAACCTCAGGGCTAAACTCTGTTCTTTTCTTTGCTTGCTTTTAATGTAATTTTAAAAATAAAAGCCATGAGCTACTAAAGCAACATAAAACATTCCATGAATCACCCCCAAAACACTTTTGTGTTTAGTGAATTTCTCTAATTTTCCTTTGCCAAGTCAGGACTTGATAAAACACCTGAGAAACTTGAACGGTGAATCTTTATTTGTCCAGGCTCAATTCTCCCCTGCTGAGTCCTCTGATAATTTACAGTCTTTTGAAGAGATGTCAAGGTGGGTGTGAAACAGTGACATTTGGTTTAATCATCTTTTTTATCCAATTTGGTTTCCTTTTATCTGGCTGCGGATGCACAGGCAGGGTGCCTGAAAAAAGAGAATGATTATCACATCGCGGGGAAAAAAAAAAAAAAA
>VXBU01006137.1:161800-194722 GCA_013400315.1 Bombycilla garrulus
AGGACTTGCATACCCCAGATTTGGCAACACCATGGCAGAAAAAAAATGGTGAGTGACTGACCTGAGCATTATATTGGAAGAAGAAATAATCGAGAGTTTTCCAGAGGGGATCTATGGCTGGGAGCTGCTCAGGTCTGGCTCGGGACAGCAAACACTTGACAGTGTGACCTTTTGTTATGGGTCTACCTGACAATTTACAGAACTGAAATCAAAATGAGGTGCAGGAAGATACAGTGAACCACCTTTTAAACTGACTAGGCTAAAAAAGATGCTTGGAGTGCAGAAACAATAGCACATTGGCACAAAATTCTCTGGTTTTGAACAGGAGGAGATGACAGGTACAGGAGTCTTTGCAGCGTGTGTGTGTGTGTGTGTGTGCACGCGCGCTCAGGTTTGAGGTATTATCATTTTGAGGAAGGGGACAATATTTTTGTAGACTTTAGTCCTTCTGACATTTAGATCAATCTGAAATTGCCTCTTAGACACTTTTTGCCTGAGAGCTGAAATTTCCAATTTACCTTATTTAGTTTATGTAAATTATGAACATTACTTTTAAGACACATACATGGGTGTTTATGAGAATGCCAAGATTTTTCTCTCATAAACCAGCCAAAAATGTCTTATATAAATTCTATGCTGTGGATTGGCTATTACAATTGCAAGATCAAAATTATTCTTGGAGGTGATAGCTAATACAGCAGCCAAAGACCTTTTGTTCTGTTCTGTTTCATTTTCTTACCAATTATAATACTTAATAGAGGAAGTCAACATGTTGCTACCACTGCAGAAAACGGATTACTGAAAAAATTCACAGCTTTGGTGTATTTAGGGACTTAAGCTTAAAAGCATGAGTTCTTACAGTTTTTCTTTGATTTTTTTCTTTCTTTCCTTTTTTTTTTAATTTAGATAAAACACTTCAAACTCCTACAATACCATGTAATTGTAAAATAGAGTCTAATCCTGCAGAACATTTCAGATGGAATTCATTTCAGCTGACTTTAGCTGTCCAGTGAGTCATCTACAACTGAAATATAGGTGGGTGGTTCAGTTTGCAAGATAGGTGTCTAGGATAAACAAGATGGATTATATTCTGGAGGTGCCCTGGAGTGTGTCTAACCTGCAGAGATTTCTCTCCAGGGGAGCCAGAGGATGGAGGGGAAATTCCCAAGTTTTAGGGAGGATATGACTCTGGCCCTGAGAATGTGCAGAACCTGCTCGTCCATGGATTCAGTAAAGATGTTGTCTCTTCATTAACCATAGACAGAGCATAATATAGTCCACCAAGAGACTGAATGCTGAAGTTGGCAGTGATGGCCACATTTTGCTACTGAATAAAGTGATGATTCATTCCAATCACTTCCCTGCTCCTGTGGTTCTTGTAGCCTATCCATATCCTAGTCCAATGCGTAGAAGCTCCACATGAAGTGGTCTGGGATCTTCTCATTGAATGGCCGTGCTTGCTTGGCCTCATCATAGATGGGGATAAGGAGCATCCTCCCTCATGTGGCATCAAGTTTGCACTTTTTTCTGCACATTCTGTTTGCTGTATGTGATGTATTCATGTGTATGTGTGTGTGTGAGGGAAAGTACATGTACCCTTGGCAGAGGACAGGTGTATTGGGCAATGATTTGACTGACTCCAAACATACCTTTAGGGAAAAAGTAACACAAAGGCTCGACAAATCTGCATATGGATCTGAGTAATTTTTAGGTTTAAGCATGGGAAAGGCAAAAATATCAACTTAGAGGGGCTCAAATATTTACAGATTTGACAAAATTGCTCAGGAATCTCTAAATAATGTAAGTTGAATGGCCAAGAGCTTTGGGTATGCCTTTAGGGAAGAAGTTCTGTGGTTCTAGAATTTTTATTATTCCCCCTTCCACTAAGAGGATTTTCCCTTATAGATGCCTTCCAGTACCTGCAGGAAGCCTATAAGAAAGACGGAGAGAGACAATCTACAAAGACATTCAGTGATAGTGGTATAAAATGACTTGAGTCCCTCAAGATATAAATCCAACTTTGCAAGTATTTTCAGGTGTTAATCAGTAGCTGTACCTGGGCAGTTATGATTAAGCAATTGCATTGTGAATGTTGTTTTAAGGAAAAAAACGGCAATCCCAAGACAAATGGACTGTCTGGACAACAGACACCAAGAGTGAAGGCAGCAGAACCGAGCCATAACTGAGGGAAAGGTAATTCTGGCTGTGAGAGATTGCAACCACCAACTCATTGACCACCTACTCAGAATGGCCTCCAAACTCAAACTGAGGGAAGAATTGCACCTGTGGGCTAATTGACATGAGAAACAAGAAATAGAACAAGCAAATATAGGTTTGAGGTACTAAATAATTAAAAAGGTGTGTAATTTGTAACCAAGGAGTGATTATGACTTTTTTAAAATGTATAAACTGTAAAGTTTTGATAATCAGGGAGCCAGCTGGGTTACCACCAAGCTCCCTACTATGCACAAACTGGAATAAAAAATAGAAATACCTTGCCTTTGTGTATGAATTGGTGCTTCACAGCAGGTAACTGGTTTAAACTGAAGGAGAGTAGGTTTAGATTGGTTATTAGGACCAAATTATTTACTCTAAGGGTGGTGATGTGCTGGAACAGACTGCCCAGAGAAGTTGTGCCTGCCCCATGGCTGCAAATATTCAAGAGCAGGTTGGATGGGGCTTGGCATAATATGGTCTAGTGGAAGGTGTCCCAGCCCATGGCAGGGGGTAGGAATGAGGTGATCTTTAAGTTCCTTTACAACACAAATAATTCAGTTATTTGATGATGATTTTGACAGCCACAGAACAGCTGGAGGCTGGATTGGCTTTTGGAGAGAGGTGTAGATGCCAGAGCTCTGGTACTAAAACTGTATTAACCTCCTACCCATGTGTTGTGCCTGGATTTACTACTACAAGAAAATACACTTACTATACTATAAGGTCTTCTTTGTTTCTGCCTTCATGGCAGCCCAGGCAAGACAAGGTTTACCTGTACTTCAGCCTGTTCCATGCTCATTGTTTCTCCTGATGAAAGCAAAAAGGCTTCAGCTTTTTCTTTGCAAAGAGAAGGTGTCAGCATGCCTCTAGCTGTAGCTCTGAGAGTTTGTTCAAACTGCTGTGAGGCCTTTCACAACATATGTTTGGAAAGAAGCTAAATAACTCCAGGAGTTGTTTTTTTCTTTTTCCTTCAAATAGGAAGAGGGCTAAGCTTGCTTTGTGTCAATGACATTGTGAAGCAGTTAGTACTTCATAAAACTAGTAGTTAATGCAGATGCTGGTGGTCGAGGCTGCTTTCACAAACACGGCTTTCAAACAAAACATCTTGCCAAACAGAGTCTTTAATAACCAGAGTGCTGCTTGGACAGCCAGCTGTCTGTCAAACCGCTCCCTCTGCCTGCTGAAATAAACATTCTCTTTGGCAAAAGGCCAAGGAAGTTAGGCTGTGCTCTGCCCCTGTATCTGGCCTGAGTTCCAGTGGGACAGTTTCTTAAAAACAGTACTTTTCCTAAGTCTCAAGCTGTGTTAGAAGGAGAGAAGAGTTCTTAAAATTCTTATGAAATTGAAAAAGGTGCCATACCTTTTTCTGTAGGGATTAGAGCTGTAGCTTTACACAATCTTCTTGCAATTTTATTTTTAGCTTTGGTCATGGCCTACTGGTCTGTTTTCACTTGAATATCTCAGTCTGTAAACAGAAAGATTGCAAAATTATGGCATCAGAGTGGAAGCTGGAAATTTTTTTCCAGGAGTTCTTACTTTCAACAGCTCGCCTGGACCAGTCATTTGGATTCTGCCTCGTTTTCAGCTCTGGGAAAAACAAAACAAAACAAAACAAAACAAAACAAAACAAAACAAAACAAAACAAAACAAAACAAAACAAAACAAAAAAACAAAAAACCCAAAAACAAACAAACAAACAAACCCAACAAATACCAAAACCACCAAAAAACCCCACAAAAACACAAAAAAACCATAAACCCCCCCAAAAAACCACACCAAAAAAAACACTGAAAAACCAAACCTAGAAATGTCTGCTTTTACTTCAGAGTGCAGGACTGTGTAATATGAAATTAACAGCAGTTCAGAGAAGCAGCTTTACATAGTACACAAAAAAACCTAGCTGCCTTTTCAGCTTTGTTACAAGCCACTTTAGAAAAAACATAATTAAAAGAGATTTCTAAATTCACACCTATAAGTTTCAAAACACACATATAATTGTTAACCAAAATAATTGGTGAGTATGGAGCAATAGTAGAGGACTAAGGAAACCCAGAATGAACCCATTGGCATACAGGAATGTTTTCAGTCTCCCAGTTGTTCTCTCTTCCTACAGGGGCAAGAGGGGAGCAAAAGCAGATAGTAGCCCTGGTCTGGCATCTCTCAAACAGATGCTTCACCCCTGGGCTAATACAAAAGGTGTTGTGGTTTCCACCTGGAATATGGTAACACTGGTGGGCTTGCTAATAAGGTGACATTAAATGTGTTTTGCTCTGCTGCAGTTGCACAATGCAGGTTTAAGAGACTGTATACTCAAAACCTTCCACCTATAATGCTGTGGGCTGACACCTGGTGACTTTGACATAGGCAGGACATTGCTCTAATAAGCTCTGCTCAGGGGAGGTACAGCAGAAGAGGCTGCAGCACATCCACTGCCTGATCATCAGCCCCAGCCCTGTCTTGGAAAGGCTCGTGCATCTGTCAAGGTGCCCCATTGGTGTATTGTATGTTCAGCACTGTAATGATACACAGCCACTGCATCAGTCATATATTCTATACCAATGACCTTAATAAACAACTGCTGTACATACTGAGTCTCCCATAAATACATTTCTATAATTTTAGTGGAGACCTTCACACTTAAATGGTATAACATTTTTTACAGTTAATCAGAGAGCATAAACAACCAATGCAGTGATGTGTACGTGTGGTGAATACACAGCTCAGTCTCACTTGTGGAAAGAAAAATCCTCCCCCCTCAAATCTAGTAATTCAAAACTCTCCAGATATAATAATCAAAATGCCAGTTCTGTTTCTACCTGCCACATCCTCAAGTGCTTCCCTTGCTACATTTCCACAGTATGTTGCATAGACATGACAGAAAATTGATCTAGGCAACCATTTATCGATTTACCTTCGGGTATGAAAAATTGTGTATTAACCTGAACTGAACTGGTTCATCGTTCCTTCCCTTCTCTCGCTGACATTCTAGAGAGAGGAAAGACCTCACCTGGGAAACCAGATTCCTAAATTTCCATGATACATCATCTATTTGTCATTCTTTATACTGATTTTTCATTTTTTGCATGAAAATACTGACCAGTGTCGAGCCTGGTTACAGACTGGTGGGAATTTCAAAACAGATAAGACTCAGTTGCAGTCTGAATTAGGGAAAGGCTCTGGAGTGGCTACAGTCCAAACACAGGAGAAATCACATGGAAGATTACCTTCTATGCTGCAAAACAGAGCAAAGATCTTACTTGGAACTTGCAATTTATTACACATCAGGAGGTACAACCACAAGACACGATTCCTTAAGGAATAAGGCTTTATTCGTTTTAGTATTCATAATATTAATAACTAACATTAAAGACAATTTTTAATTATTAAATTAGAGTATTAAATAGTAAATAATATAATGAAATGGTGCTTCTTGAAGATATAGATATTGTAGCCTGAGGGAACTATTTGTCACAGTGACACACATGGATAAAAAAGGGGGAAAGTGGAATTAAATTGGGTTTTGACCATTTTTTCAGATGACCCTTTAATTGAAAGTAACAAATGAGCAATTAACCTTAGGAGCATGAAAGATTTAATTGATGTGGAACCCACATAATATCAAACTTTTTAATACATTTTTGGCTGCTTTTTATGTTCTGACTACAATCAACCTATACTAAAGATATAAGTCCATGACAGACTTTAAAAGTTCTGAGAATAGCTCAGGCCTTGACCATTTTAAGAAGACTTGAAGCAGCCAGTGAGGTTTGTTGAGAGACTATAGGAAGGCTCTCATTGATCCAGGATACTCCTTGGGTGGTGCAGGTGGGATCACTAACCCTAGGCCTTCCTGCAATCTCGTTGGAGAGGTGTGTTGCAAGACAAGGTGAGCACATAACTTTGCAGCTTTGGACCTAAAAGAGCTTTCAGGTTGTTTTAATTGTACATCTGGTGCCCTTTCAGTAGAATTGGGCTTGGGGGAGGAGGAAAATACATGAGTTGCTGCTCATTTTTCCTCCTTAGCTGTGAGGAGTGTAGACAACAACATCATGTTCAAACTCACCACCTCATTCTTCACTGGTAGGAGTCCAGCACAGAACTTGCTGTCTGTAGTTCCCTCTGAAGAATAATGATTTTCACAGATATGAAACCACAGTGGATGAGTCTTTCTGTTTTATCACTATGGGTGCTTAAAATAAATCAGTATCTAAAAGGTAGATGAAAACAAAAGCTTGATTCTCATCTGACATAAATTGACTCAACCCCATGGAAATAAATGGAGCTCTGCCAAGCTGCACAAAAGGACAATATTGTCTGAGCCCTGTGCATATTCCAATCTCTTGTGAATGTACAAAGAAAAAGAACACTTATGTGTCCTTTATAAGAAAACACTATTTAAAATTATTAAAGGAACCTCATGAAACCTGGGGAATAGTAAATCTAGGTTAGTTTATAACCACAAAATGTTAATTTCCTCAAAGTATTGAGGTTTTCTTACCATAACTACTATTCTCTACATGGCACATAATATAATTATGTATCTTACAGTAATTATTATTAGCTATTATGCTGTACATAGTATTATAATAACTTCCAAATTGAAAAGACTTGCAAGCAATGGATCTGGAAACAGAGGCACTGAGCTGGCACAACCAGCCCAAGAACACAGAGTAGATTGTTGACAGAGCTGGGAGTAGAAAAATGTTTCCTGGCTGCTGGGCCAGTGATGCTTCATACAGAAGTGTTACTGTAATAATAATAAATAGAGATGGGATAGATGCCTTTGGCTCTGGGAGATGATTATTTTCCTTGGAAAGGTGAACATCACCTTTAGTACAGCAACTTTTCAGGAGGCAAATGTATCTAATTAAGTAAAGTGATTGTCAAGTGTATTTTAAGTTTAACAAAGCTCACATCATACTTTATTTCCCTTTTACATTCTGTACAGTAATTGTGTAAAGTGCATGATTTACTGTGGCAGCATTATTCAAACTTAATTACAGTGTTAAGAAGCAACCATATCTTGAAAGAAAATAGCTCCACTGCTGTGGGGATCCACATGGCAGCTCTATTTTTGAAGAAAAATTTTTCTTTTGTAAAGAAATTAAATAGTTTAGAAAAATTCTTGGCTCCTAAATTCAGATGTAAGATCAACTTTCAGCAGCCTTCTTAAAGGATTGAAACAGCTACTTTGTCAAGGTATTTCAGATATCTTTTTCTTTATATCCATCTTGTGATTCATCCCTATATATACACCAGATGTTGTCCAGTCCTTAGGAGTATATTCTCTTATATGTGGGGTTGAATCTTAAGAACAAAATAAAAGGATTTCAAATATTATTATATAGCAATAGCAAGATGTCTCTGATGGATCAATATGTCCACTCCTTAGGATAGACAGCAGACACTATTCATTCAAAGTACCACTTTTGTACTACCTAGGGAGATTGCTAAAGAGTTTTTACCTACATTTTTTTCCCCTTTTAATAAATTAAATTTTTATTTATGAAATTTAAGGCCTCCCTTCCCTTAGCCTACTAAGGTCTGCACTCTGTAGTGAATTACAGATCCTAAGCTCATATTTGTACTATGCAGGGTAGCTGTTAAATGGGAGACCAGGGTATCATCCTTGCCCCAGACTCAGAACTGAATTTTCATTCTTTAACATTTTTGGTGTTTGAAATAGATTGAATTTTTGTGAAATTGAGACATTCTGTGTAATTTCAAAAGACTGTTTGTTTTTCAAGTATCCTGAGTAGGTCAAGGAGGTGCTTATGACTGAGGTAAAGTGAAGGCTGCAGAGCCATCTCCAAATTTACAGGCACTGATCCTATGAAATTTGTCCTTGTTGCACCTTTTAGATTGTCATCTTCAGGTGTCATATTTATGGAATCTTTACTGACACAGAGGTGTAGATGACTCCCTTAATGAGACCTGTGTTGATAATTAGTGGCAATGAGATCTTGGTAGTAGTATACAGTTACTAATGCTTTCTGCATTTCATATTGTTGTGACTGAGGATGCTGGAAAACTGTTCTGGGGTGAATATCTTTTTAATCCCTTATGTCATATGAAGGGAGAAAAGGAGTTTAGCAAAACTGAAACTCAGAAAAGTGTGCTTAAATTTGGGCTGTTGCATTTAAGAAAATGTGAAATGCTACATCTTAAATAAATATCTCTAATATTAAGTTTTAAGTCCATACAATGGCATCTATATGATCTCTTGTTCCATGATCAGGTTTCATTTTTGCACTGTCCCTTTTCCATCTGATAAGGGATCATTTTCTGCTTTGGATTCTGCTTATAAGTTATAGCTACTCTCATCTTCTTTGGAGAATGATGACAATGTGGAAATTGATCAAACCCCAGTTTAGGTCAAAGTCATATATCTGCGAAAAGGCCATAAAATTTGCTTTTTTAGTTGGGCTGTGCTCATTTTCCCCAGTTTTCTACCTGCCTGTTTCTGTGAACAGACAAAAAAAATCTATACTAGTGCATATACAGTGCATTACATGCACTTTCTCAATATAATTAGTTGAATCTTTTTTTGGCTTGAGAGAACTTTTTCCCTTGAAGAAAATTGATTTTTTAAGTTATCTGATTTGTATTTAATAGTGTATTCAAATCTCTTCCTCTAGAATCTATAGACCATCTTGCCTAACCTATATCAACAATGAACTTCACAGAATACATTAATCAAGTACAGTTTCCTTGAATTAAGTGCATTTTTCTTATTTCTTTCTAAAATGAGTGACATTTGGTCTGTTTTTCCATTCAGCTGAAAGTCAAGTTCTCAATTTCTTCAGCATAATAGCATTATATGCAGTTCAATATGCATATACTGATATATATATTTTATGTGCATGTTATCCCTCCTGTTGTATACGTATGGCGGCCAGACAAACATTAAAGTGAAGGTTTTTTCTTGCAGAACCAAAGGTCATTTGTACACATGGCAAAGACAGTTATATTCCCAAATTCACAAGGGAGTCTTCACTGCCAGCATTCAGGAACCATAGGCTGGCAGTGGAGCCTGTTGCCACTTAAAAATATTTCATTTAAAATAAAGGTTGTTACTCTTTTTTATCTCCCAAGTAATACTTTTTCCCTCATCAGCGCTCGTGTGAAATGCATAGCATACTGATCCTGGCAAAGGATGCTACTGCCCGGAAAAGTGGCAGAGGGACTGGGTGTGTCTGCACCATTTGGAAATCAGTTTTCACAGTGGATACAGTGATGTCTCAGTGCCCCATGCAACTGCCACATAAACATCACAGAAAGGCTTCTGTTCCAAACCTCTATTTTTAATGACCCTTTCAAAGGGTGTTCCTAAGGTGTGGTTGGCATTTCAGTTACTTATGTTCAGCTGTTTAAAGCCTAGGAGTTAAGCCCAAGTCATTTTTATAGCTTACTCTTGCAGTCACTAAGGAGAAGCAGGGACACTCAGAGAGTGGAGAACAAGTTGTCTTCTGACAGAGGTGAGGTGAACTGACTTCTGCACTGTCAATCCCTTTGGCTATTGAGGAATGAGATAAGTAGTCTGAAAAGGATCTCCAAATCTTTAGGTAACTTAGATGAATTCCATTTACCTGTATCACCACCATTTATCTTCTAGCATTTACAGATAAAATATTGCACGTAAGAAGCATTTTCATGTAAAGAGGAGTCAATTGGATTTAAAATCCATTTGTTGTCCTCACAGAATTAAGCTCTTTACCCTCCTAGTTTTTCCCTACACGCTTAAGTTCCAGTTCCTCTGCTCCCTGCAGGATATTTGATCCAGAAAGGAACTGGTTTTAGCTGGCATATAGTTGAAGTTCTTCACTGTAGCTTTTAAGGTGCTGTGCTCTGGATTTGTGATAAAGACAGCATTGATAAAGAGGAGATGTTTTTGTAACAAGGAGCTGGGAAGGGACGTAGGCAGGATCACTGACCCTAATTCATGCAACGGACATTCCCTACCATGTAATGATGTGGTCAGCAAAAAACTCTGTGTGTGTGTGTGTGTGTGTGTTTGTGTGTGTGTGTGTGTGTGTGTGTGAAGGTTGGTTGGGGCTGACATTTTTTGGTGACTGGCTTCCGGATCTTGGTTGGTTGCTGGTGAGCACATTGGAGTTTTTTGCATCACTTGGTTTCTTTCTTTTCTTCTCTATTTGTTAATCTGTTTTTATTTATTAAATTGATTTTATCTCAAATCATGAGGTTTCTCACTTTTACCCTTCTGATCCTCTTCCCCATACTACAGCAGGGGTGCTGAGCCTACCAAGGTTAAACCATGACAAGCAACAAACTCATCTCTTTCTTCATTGTATTTCTTCAATGGAACAAAAGTTTGCCTGATGTCCCTGCCCACAGCACGGGGATTGGAACTAGTTGATCTTTAAGGTCACTTCCAACCCAAACCATGCTGTGGTTCTATGATTCTGTGGTTCCAGAGCTAGAGTCTTACTAAAACATTTTGAAAAACAGCCTCTGAAAGTCTGAGAAACTTCTAGACACTGTACGTACCCTCATATAAGCCTTCACACGAGTATTCTGAATTTCAGGGGCACTGAGTAATTGGTACTACCATGTTGTGTGGTTAGCCAGGCTGTATTGGCTGCATTGGCTCCTTGGAAGAGACATGGACCTCTGTGGAAGTAACACAGGAGAGGCAAGCCCAAAAAAAGCTGAAGATTGCTCTCCATTAACTGCTGACATATTCTTAGGAGTGGCTTAGAGGAAAGTAACTGCCTGAGAGGTGCAGAGAGGGAACATTATTTAACCGTCTTCAAGCAGAGAGGTTGCAGTGCCTCCTTTATTTGTCCTTGAAGTCTATAGAAGGCACCAAACCCCCTGTATATATACTGTGCTCCTGTAAAAAGGGACAGAGAAAATGCCCTAGATCATCTGCAGGGGAAAGCTAAAGGCAAATGAAAATGACAACCTTGTTCACTTAATATGCAGAGTAATTCAGTGGGTGTTGAATTCATTTGAATAGATATGATGCAGTGTAGACACCTGCTGCAACAGCACCTTGCATCCTTGTTATATGAGTGATTTCTCCTAGTGAGAGCCAAGAACATGCTTCAAAACCCTCTGCTTTGAAGTAGTGGTGATATGAGGCTCCAATATGCAAGAGTTACTTGTTGAGGAAACACCTTAACATATTTAAAATGCTTTGATGAGGAAAAGAGAAGCTTAGAGTGTTGTCACTGTCATCTGCAGGGCTGACATTTACATCCAAGGTAATGGGTTTCCATTCCTTGTCATGAGGTGCATGTGCAGGATTCATGATCAAACTGGTTTACACTTGACTCCTTTGTGTCAGACCAGGTTATCAAGCTGGCTTCTCTACCTTTTTGATTGTTGTCTCTATTCATTATCAGGTGGCCTTGGAGAGAGCAGGTAACTTTTAGGTGCCGTTTGTGTCACTTTTTTGTCACTCATTCTTTTTGAGGGGAGTTATGGTGCTGCAGTTTTGCAGTGGTTCAGAGGAATCGATCTGACCACCTGAGAACATCCATCACCTGTTCAATTAGACAATGCAGTCAGTGAGCAGGGAAGAGCATCATGTGGCACACATCCCCTTTCCATGAATCTCCGAGAAGAGCAAGCTGGAAAGCAGAATGTGTCAAATATAATTGGTTCACTTTTCTTGGAAATGATACTGCATTAAACACTTCCATTTTTAGAGAATAAGTCAGAGAATCTGAAAAATTTGGTTATCAGTGTAGGCATTCTCTCAAAAAGGAAAATTTCACCTACATTGTAGCATCTATCAAGTTTTGCTGCCAGAATGAAGTCTATTTATATTTAGATTCATGAAGAAATCTTTTTTAAAAGGATTTGGATGAGTTTTTTCAAGAACTCAGTACTTACTCTGTGTTTAGAACTCTGATATTTAAATCAATTAAAAAATAATTTTGTCATAGTTGTCTGAGAAGGTGACAGTGAAGACACCTGTCTCATTAGCTATATAGAAAGTATGGAGAATTAGCTATTCAGATATTTAAATGATGATTCTGACATTTGAGTTCAGAAATTTTAATTCCTATTGAAAGCCAAATTTAAATGTGCACACAGTAAACCATAGAAGTCTCTTTTGTGCTGCATATATGAAATTTGTCATCAGTATGAGAATGAAAGGGTGGTGCAAATGTATTTTATTGCTGGTTGTTGCTGGTAAATTCACTCAGCATTAGATAAAATACTTTTCTTGCTAGGGTTTGTGGAAGAGACTGCAGCTTTATATCTATTTCAGACATACAGTGCATGGAAGTATTCCACAATTATCAAAGATTTACTGGCTATTGTTTCTCCTACAGTTCACATGGTGCATATTTCAAGAAGCCATGGAGGAGGCGAGAAACACTTATCCACACAGTTTGTGGCTGTCAGGTTTATGCTTTTGTCGTCCCTGTTACAAATAGGTAATAACAGGGAAATTTAGGGAGGGATTCAGTTTCAGTTTTTGATCCTTACACAGGCAACTTTCCTGCCAAAACAGGAATGTCAGCTGGCAGAGGACTGGGAGGATGAGAAACAAAATAGTAAAGGACAGTTGAGGATAATGAGGAGAACGCATGTCTCCAGCTGACTTCTGCTTTATGTTTCTCTCTTTCTCAGGCTGGGCTAAGATAATGAGAAACCCTTCCTTTGAAATCTGGACCCTTCACTGTATTAAAAAAGGTGCAATTGGAGGAAATATGACTAATGAAACCACTGAAAGATGTGTTTTTCTTTGAGTCACTTGGTTCTTTGCACTTTGAAATAATTCAGGATTTTTTCCTTAGTGGATGGTGGCTTGTGGGATTCACTGTGTTCAGCAAAGTATGGCTGAGCCAGCAAATGGAGCTGCAGAAAAATGTAATGGTTTTGTATATTCATCCAACTTTTCATATGCAGCCTTGTTGTAATTGAAGTGAGAGGAAGTGCAGTCTGACAGAGATGGTGTGCCCTGGGGTCTGATTAGAGCTTTGGGCATTCAGCATCTGGAAAACTATTGTCCCCTGGGGTTTTTTTTTCTGTCCTCATATTTTCCATTATTTTAATTTTTCATAATTTATAATATGGGTAAATCAAAGGTCTTGGTGAGAATTGGAATCCCACTGTGCCTAGCAGTAATTAGATGTGCCTGCTTGTGTGTTTGTGTTTGTGTGTGTGGGCACCTGCACATATGGAAGCACCCGAGTGGAGGAGTCTGGGTCTAAAAGATACAGGAATAACTGAACAGTAGGGAAGCAGGGAAATGACGTGGGAATTAATCATCTGGCACTGATTAATACACTTACTTAGTTGCATCATGTTTGGTTGTTTGTATTGATATATCTACAACAAGATGGTGATGTTTAAACATTTGTTTGGTATTTAAAAATGTACCACAATGTTTTGCACAGACAAATGTTGATACCACTCATTCTAGGTGCATTCAGTAAACAGGGAGACTATGGTGAATGACTGAGATGTAAAAGACAAATTTTCAGTAACTAATTCCAGTGAAATGGATTTTGACCTGAACATAAAGCTGTGCTGGTTGTGACTGAGATAGAGTTAATTTTCTTCACGGTGGCTGGTATGGGGTTGTGTTTTGGAATTTTGCTGAAAAGAAGGATGTTTTCATTACTGCTGATCAGTGCTTATGTAGTGTGGAGGACCTTTCTGCTCCTCATCCCACCAGTGAGGAGGTTGGGGGTGCACAAGGATTTGGGAGGGGACTCAGCTGTGGCAGCTGGCCCAAGTGACCCCAGGGATATCCCAGACCATGTGGCATCATGCTCAGCAGATAAAGCTGAGGGGAGGAAGAAGGAAGAGGGGATGTTCCAAGTGATGGTATTTGTCTTGCCAAAGTCACTGTGACACGTGAAGGGGCCCTGCTCTCCTGGGGATGGCTGAACATCTGCCTGCCTATGGGAAGGGGTGAATTAATTCCTTTTTTTGCTTTGCTTATGTGTGTGGCTTTTGCTTACCTGTTAATCTGTCTTTATCTCAACCCATGAGTTTTCTCACTTTTACCCTTCCTGGTCTTTCCCCCAATCTCACTGTTGAAGAGTGAGCAGCTGTGAGAGCTGAGTTACCACCTGGGGTTGAACTGTGACAAAAGCCCTGTTCCAGTTCCTGAGTTGCCTAGAATTTGCTCTGCTGGGGTCACACTCCCACTTCAACCCCCTTTGCTGCTGCCAACAGCTGATGTTTTGAAGAGCTGCATTAGAGTAGATGCCTGATCTAGGCTGGAGTTTATCCAAAGAGACTTACCAAGGTTTCCACAGCGATTCTATGGAATACGAAGGATTTAAGTACCATCAATTCAAAAGCATTTAAGTCCCCAACTAGTGCTCTAAGGACTAGAACTGGCTCCTTTGTGCATTCAGTACTTATGGCCCTGTTACCCGTTACACAGACAAAAACAGACTTCTTTCCTGCACTGAATGATGTCATCCTGGCACCATCTATACTTTGAAGGGCATTGATAACTCTTGCTTGCCTCAGAGAAGGAGCAGTTGAGAAATAGAAAGGGTTTTTTTTCTTAGTCTGCTTTTGGATATTTCACTGAACAAGTTAAAGGTTGATACAGGTTGTTCTTACAGCTCTAGAAAGGATATAATCTGCTGAGACATGTCTTTAGAACAAATGTGCCGCTGTTCCTTGTACAAACAACGAAGCAAGATAAGTCACAGAGGATGGGCCTAGACTATCCTACAGGGTTGAAGTGCCAGCAAGAGTGTCTGCAAACTTGAAACTGCGGACTTAAAATAGAATTAATATGCTAAATGCTTTATTGCAATATACAGTCCAATAAAAGGGCAAAAAATGGTTCAGAAACACATGCAGAGCATCATATGTTGTCTTGGTTTTGAAAGACAGGTGCCTGCCGGGGAAGGCAGGAGCTTCTCTTGGAATAGAAAATGTAAACCCCCTCCCTCCAAATTATTATAATTTCTAAAATTAAAGGGGCTCTCAGGCAAAGATATGAGGATAGGAATAGCAGTTCTTTAATATGTATAAACAAAATAAAGTAAAATAGAAACTAACAAACTGCAACTTAATAGGAAAATGAGAACAAGATGCAGTATTTACAAAAACAAAACCTGACAGTCAGAATACAACCTGACACCCTGTCAGTCAGGGTGCTGGTAGCAGTCCAGTTTGAATGGTGGCTCCAGTAGTGCTCCTGGGGTGACAGATGGTTCTGTTGGAGCAGAAATCCTGTAGAAGGGCAGAGTTTTCCTCCAATGGTCCAGTGGTGATGTTGAAGGGTCTGGTCCTTCCTCTAGGAATCCAGTGGCAGAGAAGGCTGCTCCTCTGGGAATCCAGTAGAAGGCAGATGCCTGTTCTGGCCAAATGCCCAGATTATATCCAGGTGGGAATGCTTGGCTCCCCCCCGCCCCGGGCAGAGCATCTCACAATGGGATGATGTCATTCTATGAGTCATGTGATGGGTCCTTGATTGCCCATTAAACAGGAAATGGCTCCTGGAGGGAGTTATCTTTGACTCATGGTGCAAGGCATTGATGGCCCAGTAACAGGAGATAGTCTGAGGGAGGAGGCAAGGAAAACGCTGCCCCTCCTGGTTTGAACAGTTCATGAAGATGGAGATAGAATACAGACCTTCTGGCATATTTTTACATTGTAACCTAGGACATATGTGTGCAGAGAATTACTTCAGGAAGGCTAACGTTATTGAGACACTACTGGTGGAAAAGCAACATCCTTCCCCCCCTCTTTGGAGTATCAGACCCAATTTCTGCTTCCCTGGGCAGAAGACCACTGGGTCAGCCCGGGATGCCCCACAGTAATGTTTTGTACCATCATATTAAATCACGTCTCATTGTCATTCATCTATGAATTGTCACATGGAGAGTTGAATCTGAGTTCATTTGTCTTAGGTTAAGGACGGTTCCAGCTTTGGAGATTTACAGGGCTTTCTCCAAATTTATTGCAACTTTTTTTTTCTGCAATGCTAGTGCACTGAGATTGAATAACATGGACACAGTAATCTTTCATAGACCCAAACAGTTGCAAAGCTGAATATTCAGTTTCCTTCTACTTTTCGTCTTTGTTTTCTGGATAACACAGGCTCTCCACAGACAATACATCAAGTCATTTTCAAATACTGCTTTTCTCTACACTGGCTGCAGTGTGACATACGACATACATCCTCATCCCTTCATGATGTTAAGATCATGCTAAAACTGTGCAAAAATCAAGCTACTTAAAACAGTGTTTCTGCAGTAAACTTTTTCTGTGGATGCCCACTGATGTCATAGCGCTGAGGGTTTTTTAATGCATGATGGCTGTGTAAGTCTCTGGTGGCACTAGGGGAAGGTGAAATCTCAGGGGTTGTAATCATGACAACGCATAGGACCCACCATGTGGGGCAGCGCTATGTCACATGCTGTGCACATAGAATAAACCTGTGGTTTCTACTCTGAAGCAGGGCTAAAAAAAGCTGGATAAAATAATCTTGTCTCAAATGGGTTGGAAACATGTTAGGAACAAATGCCAGGAAGTGGATCTGGGTTAACATTTGGAAACTGCATACATGTCTGGAGGGTGGTTTAAGCAGTTCTATTTTTGCTTTGAAGGGGAACAGAAGCACTTTCTCTGTCCATTCTCAGCTGACAGGATCACAACTCTCGGAGGGGAGGGGGGATGGGAAATTAATGGTAAGGCTTACTAGCTTATTAAATTGTTCTAGCTGTGTCACTGTTTGGATATGGCAGAAAGCTGAATTGAAGTAATTTAGATGCCTTTGAATTTTATTTTTTCCCCTCTTGTGTCAAGTTTTAGGGCAGATTTCTGGGCTGATTTACCCTTCAGAGAGAAAAGATATTTCAGATAGGTCCTCATATACAGTTTCCCATAAGTAGGCTGTTCTTGCCTAATGACACCTTTCCTAATGGCAGCATTGGGTACAAATTGGGACGTTTGCTGTTAGTCACCTATCAGCTGTGGATTACAGCAGGATTAGATCCCAACTGACAATCTTTGCACCTAAATTCTGCAGAATTTACAAAGATGGTGCTGTTAGATGAGGACACAGGTAGGACTGTGTCTTATATTTAGTGTATTGTGTTCTACTTTGTTCTCCTTGCAAAAAATTCAGGTGTGCAAAGTGTATTGAGACTACAGAGACAACTGGGTGTTTCACATGGGCAGAAAACAGAGCTGCTCTACTCCATTTGAGTAAACATCCAAGCTCATGGGTCAGCAGTGGGTGTGAGCAGGGACAAGCAAGTGCAACATTGTCAGAGACATCCATTCCTTGCTTAACTGAACAAAGTGATTTTTCTACCTACCAGCTGATGGCTTTGAAACCACTTAGTTTTCTAAGTAATTCTGGTGCAAATACAGCTGGTGGACTTTTATCATAGGTATATCACTTTTCTGATCTTAGTTCATGGACAATATCTTTCATGTGACTGGACTTATGTGATAAATTCTGTTTCTGACTTTTCTTGTCTTCGCTGTCTCATTTGTAGCAACTGAGTTATTACAAAGCAAGGAGTTGACAAACTTTTTTGTGAACAGTCATCCAACATGGGGTGAAGAGTGTCTTTCCAATTAATTCTCTTGCGTTTCTATTAGGCACAAGCTGTTGACTTTACTCCTTCTCAGATGTAAAGGTAAGACACTTGAATGGGTCTGTGAAATCTATTTTTAATCATATGAGCACAAAGCACCTGATTTAGCTCTTTCTGACATTGGTTTAAATTGGAAGGATATCTGTTTAAGTCATTAAAACCTATGACAATTTGGGTTAAAACCTAAAATATAATGAAACTAGGCTAAAGTCAAAATAGCACAGACTTATGTAATTGCAGACATAATTGTTCCACTGAATTTCCTAAGTCATGAAATGTGCTACTGTCTGAAGTTTTTCTGTAGAAAGGTATTAACACCATATATTATCTGCAACACATTTGTTTTTAGAAGGACATAGCCTTTTTCATCTCTTTGACATAGTGGAAAATCTGGAAGTCTGGGTCAATTTGTCTTAAAATCAGGGCATGGAGCCCAGTCCTAAACTCTCTCTTTAGGAGGATAAATAATCCTTCTTCTTCTCTAAGTATAAATTTACTTACCTGATTTTCATCCATGCATCCATCCGTGTGCTAATAAACCTCTCATCAATGCAGGATTTCAGGGCTCCAGTGAACATTTCTAGTAGTCTTCAAAAAGAAGGAGCTTTAGTAACCCCATTTACTGTAATTTCAGTGCTTAACTGAACTAGATTCAGCTCTGTGTTTTCTGAAGAAATTTGTTCACATCTGGATAAGGGTAATTTAAAAGGTACTTCCTCCCCCCCCTTGCTACCCCTACTTATCTGATGCTGTTAAACACTCAGATTTGTTCTCTCTTACTACTTTGTGACTTTGTGGCTGTAATGGCAAATCACATTGTATTTCACCTTTTCCTTTGGTGTGGCTTTCTGAAAGTTTGCATTTTTCAGAGCTCCTTGTTTTGATCTTTCATAATATCATGTGACTGAAGGGGAAAATGATAAGAAAGAGACTCTCTTTAAACTGTCCCACTGGTGATTTTCTGCCCATCTGCTTTGAAATATATGATAGTGATGAATGCCTCTTTGCCTAGAACTTCTGTACTTGGGGGCTTTGTACTACTTTATTTTTATGCACAGCAAGATAACATTGGATAACATAAAGTAGGATTGTAAGATAACATTAAAATGGAACAACAGATATTGAAATAATATCAATCTTTATTTATTTTAATGTTATATAAAACCCCAGAAACGAAATGCAGGGCATTCTCACCTTACAAAAATGTTACTTTATTTGATTACTTACTTTGTAAGAAGTTTCAGACTCTGACCAATATATTTGGAGCTGTATGGACATCTAATGGTACAGTAAAGGATTGGTAGTGTGTTTTTCAGCAATATTCCCCTGTCTATTAGAAAACACCCATAGGTTCTTAAATCTATTTTTAGTAGAGTACCTCCCACTCCAAACAAAACCATGGGCACCTAATCCAATGAAGAAGTCAGTGCAAAGATTGATCACCCTGGATGAGATTCAGGTGTTTTTACATGAAAGCATATCTGAACTGCATTCCAGCTGTTTCTCCACTGGGTTGTCCTGTTGGTCATAAAAGTCTTTTGGTCTAAAAGCCTTTGGTTCTGTGGCATTTCTGCCAGAATCCCCCAGACTCCCTGGGGCACCTGTGATTAGGCAACTGAATTACTTATGGAATTTGCTCTGAATAGGCCTGTGGCAATTTCTCAAAGCCAGGATCATATTTAGGGACCTTGGGGAATTTTTAACATTAGCTTTCATGGAGGAAGACATCCACAGTTAGGATGAAAAGCACAGTTCTTGAGCTTTCAGTGACATTGGATGTGGAGTGGATGTGGATGCCTTTGTGGTCACAGTGACTACACTGGGTGAAAATCCCATGCAAATACTTGATGACATTTTAATCATAAATATGAGGTGATATAAAGGAGAACTAAATTCTGCCTTTTGGACTGAAGAAAATACTGGTCTATATGTGGCTGCTGACAGCCTGGTCATAGAAAGAAGCTCACAACTTTCACAGGCTGTCCTGGGGAGATTGTGAGAAAGTGCAGAGAAAGAATTAAAATAATCTCTGCTCTTGTTGTTTGTGAATGTGTTAAAGTGTGAGGTACGTGGTGTTTATATTAAGATGTTCTCAAGATGTTGTCTTTCTTGCACTAATGGGCTGAGGGGTGTTACTTGCTAACCAATGTGACTCTAGGGCACTAACTCATCTATAAAAGGGTGAGATTTTTCCAATAAACCTGCTTCATGCCTTCTATAAGCCTGGAGTAATTTCTTGCCACCGTACCTGCCATTCCTAACTCAGCGGTGACAGACTATATGTATATAGACCTGAGGAGAGAAGTTTGCTCTGATGTGCCATCCTGCCTGCCTGAGTAGAAAGAAAGCTGCCATATGACTCATAATTTCACTAATCTGCTACTAACCAGATCTCCCTCTAACATTACAGTGCAGAACGGCCTCTTAAATGGAAGGGAAATCCCTCCTCTGGCATGAATGGCCTCTGCCATTTAGGTCCTTTATTTCAATACCTTCCTCTGTAGGTTACTCTATATATAGGGCACAAAGGAATGTTTTAAAGCTATCTACAATCTGAGGAGCCATATAGGGTTTGGTTCCAGGAGGCGGTAGACTTTTCCAGCCTCACATCTCTCATGACACTGCTGCCTTTTCTATGAGAGCAGGCAAAGCAGCACTAACTCACGGCCATTGTGGGACACAGCAAATGTCATCAGTGGGCATCTGCCTCTCTCCCTTGGACAGCCTAGTTTTGGATTGCCTGAAATGGTCACTTGTGAGGGTGAAGCACGTCCTGCTATCCATTGCTGTGGGGCTGTTTTTTTCACATGCACAGTGACACCATTCTTAGGTGCTGATGATGCTCAAGAAATGTAATTAAGTCCTTCAGAAGCAACTGTTCCAGAAAAACAACTCTTCAGATATATCACAGAGCTCAGAGTTTATCTTGCCTCTCTTTTTTTCTGCTAGGCGCAAGCATTCTGCTTGAGTTTTCAGAACAAAGGTGATTTCTTTGTTTCTTGAGCATCATCAAAAGCAATAAGAGCTCTGGTGGACACATTATAAAATAGCAGCACTGTGCTCAGCACAGCCTTAATGCTATGCAGTCGTTTATACTTGTGTGAAAAGTGACTGCAAACTGGCTGTAAAACTCTCCTCTGACCTATGCATACCTGCTGGGAATTCTGCCTTGGGAGCTTTTTACATAGTTTTCATGGAGTGGAGGAAAAGTTCAAGGCAGTTGCGTGTCTGGCTTCTCTTCCTCCACAGCGTTATTTTGCATTTAATCATGCAACTGTTGTCTTGAAAGCACAAGGGACTTTGTAAACAAATGTATTTATGATGCACAAGTACTAATAGATTCATTCCTATTCTTTTTACTGTGCTGCCTGTGCAAAGCTGAAGGGAGTGAAAAGCAGCAATTTATTCTTGCCGACAAGTAGATGCATAATCCCTGAATGCACTAGGAAAGCTATCCATTGAGGAAGAAAGCAACATGTTTGCAGACTCCTCACCCCATTATCAGGTGATTTGTTAAAGCTGTCACTGTATACAAATCTGCTGCCATCCTCCTCGAGGATATGGAGTTTTCAAATAGTTGGCTGCAGACTGTATTCTGTCTGAATGGAGATCTTTTTTCTTTAAAATATGCTAAAAGCCAAAATACAAGGAAGTTAAATTGTGGTAGCAAAGAGCCCTCAAACTCCATTTATTTGCTTCCCTAAATAATTATCTATCTCATTTTTAGTATCATGACTCTATTATTGATTAGACTGTAATATACAACCCTTACCTTAATGAAGAAAATGCTGATCATTCATCATTACTTCTGTTAATCCTTGCAGCTGCTGGAATTTGGATTTTGCAAAGCTATACGCAGAAAAAATATCTATATTCATCTGTCTATGCTGCATTCTGTTCTTTAGCATCAGTAGCCTAAACAAGATTGGAAATAATTTACTTACACATTTCTTTTCAGCTAATCAATTTAAAACAACTCACTAATCATAAGTTACTCTTCAAAAGTTTCTGGTGAGTGGGGGAAAGTCTTATCCTGACTTCACCCGTGGTATAATTGAGGAATATAGAAGATGTCATGCTTATTAAGTCCACAAAGAAAGTTTTGTGGAAATGGGGATGGAATGTAAATGATTGGGCTTTCTGTCCACTTCATTAGACATAAAACATCACTTCTGCCTACAGGCATGACTGTTAATAAATACTCTGAGGTTAATGGCCAAGTGACTGTGAATCATAGTTATATTGTGAAAAATATGGATAACACAAAAATATTTGTCAAAAGTTGTTTCATTTCTTAAAAGGAAAATAATAATAATTTAAAAAACCCCACCACAAACCTCAGCAATTCATCAAGGACTTGTGGCTTCTCTCTGTAGTTATGTGACATTAATTCTGTTGTTATTATCTTTAGGGTGTTTCTAAGTGCTTTTGACAGCACAGGTTGCGCTCCCTTCTGATCTGTGTTGACATGACAAATCTGGGGAGGATTTCCTGTTGGTGTAAGTCAGAATAGCTCCACTTGGAATAGCGTGAATACACAGATGTCGATGTGCATGATATTTGGATATTTTCAATATATTTTCTCATCCCACATTTTGTTTCCAGATGCCAACAATTGATGTTAGATTTCTAGAAAATCTTTTAGAAAGCAGTTTCACTGCTGTATTCTCCTTGAGACTATTTTAAAAGAAGGTTGGCAGTCTGAAATTTCATTAAAATAGGAGAAAAGAAAAGAGAATGTGTTCTTTTAACAAGTTAGAAAGC
This sequence comes from Bombycilla garrulus, assembly GCA_013400315.1. Taxonomy (NCBI): domain Eukaryota; kingdom Metazoa; phylum Chordata; class Aves; order Passeriformes; family Bombycillidae; genus Bombycilla; species Bombycilla garrulus. Next base: position 184,345 of record VXBU01006137.1, read on the forward strand.
AAAGAATCTCCAGACTGATACAGAACTTATTGGATTCGCTGATATAATTGATTGGACCACCTGGTGCCCAAGGGCATCTGCTAAGCTATAGAGTTGAACTAAGTTTGATCATGCAAAAGAGAGATTGGACTGTGCACTTTCCTCCAGTGACTGGAAAATGGTTACCAAGAAGGGAGGAATTGGCATATGTGATCTGTTTCTACTGTGCTGCTTGACTAGTTACTGATAATTCAGCAATCTGACAGGCTATGGCTTGGGAGAACCACAGAGTCATCTTAGATTACCTCTTTTAGCCTAAAATGTAACAAGATGAAATGTAAGAAGTTGTGGCTGAAGTGAAAATATAAAATAATAAATAAAAGCATAAATGATATCACCCTCCTGAAATGAGAAGCTCTTGTCTTTTCATTGTATTTAATTTGTGAACAATGAGATAAGAAACCTGGGACTGCCAAGTTAGTTCAGGAAAGAAGTGGAAAAATGGATTGAAAATTTCAGAAACTTTTCTTTCCATGCTGTAGAAAATGACATTTTAAAGAACACCAACAACAACAACCAAAAAGTCATTTTATGTGATGTGCAGCCATGGTTGTGATGGGAACTGGGACCTGAATGATTTTGATTCATCGCTCTCCAGGTGTTGAGGAGCCCTATAGGAACACTGTGGAGGACAGTGCAAAAGCTAAGGCAGTAGTAGCCTTGCTGACAAATCAAACTTCAAAAAGACAAACTGTTCTTTATAGCACAAGGGTCATTGGTTTGTACTGAGTCATCATTGCAGAGGCAGGAGACAGCTGGTGGCACTGGGAAATAACCAATTCCTTTAACAACTGGCTGCTGTGTGTTAGTTTGGCGTGCATATATATATACACATAAGTACACACTGCAGTATTAATGAGGCTATGTATGTCTCTGTTGTCTGTGCTTATTACTGTCATCTTGTGAAATCAGTCCTTTCATTAAATAATTAAAGGTTTCAGGCATTTTTGCCTACTGACTGGCATTACAGGTGTTCTGGATCATATGCCTGTTTCACTTGGTTTCATAAACTGACAGAAGGTGAATCCTGGCATTATCCATGTGCTTTCACACTGTGGTTATGTGGGAAATAATGTCTCTAGCCACTTACTATTCAGGGAATTAATAAACAACAACATTGGTATGGAGCAAAAGAGCAGTCATGCATTTTTCAGTCCTTTGGAAATTCCCTAGCCACAGGACCACATGCCCTTTTGTTGACTCTCCTTCTGGGAACTTTTTGACACTGAAAATGTCTCCAAGTAAGTTGTCTCCTTTTAATGTCTGTATTCTTTATAGGCTATTTTTTTCAATTCGTTCACTGGAGTGTGAAGGAGAAACTGCTCTTCAGGTGGAAGTTTCTTCTGTTGGGCTCCCACACAGCACCAAATCCTGCTTATATCCAGGGGTGCTTCAAGACAGTAGTGGGTTCATTTTCAGTTTCAGATCAGGATTCAGATATTAGGATTCAAAAATTCTAGGAAAGGCTGGAACACAAGTGACTCTGAGTTACTGAGGTGCTGGATAAGGGCAATGAAGCTGCTGAAGAGTCTGGATCACAGATCTGATGAGGAACAGCTGAGGGATCTTGGGGGGGACTCAGCATGGAAGAAATCAGGGTTAGAGGGAATCTTGCTCTCTACAACTCCCTGAAATGAGGTTGCAGCCAGGCGAGATCAATCTGTTCTCCTAGGGGAGGGACAGCATAAGAGGAAATGTCCTCAAACAGCACCAGGGGACGTTAAATTGAATATTAAGGAAAATTTCTTAGCTGAAAGACTTGTCAAGTACTGGAACAGTCTGCTCAGGGAAGTGATGGGATCATTGTCCCCAAGGTTATCTAAAGGATCTTTAGGTATGGCACTTAGGAACACATTTAGTGGTGGACTAGGCAGTGCTGGGTTAGTGGTTGGACTTGATGATCGTAGATGTTTTTCCCACTCTTAATGATTCTATGATTCTATGAATTTGTGAGATGATGAGAATGACCTGATAAAAGCCAACTCACCCTCTCTTTTCTGGGTGTGCAGCAGGGTCTCAGGTCACATCTGAAGCTCCATTTCTTGTCTATAATCAACTAATAATAGTAAAAAAAGAATCATAAGGTCTGAAGTCTCATCAATATGCATTGCTGTTGCAGGACTCGTCACTGGATCCACACCCGTTTTCCTTCCATTCCAATTGCAAATAGATCTTCCCTCATTTTGACAGGCAGTGAGCACTCTGCCATAATGGCAGCACTCCTCAGAGGTTTTGCAGCTGGGGTGGACCATGGTCCCCACCTGATTCAGGTGCTCATTGATGGAGTCCAGCACACCATCAGCTGCTCTCCTGGGTTGCTCATTCACATGCTGCTGACAGGAAGCCTTTTTTTTAGCAGGTAAGTGTGGGCTGTAAGTCCCAGCAGTAGCGAGGGTTAAACTGTCAGGTTGCCACTGAAGGTGGAATGCCTTCAGCAAACCTCCTTCCCCTGTAATCTGTTTTAGGGTGCTTTTTAAAAAGCATTTATTTAAAAAAATGGACAGAAAGAAATCACTTTCTGAAATAGTCTCAATTTTGAAAATAAATGTTAGCTCTGTGATGTGTATTGCTATGTAGCTTTAGGCACAAATATGAGTATATAGCTTTAAAAATAAACATAATAAAAGTATTGTTTCACTTGTCACATGATCCAAGAGAAACTAGCTTTTGGCATGTCCCACAGTGTCTATCTATGATATTTGGTAATTTTCTGAAATAATTGAAAGTTTCAGCTGTATCTGGGATTGAATCAGGCATTTCATGAAGTGACCAAACATTTTAGACAATTTTTAAAATGACTATAATACTGTATGACTACAAAATACACAAATGCAGATTTATTGAGGAAAGAAGGGTGGTTTCAGTCCTCTGATTACTCCATTTTCTTCTCTCCATCTGCCCCAGCCAAGCCTACTCTTCAGTGCTGTGCTTCACAGGAGTTTTCTTTGGCTTCAGAGCAGCAAAATGCTGCTACTCTTTGTGGATCTTGTGCTAAGTTCTGCCTCTGCTCACAGAGACTGGGGCCCACATGCTTTTTGCAGCTTGCTGTTTCTGTGGAGCACCAGCTTGTACCTCACTTTTACTTATTTATGTCAGACCTGCCTCTGTGCCTCCTCACTGCAGCTGTTTCAGCAGAATATGCTACCCTGATTATTGATGAGTAAAGGTACAGAGATTATTATACTGAAACAAGCAAAAAAAAAAAAAAATTGTGGGATTTGGATCTGGCCCATAAGAATTATTTCAAAATAGTCTGTTCCAAGAGGTAGTATGCCCACAGACAAACAGGCCTTGACAATTTGGATGTTTTTCTCTGTGTTTCACTGTGTTTCACCATCATAGCACAGGAAGAGATATGCGCATGGCTACAACTTTATTTGACAGACTTTAAATCTGTAGGTTAGGAAAATTAGTATTTTGACCAAATCCATGTATCTTTTTGGTTTCTAGTTTACTTCAAATATTTTCTCATAGATCCTGGGATGTAGGGAGTATTCAGTTAATTTATCAAGAATTATTTTCCAGACTGAATTTCCTTTGCCTTGGTCTTGTTCTAATTCTGGATATCCCTGGATTTCAAACTACAGCCAGATTATGCAAGTTTAAGATCTGGAGTTAATAAGTCTCTTGGTTGTATTGATTTTTGCATGAAAGGCAAATCCCATGTCTTTCTGGTCCAAACATGAGAAGTCATGATTCTACTTAACTGAAGAAGGAACCATATTTGGCAGCATCTAGGAAAGGTAATGTATTCCAGGAAATCAGTTCATGCTTCATTGGCTCTTTCCAGTAAGATAATGCATATAGGTGCAAACTTTCTTTTTCCTGAAGGTGATTAATTATCTCCACAAAATTTACTTTATTTATGTACTGGTCATCTGAGGTTAAACAAATCCCGAAGTATTCAATGTACTTGTATTCCATTAAGAACAGATCTATTATGCATCCATCCACCCTTTTTAAAAAAAAAAAATTGGTATTGTTTTTTGGCAACATTTGGGCTAGAAGCAATTAATCTTGGCAAGATAAAACTGAGAAAAAAATATTCACCAAGATAGGGTAAGACAAGATCAGTTAGATAGGACCTAATAATCTCTGTACATTTTTACATTAGTGTCTGATTCCTGATACAATACTGTAAATACCTCAGATCAGATCTACAAGGTCATGTAAGTTTGTAATTGATATTGATTTCAATGGAAGCAGGAAAATCTAAATAAATTTCTGTATGGGAACTTTGGACCTCAAATTATTTTGAGTAGGGACAATCCTTCCTGTGACTGATATTAAAATGAAGTCTAGGTCCAGCCACTCATTGCAAGTTGATAATGTTACCTGTCCTGATGATCACCCTTGTCTTTTATTTTATTTTTTTTTTCAGGATAATGAGCACTATAATGTCTGAGTATCTTGGAGAGATGATTAGCACAAAAGATTATAATCAGACTAAAACACCCTTCCCAAATAAAATAATATTTTAAAAGCTCCTCGATTTAATACAAGCAAATATCTATCTGATATGCACTCATAAAAAAGAGATTACTGTTCATTGTGGCCAAAGGAGGTATTATGACTAGCTAAGTCTTATATATAAAATATTCCTTTTTATTCATAATGCATGCAGAAAATTTAAAGGACAAACTGTGGAAAAGGGGTTGCAGTTCTATAAATCCTTAGGCATTTCTGAAGAGTTATACCAGTTATTAATTTGGCTGCCAAAATTTTTGCTATGGTTTTTATATCTGGATTGTCCTTATTACAGGCAACTCTTATAGACCTTTTTAGTGTAAATTATCAGTTAAAGTTTCAGCATCTTTTGAAGTCTGAAAGAATCTTGTAGGTAGGGTGTGAGAGCTTAAATGGACATAGCTGGAAAAAAAATCCAGAGGAAGAACCCCTGAGTCTTAGTTTTTTTTTAATTCAGTTGATGCAGACATTAAAAGAATACACCCTTTGGCTAGATCTGCAAAGATGTTCAGTCTGAACTTATAAATCTCACAGCAATTCCAGGAATACAAATCTAAAATCCTGTATTAGTTCCTTCTTCTGAGGAAATGGCCTCTCGTTGCGCCAGGGGAAGTTTAGCTGGGGTATTAGGGAAAATTTTTTCACAGAAAGGGTTGAAAAGTATTGGAATGGGCTGCTCAGAGAAGGGTGGAGTCACCAAACCTGCAAGTGTTCAAAACCCTGTGCATATGGCACTTGAGGTTTAATGGTAAACATGGTGGTGGTGCTGGGTAAATGATTGAATTTGCTCTTAAAGGTCTTTTCCAATCTTAATTATTCTATGACTCTGTGAAGGGCGGATGGAAGGCTGTTTGTGTTAGTGCCTCCATGTCTCCATAGAGAGAGTCAGGGAATACACCTGGGTCAGTAAAAATTGCCTGGTGGAAATGCTCATGTTCCTCTGTTGGCTGTGATGCTGCTGTGTTAGCACTGATACCTAATGTTAAATTAGGCAAGATGCATCTGTGCTCCTTTCAGAGACATCTGGTATACAGAGATCCAGATCCCTCCAGTCCAAACTTTAATGACTCTTTACAAACCATACTGGACTATCCTAGGTTTTGATTAGGGCCAATGGAAATGATACCAGGCTGACCCCACCCAGCAGAGGTTCAAACTACACTTTCAAGCTGCTGTGGACCAAAGAGGGATATCCTGAGAGACATGCCTCATCTGAGTGTCAGAAATTTGGAAGGATGAATCTGGCCTGAATTATGATGTTTATAATCAGCTAATGGCTAACAGTTCTCTCTCTCGAGGTAGTTAAATCCCCTTGAAACCCAACAACAGTGTAAAATTCTGAACAGCTTCCCACAGTAAGATGGTCTTTATTATAAAATTATGAAATGATTTTTTGATACCTTACTTCTATGCTGATATGTCTTACATGGATGGCCTCTGTGTGTGTGGTAGAAAGAGAGTGTCTGAGGACATGACTTTCTGTGGGACTCAGCATCCACCTATATATTTCTATTAAAAGTCACAATCTGTACTGTGGTGAATTTCTGTCAGGTAAGAGAATGGAGGTGGGTGGAACACATACTCTGAACCTCATACAGCAGTACAAAAAGACAATGACATAATCATCATTTAAAGTATTTTAAGTTTTGGAATATGTCATCTAGATATTATTACATCATTATAAACCACCAGTGAGTTCTTAAATCTCCAGATAAAATCCAAAGATGACATTTAGACCTCATTGAAATTACCAACAGTGATCTCAGAGAACTAAGATTTTGTACTGTGGGTTTCTCAAATGCTCAGCGCCACTCAGATTATGGCCATTGCATCGAGTTGTCATCAAACTAAGGCATTCTCTCCCAAATATATTCATGATGTCTTTTAAGTGAAATGAGTTTTTAATTTAAGGTATTTTCCTTTGAATTTGAAATAAGGGCCATTGATTTTTTTTTTTCTTTTTGGCTTTGATAGAGCAAAATCAGTAGACAAAGTTGTGGGCCATTAACTACAAGTGAAGGGCTAGTTGACCTCAGCTGAGCCATTGATGAGGGTGAGGCTAATGGGAAAAAAATTGATCTCTTCATAATTTGTCAAGTGAAGTGTGGTTAGCTAAAAAAATCTCATTATCAACACCGTTCTTGGGAATAATAAAAATTAACTGTTAAGTCAATTTTATTAAGCTCTTCCTAGGTATAGAAGGAGTGTCAGTTGTCAGTCACTATATAACCCAATGTTGCTGACATGTAGGTGTTACACGAAGTGATTGGTGATGTCATTCTCAATTTTCTCGCATAGGAATAGGCAAATCCATTTTCTCAAAATAAAGAGTTGCAGTTTAATAGAGGGCATTAAGGATTGCTATTCAAGGGAGACCTGTGAATTAATTTGGGAACTCACATATTCTTTGGCCTCTCACAAAGTACAATGGGCTTTTACTTTCTCTTTTGGCCATAAAACATTTATCATTGGACTCATTAAAAAATCCTATTAAATTTTGTTTCTGTAACTTGTGTCCCTCATGCACTTGGGAAAAGTGTGAAATGTCTTTTCAACTGAAGGCACTCTTCGTTTATATGTGTAATACTTTCTTGCCTGGGGAAACAAATGATGTCTCCATAGGGTGCCTAGCTCAGCATGGAAGCACGATCTCTATACAACCCTGATATGTAGGACACCACTGGAGAGTGTGCCTCGGATATCAAATGCAAAACCTCTGTTGATTGAGCGAAAGGACTTACCCTCCTGGAGGCAGCTACAGCAAAAATATTCTCTGTGGATCAAATGAAAGCAAACAGCAAGTCTTGGATCGAGGTAACACTTCTGTATGGCAGAACAGGATGGTTGGGGCTGAGTTGAAAGCTGTCCATGCTGTTAAACGGTTCCTGGCCACCACTTTTGTCCTGACCAACTATTGCTATTGCTAACAATTATATGGTCAAAAGTTTTAGAACATTCTCCTCATTGTATGGGTTTCGCTGTCATGTTTTGGAAAGTAAGAGAGTTTAATGACATGGGGATGGCCAGCCCTGATTAGATGCCCCGCAGGAACAGTTTTATGCTAGCAATAGGAGTAACACAAACAGAAAAGAGATATTGTTGTCCATACTGTTTTGGGTTAGGACTTCACTTATCACATCTGAATTCCCATCCTAACTCAGCTGCTGCTTTTTGGCTTCGGTCAGATCGCTTCAACACTCTCTATCAGCTGACTTCCTCTGCATATTTTTGATAACTGAAACTAATTTCACAGGTATATGAGGAATATATATTTTATATCTGTATCTATCTATTTATATATACACACACATATGCACAAAGGTATAGGTAAGGCATGATTAGGTACGATAATTGGAAGAGTCTGTAATTTCCAGTGTAATTATTATTTTCTCCAATTATTTATTACAAGCAATAACTCTTTATTACGTACAGGTGTGCCCATGGAGCAGATGCAAGCACCATTCATGTGTAACTTTTGAATTGTTCTTAGGAAGCAATGAATTGTACAAGTTTAGGCCTTTAATACCTTTGAAGAGGCCAAAATAAATTATTTTTTATTAATTGAAAATATTTAGTGAAGTTTTCATTTGAACATATGTGAGCCTATAGGTTTACCTCTGATCTGTTCAAATCACAGGTAGCTTTAGATATTTGATTTCTTTAACTTGGATAAGCCGGATCACTTATGTCACATGGCTTTCTTTCTAAGTTGTATTTGTAAAATTAACTAAAAAGGAAGGGACAGTTGTCATTTGTGCCACAGGGTGGTTTGCAATAAATTGTGTTCTATGTGTATTTGATAACTATTCATGTTACTCTCACTATGCCAATATTATTTTAAATAACATCTGTTAAGCTAAATCAGTGATTATCTAAAAGAACTTTCACAGATGCCCTTTTTTCACTGATTTAATGAGTGGAGTGAAGTAATGAGAATTCCTTCAGAAAGGATGGAACTGCTTCTTTTTCTGTTCACTAAGTGTCCACCAACACTCCCTAAGGGAACTGGTAAAGTTGCTTAAACTCTCTCAAAAGGCAATAAAGGGGATCTCACTTTTAAAACATAGCCTAGGGAAGTACAGCAGCACATAAATTCCTTTGGAAATTGCTTGTCAGGATCATTTGGAATGGTAAAAGCCAGAATGAGCTTCTAGCTAATAATTATTTCTGAGTGGGAGGGTTGCCAGAGCTCTGGGGAAAAACAAAAGATTTGAGTGCTAGTAGTGAATTTGTTTCTGGAATGTGTTGCAAAACAGAAAATTTGTGTTTTTTTTTTTTTTTTTTCCCCCACCCACACTTTTCAAGTCTGCTGCAGCACTGGCTTGCAGCCACAGGGGACATTATCATTGAGTTGTCAGGGTCCTGGATCAGGCCTGTAGACTCCTCACAGTCAGCAAGGGAAAAAAGATCTGATTTTTCAGTTGAAAAGGTGTGTGACCTCTTACAACTGGCTCTTTAAGTATTACATCTGTGCAAATGCTGTTAAGAAGCGATGCTATGTAATTATTGATATGCAAGACTTAGTGACCTGGTATAAAAAAACCAAAACAAAATAAATGCACTTATGATTTGGGAGTAATAAATGCAGCTAAATGCTTCCTTAACAGGCACTGATTCCCTCTTGGTGCATTTGAACTTAGCAGACAGTCACAGTGATTTTATTGGGCTTTGATGGGTGGGATTCATCAGCCTAAATTAGACGTGCAACTGACCTATAGCTTACCCTCACTTTACAGGGTGGTAAAGCAGCTGTTTTTTTTCCTGTGGTTGAGGTAGAAAGCAGCTTGGTTTAAGATGCATTTCATCTCATCCTAATTTAGATGTTTGAAAGAGATTTTGTGAATTCTGTCCTAAAACTATTCATTTTTCTCCATTGGCTCTAAATGGAACCAGAGTGACCAGTTGAGATAGAGATGAATCCCACTTTCACTGAGTGAAAAGGTCAGCATCTGCTGTTTATACAAGCTGCTCTTTGCTTGAGTTTCCTCCTTGCACCAAGTGCCTCTTAGTATCCCAACAGCATATACAAGGCAAACTAATGCAAATGGACAATTTTCTCCTGTCAAAGTTGTGCTATTCTGTGGTAAATGATTCTTGGAACACACAGAGGTATTTGAAAATTTAAGCTATGCTGAAAAAATAAAGCAAATTTTGAAAGTGTAAAAGCAATTAAACACTGAAAAAAAGTTATGATTTTCCATTTCGAAGTGACATTTCACTTGGAAAAATAGCAAACTTTGGTAATTTGAATTTACTTCAAACCAATGAATAAAGCACCAACATAAAGTTTATTCCTTATCTGAGATATCTTTTAAATTTTTTAAAAACGTATTTTTATGATATTGCATTCTGTATTTTTTTTTCTTCACAAACAAACAAAAAAACATCCCCCAAAATCAGATCTTCTATTTCCTCAGTGCACAGTAATGTGTGTTACACCCCAACAGGACACTTTGCCTAAAGTTCATGTATTTGTAAAACCTGTGATGTATTTGCTTTATCTCTGTATTTCAGCACTTGTGTAGTCTTTGCCTAGGGGCAGGTTTTCATCAAAATTTCTTGAAGTGGTGTAACAAGGGATACAGACACAAATGGCTTTTGGTGTTAGTCCTCAGCAGGCTGCTGTAGAGCTGGGGCAAACCCATACAAGTCAATGAGTTACTGAGCAGAAAAGTTGTGTAGCAGTTTGGGACCTTAAGTGCGGACATTTGCAGATACCCGCTTGGTTCAAGTGAGGACAGTAAATAGCAGCACATCCACTGCAGTTAACAGAGCCCTACCCTGGTAACACTTTCTATTCACTTAGTGGCAGCACAGTTCAGCCTTTTCCACTCCTTATGGCAGGGCCTCCCCCCCCCCCCCCCCACCCCCA
>VXBU01006137.1:194888-213336 GCA_013400315.1 Bombycilla garrulus
CCCCCCCCCCCCAGTCACACTGTTTGCAGTCAGGGAAGCTCCTTATTCTGGAGAGAGGATGAGGTCTCCCCTGCTTGCCTTCTGTTCAGCATTGCTCTGTGGTGCATGCAATGACTCTAATGTATTCACTCAAGCAAACTTCCCAGGGAAGCCCACATATCCTTGAAGTCAGGGATTCTTGGTTTGTTTTAGGTTTTTTCCTTTCTTTTTTTTTCCCTCTCTTTTCCTTTCTAGAAATAGACTCATTCTCTGGTAGGCTGAGAGCAGCCTTGACGGTATCCGTGCTGTTGAAAAATTACTGTTAGAAGTGTTTGCTGACATCTAATCAAAACAGGGATGAGGGATTTCTTAAAAACAGTACTTCTGATGCATGTCAGATTGCTTTGCTTGGTCAGTTGTTGTCACCTCAGCTTTAAAGAATTTTAATTACAGTAGCTGTTATGAACACATTCCCTTAGGGAAATATCATTTTCTTATATTTGAATTAATTTAAGTGAGCACAGTTTACCTTCTCCTTAGAGCAACTTGTCTCATGGTTTGAAATCTGAGCTATCCAAACTTTCCAAATTTGTGAGCAGATGCTACTGGTGGGACTCCCCTGTGTGCCAGTCATTTTTTTCCCCAAAAGGATATGAGCACACAGGCAGGCTGTGGGCATGCAGCTGTGCATCAGGAGGCTGAATCCAGCCTCAGGAGCAGCCAGGTGGGAGGCTCCAATGCAGCCAGAAGGGAAAAATCTCTTACTGAGTTGTCATCATTGCTCTTAGACAAACCCCAGTGACCTCAGGGCAACGGCTTCATGCTAGAAATTTTGGAATGGATGTTTTTATGTAAAAATGCATAAAATGCCGTCTTCTGTTTGTCTGAATTCTAACTGAGAACAGGAATTTCATCTCCAAGCTCTCTTTGGCATTTCTGAACTGTTTTTGAAAGTTACTACAATCACCAATGTATTTGCAGTATGTCAGAGCTGTGTCCTGTGTTGTATTGGTGGAAAGTTAATGTAAGGGTGCCTTGAATTAAGCATTCGGATATTTTCCCTATACTTCAAGCCATTTGGCAACAGTGTTTACTTGGATCCAGAAAGAATGAAAACTTGCTTGATATGGGAATGTGATTTTTCATTTTAAATGCCTTTCTCTCTTCGCATGTCTCTCAGATCTCAGCTGCTGATAACTGCCCTCAAAGGATGCTTTTCCAACAGCTTCATATTCTTTATCTGTAGAATTTGCAGTAGCTCTTTGGTTCTTAAGCCAATGACAATAATAGACTGATTAATTTCTGCCATCCTCTTCTTTGCACCTTCTATAATGCTTGTATTACCCTGATCAGTACTTTTATCTCAGGGGACAGATGAATTTCTCATATTTATGACTGCTTACTCTGCATGGCTTTTTATTTTTCTTTTTTTTTTTTTTAGAGAGCAGAGAATTGCATTTCCAGTTTATTCACCTTTTCATACCTTCAAAACTGTAAGCCATGTTCTATCAACCATAAATGCACTTGATTCCTTGGAGTACATGCTCTGAATTTACAACAGTTTGGTACAGAAAAGTCTTTTGAGACATTAATTTTGTAGTTCAGTTTATTCTACTTGAATTATGAGCCAAATAATAAATCTACATTATTTATCTGCACTGGTGATTCACAGCCAATTGTGTAGGCTACTCTTTGAGGCAACTTTTCAATGCTGTGTCTATTTAAAGATATAACAAAGTTTTTCCCTTCCCTGATTGCAGAGCTTATGTTGTTTGAGAGGTCTTGTTCTGACTTTCAATTGTATGTATTCCTATAGTGTCTTTAAAATTGTCTGAGCAACTTCTCCATATCCAAGCAGTGTGTACCTTCTCAGGACAGATAGAAATCTCATTAGAAGTTTGGCTTTTTGAGACCTGAATCCTCTTCAGAAGGGAGAAAGACCATAAAGACGGAATTTCGAGTGCCTAGGTGCAGTTTATAGCAGACCTTAATATAAAGACTTAGCACTTTGGGCAGTTTTTCCATCAGTCTCCATCAAGATTAAACATGAAGAAACAGCTGGCAAATTAACAGTAGCTAAGGGGAAGAACTCGTGTGGAAACAGAAACAGAGAGTTTAGAATGTTCAAGTTAGATCAGTTGTTTTTGTTTAAATCTCCTACATAAGACCTAAGGAGTAGCTGTAGCTGGCCTCTGAGGATGGTCATTGGAGGATGGGTAAATTATAGGCCAGTCAGGAGATCATCTGTTACCAGGAAGATACTGGTGAAACTACTAGAACTAGGAATCTAACAGTATGATATGCACCATGTCAGTATAACTTTAGAAGACTAAATTATATCAGACAAGAAGAATTTGCATGTATAATTAGGAAAAAAACAGTGACCAGGAGAGGAGATGTTATGTAACTTGACTCTAATGAAAATTGATCTTTTCTAACAGGACACTCTTAGTAGCAAATGGGGTTTATAAATCTGCCATAAAGTGAGAGCAAAACTACTGGGGATAAAAAATAAATTAAGGTATTAAAGGCGCATTCTCAAAGTGAAAGAAAGACTGTTTGCTCTAGGGATTCTCCTGTCTTGGAGTGTATGAAGTATTTTCATTAATCATCTTGCAAGGTGGAAGAGGGAGGACAGCTGTAATATCTGCAGACTCTACCAATGTGGAAGGGGATTGCAAGCTCTTAGGAGAAGAAATCTGAGAGACTTAAAGCAAGATACAAAAAGATTCATGTGTGTCTTGACATGCTGAAGAAAAAGTTTGAGGGAAAAATAGGACACAACTCTTCAGTGAGGAGAGGTGCAGAACACTATCCTGAGGAATAATTAATTGCATACATATAAGAAAGAGAGCACTCTTGGCAAAGCAGAAGTCAAACAGACGCCACTGAATCCCTAACTGAATGTGAGTGAAGAAACTCATGCTGTGAAAAGTAAGCCACATACTAGAGTATATGGCAGACATGCTCTAAGTTTTACTTCTTCTCCTTTACTCAGCATTCGTAAGACCTTATTCTGTTGCCAGTTTTGAGCCATGCACAGTAACAGATGGGCCAACTGGAGGGAGTCCAGCAGAGCGAGTGCCGGTAATCCACAGATGTAGAAAACATGACCTTTAAGGTGAGATTGGAGGAATTTGTTTTGCTTAGCCAATAGATGAGAATACTGAGTAGGATGTGGTAGCAGTGCTCTCTAGGACTGCCAGCAAAAGGAGGGGAATAATCAGTTCCCTGTGTCCACAGACATGACAGGAAATAATAGCTTAAAATGTAGCATGAGTTATTGAGGTAAGACATTAGATAAAAGCATGTCACTCTAATGATAGAACAAGTCTCTGTCTGGAATGATTTAGATACAGCAGATCCTGACTTTGGACCGGGGCTAGATAAGACAAAATTCTCAGCCAGAGATATGTTCCTTTGTGGTGAAAGCGTTACTGCAGCAAATGAGGCATGAAGCATCTCACTGTCCCAGAAGTCACACACTTGAAATGAGGCACAAAATAAAATGTGAGCTAAAAAGTTGAAAGGCACTGAAATAGTGGATAGCAAGATTCCTTTCAAAGCCCTCTTTCTCTGACTTTAGAGCAGCTCTTTACATAGCTTGATTAGAAGTGCTTATCAAACCTGATTTTGTTTTATGACAAGGTAACCCGCCTGGTTGATCAAGGAAATCCAGTTGACGGAATCCTTTTGGATTTCTATATGTCTCTCAAAGGATCCTTCTGGACAAAATGGCCATCATTCAGCTGGATAAACACATCATGCCATGTGTGAGCAACTGGTTCATGTGTTGGACACAGAGGGTGATATCAGACTGGCGACCTGTCAGTAGTAGGGTTCCACAGGGCTCCATCCTCCATCCCAGGCCCTGTGCTCTGCAACGTCTTCATTACTGACCTGGATGCAGGACTGGAAGGGACACTGAGCAAGTGTGCAGACAATACAAAACTGGGAGGAGCTGCTGACTCCCTTGAGGGCAGAGTGGCCCTGCATAGATACCTCCACAAAGCATCACCTCGAATGCTGGAGGCAGCTTTGGGTGTCACAAGATAAGAAAGGCATTAAGCTGTAAGAAAGCATCCAAAGGAGGGCTAAAAAGAAGGTGAAGGGCCTTAAGGAGAACCCATATGAGGAGAAGCTGAGGACTTTTGCTCTGTACAGCCTGGAGGAAACTGGGGGGAGACCTCACTGCAGTTACCACTTCCTCATCAGGGGAAGAGGAGGGGCAGAGATGGATCTCTTCCCTTTGGTGACCAATGACAAGAGCTGAGGCAATGGCCTGAAGTAGTGTCAGGAGAATTTTAGGTTGGATATTGGGAAAAGGTTCTTTACCCAGAGAGTGGCTGGGCACTGGAACAGGATCCCCAGGGCAGTGCTCACAGCACCAGCCTGACAGAATTGAACAAGTGTTTGGCCTATGCTCTCAGGCACATGGTGAGATGCTTGGGATGTGCTGTGCAGGGCCAGGAGCTGGACTGGACAATCCTTGTGGTTACCTTCCAACAGCATATTCTGTGACTCTGTGAAAAGTGCCCCATAAAATATATAAAACCATTTTGACCATAGACTATACAGACATAGTTTGTTTTCTGGCTGCACATTTCCTTTTATGAGAAAGAGGACTGGGCTTGAATATTTCTTACTTTTCTCACCTTTAAATTGTGCTAATTAGACTCTTTTATGCATTATAGAAACCTTAATTTTGCTAACCAGATTCAAACCCCAATGATTAGACTCTGACAGTTTTGATATTTTTCTTTTCAGAAAATAAATCATATTTTCAGAATATAATTGCAGACACAGTGTTTTTAAGAATCATATTTTTCAGAAAACATAGAGTGTCACCGCTTACAAAACACTGCTACTTTGCACACGACTAAATCTTGCCCATTTGAGCCCAAAGAAGAGAAATGTTATCCCCAGAATTATGTAAGAAAGACTAACATAGAAAGAGTATTTTAGAGAGAATATGAACTAACATAATGTTATTGTTATGCTATGGCTATTATGATAATATAAACCTTCCATCCTTAATGCAAATTTTATTAATTTTCTCAGCTTTTGTTTGAAGAAAATTATTTATTTAGACTTCTAAATACACTGATTTCTGTAGTGTTGTGCTGGATGGCTACCTAAATTATAGCAAATACTTTAAAGTTGCATGTAGCAAAGAAACAATAAGCCACCATATCCTGCTTGCCAAAATAATGTTTTATGCCAGGCAGCAAAAATGAGCACAGTGACTGATGGAAGATTCTTCCTTATAAAATTAGAAGGTATTTTAATGGATTAATTCCTCGTAAATACTTTTGCATAAGGGGAGAATGGTGCATATACAAGCGGAGTGTAATAAAAGTGCTCTTGGAAACGCTTGGAAATCCAAAGATAGTTCTGTTAATGAGCAAGAATCTGGCATAAGAAGAGATCAGGTAACAGTGACTCATTAGCAAGTCAAATATTGTCTTTAAGTTCATGACTTTTTCTGTTGCATGTGTCTTTTCATACACCCATGTCTCTCTTCTTCCCCAGACATGGCCTAGGTTATATAAGGTTTATATGAAAAACCCATTCAGTCCTATATTCATATAAATCAAACTAAATAGCTTTTCTAATGCTTTAAATGAATTGCTGGTAATCTGTTTGTAGTCACTCATATGGGTTTAACATGGATCTGTAGCTGTTCAGCTTGTTCCTACATCTGTTTCTGCAATTTAGGGAGAACATCTCCTTGTGCTGTATGTGAAAGTCATTTCCTATAAACAGAATGAGCTGTGAGCTCTCTATTATGGGGCATTCATTTGGAGAAGGAAAGAGAAAAGACATAATGGCTATTAGGTAGTTTCATGGTGTATTCATGAGGAGTCAGTCTCTCATTTCAAAGGTTGTAACTCAGAACAGCATTAACACACCTAAGACAACTCAGATCTTACTAGATTGCTCATTTTCTCACAGTTAAAATCAAGTTGTTTCGTACCACAACCTCCATGGGCAGCATGTATACAATTAAGGGTTGGTTTATGAGAAAATATCACTGGCCCTAGGTTATTTTACTTTCCCAATGGGTTCTTCAAAATGCGATGTTCCATGCTGTCTCTGAGACCTATAAGCTGTAACTCCACTATATACTTACTTGCTACTTAGAAATTGAATTTTTCAGACCATTCCCACTGTGGTGTAGATGTTACTTTTATTCAGCCAGCAGGCTGAATGAACAAGTAAAATGGGCTTCTACTGATACGAACAGCTTTATTTGAAAAAGCTGTCACTATTAGAGCAGATGATATTATATTTCTTTATGCAGAAAGATGTCTTTTTTCATTTTCTCTTTCTCTAGAAGCACAAAAAAACATCTGTCCAGCAGGCAAGTGATTATTAAGTCAGTTTTAAAGAACTCTCCTAATAAATAATGTATTTACACTTGGCAAATATAAAGTCCTGAATCTTTTTTATTCTATACAATTTTTGAATACTGCACAGTGGAGTGGTAGCACAAGTTATGGTCCAGAGTCCAACTTCTGACTGCTTCTGTGTACTGTTTTACCATTGGTGCCAACATATTGCATTGATTTTGAAATAGCAGAATTCACTCTCCCCAAAATTAGATGTTGCTGCAAAGCCTGGGGATGCAAATTGAGAAAGGAGAGGTAGTTCTATCAGTGCTGGTGTAGGATCGTCTCCTTGTGTGCTCTCTGACCAACTAGACCCAAAGACTGTGGTAGAACACATAGGTTTTGTTATGCTTGTAAAAAATCTGAGCTGATTTAACAGGAACTGAATTTAAGTCCAAGTTGCAGAAACTTACATAAGAAGAATAATACTTAGAGGCCCAAGTCTATAATATCATGTGTTTTCTTGAAGAACTCTATTTATTTTGTGCTCAGCCCATTTCCTTTTTTTTTTTTTTCATGCTAAGGATATAATGCAGACTCCCATACTTGATAGTTTTCCCTTAACAGCCATCTCAGGACACAGATGATTTCAAACATCTCTGGAATTTTAGCACACAAGTTAGATGGATTTGTTACAATGTTCAGCAGTAAAATAGCTAACAATGCCCCCATTGAAATAGAGGTAGTTAGGTTTCAGACTTAACATTTTTTTTGAAAGTAAGGGAAAAGCCATATCCTCAGAGCTGTAATTTCAAGTGTTTATCTTTGCAATGTCCCATATTTTACTCTCATGTTTCCACAGTCATGGCGATTACTGGTTTCATAATAATACAAAAGTAAGCTGAAACTCCTCTCTAGGAATGTATAGCAGAGCATGGCTAATTTTGTGGATGGGGCTCTGCAGAGCATAGCTCAGGCTGGGAACAGATATACTTTTATCTAGCCCAGCTCTGTCTGTGAGAGATTACTGTGCATCAGTGCTGACTTGCTCTTATTTTCTAGCAGAACTGGTTTTGTGAGTGCTTCTTCACCCATTTCAGTTACACAAAGTCATATTAGCTTAAGTAATGGGAATAGGTCATGGTTAACCCAGTTTTGTTGTGGGTTTTTCTTCATTTTTTTAAATCAAAATGGGTTAAAGAATGATAAGAACTGACTTGTGGAAGCTGTGACTTTTGCTATGGAAGAGAGTCAGAAGAGCGGACAACCCTGATTTTCAGGGTGTGCATCAGTATAAAATTTTGAACAATTTTGCTTATGACAATGGGAGAGCTCCTTATCTGCTTCCCTATATGTTCTTTCTCCAGAAGGAACAAGAAGAGAAATTTCAGTAAAATGTAGCCCCTGCTTGAAACCTCAGGACAAACAAAGAGCATCCACCTTTTTCGTCACAGATATGACATGCTGACGGCAGTACTGAGGAGAAATGAACCATTTTATTCATTTAAATGCTTTGGGCCAAATGTTGAGATTATAATTGATAAAATTAGGGTAGTGAAAATCTTTAAATGAAAGGAACAGAAAAATGTTAACAAATGAAGTGATGAAAAATATTTGACATGGCAAGTGAAAATGTGCTCCAACTATAAATAAAATATACAGTTACTCAAGCCAAAAAACGCACAAAGTACAAATAGTATTTGTATAGAGCTTTACTAGGGTCAGAATCCTAATAGCAATGGTAGAGTATCCTCAATATCCTGAAGTATAAATACACAGGAAAGTTTGGTTAAATGCTTTAGATATTCCTTTGGTAAGTGCAGTGAAATGATATGGTCAGGAAAATGGTCCACATCATAAATTCTGGAAATAGAGAATGACAGCTGAATACTTTATTTAAAGCACTATACTTCCTGACATTTGAGAAACAGACCAACATAGCACATGATCTACTTCACAAGCAGTTTTGGATAATAAGACAAAGCAAAGTAATTCCAGACTAGAGTTTTTCAATGAGTAGTAAATCTGCTGAAAAATGGTATTTGTGAGAGACTGAAAAATCATCTAACCAGACAGAATTCCCTTTCAGCCTTTAGCTGAAAAGAATGGAGAAAATGAAACCTGGGGAAACGCTTCACCCTGATATTTTGAAATAGAATGTCTCCTTGAGAATAGGGTGATTTTTTTCCCCACATTTTAAAAAGAATTGTGTGACAGTTATAAATATGAAGCTCAAATTCATTCTGCAACCATGGCGCAGCTCAGGCCTGTCTCTGTGCAAACCCAGTGCACTTCAGACATGAGCTCCCTGGGTGTCCCAGGAACTCCTCATCCAGCTGCACAGATTAGATAATAGACTGATCTGAATCAGTGGAGAGACTCAAGACAAGGTGAACTTAACCCCTAGCCTGGTTCCCCACAAAGCATCTGATTGTCTGGCATAGGAAGTCTCCAGGTGGGAATTTCAGCCTGTCTTTTCCTGGCAGCTCCAACTATGCTTGGACCAATCTCTATGCTCAAAAGTGTTGATTAACACTGAGAGTGAGGATCTGACCATTCCTGAAGCTTTTTGAGGTGCTTTCTGGTGCAGAATTGATCAAATTGGACATCAATAAGCTTCAAACAGCCAGTGAAAACTCCTTCAGTGGATGCAGGAATGGTCAGGTGGGAAAGTCTCTTGTGTATGGTTAAAGATAGATAAGAGATGTTTTTATGTAGTATGACCCCTGGTTGAGTGAGTGTAAGAATTAAAAATCAGAACAGAGTTTTGGAGAGTTTCACTCTGAACAGCTGAAGGTGACATTGCAAGGACCCTCAAAATTCCCTCATCACCATCCAGACATTGACCAACCATCCTGTTTGAGATGTTTGGTTCCCCTTAGGAACATTACTTTGTTCCAATAGAACCAATAGTTTCAGATTCTTTTGAAAATTCTGTCTGTGAGTGTTCAATAATTCCTCATTTATAAGTCCATTAAATAGTAGGGAAAAAAAAAAAAGCTAAGCAACAGAGGATGTTGTATCTTGGTGTTAGTCAAATCAATTTCCTTCCATTTTGTTAGTTTTCTCTCCTTTCTCAAAAAAACCCAATCATAGAACCTCAAATAAAATGAAATCCCAATCATATAGAAATTTTCAAAACTAGGTTCTAATTCCCCATCTCCTGTTTATGTTTCTGCAGTTTGTACTCAATTGATTAACACACCTCCCCCCAAACTTTCAGATCTTTCTGTTAAATAGCTGAGCTTATATAGAATAAATTCTGCATGCAAAGCTGGGCATTTTATCATAGGTTTTGTGCTTTTATGTCCAGGGTCATTCTGTTTACTAAAGGATGAATAACTGTATCCATATGACACTTTTTAGAAGGTCAAGAGGAAGCTTCCTCCAGGAAGGCCTATATTCACAAACCAGGTATTTATAAACATCACTGTCTTCTGGCACTTTTGCCTCACTGTAACCCATTCTAATCACGGTAATTGCAGCACTTGAGAAAATATCCCACAGATGTGACCCATTCCATTGTGAGTTTGTTCTGCTCATAAGGCATATTACATTGAATAAAGTTGTATAATATAATTTAACCAGTTGTTGATTATATTTGGTTATATTGAGCACTGGAGAAAAAGAATCTGTTTCATGGGATGCAGCAGAGGAAATGAGAGAAGGAAGCAGCTAAAATTTGTAGATACCTTCCAAAAACTGGACAGGCTCAGCCCAGCTTCGCTGTGGTCCAACACTTTGGCTTCCCAAGGGTACAAATGCCAGGCAAGGTAACTACTTGGTATGTGCTGACTACTGCTTTTTACTGACTACAAATACAGCTGTGACTTCCTGCAGACTCTCTTTCGTGAGCTCTTGTTGCCAACATCTCCTATTTAGGGAGACAGGGAACTGACAGCAGGATACTGGGCAAATGTTTGACCTAGTTGAATTACTCCTAGAAGTTCAAGAATTGTTAAGAGAAAAAGCACATTATCAAGTCCAGCAAACCTTTTCAGTCCTACAGAGTCAGAACACAGAAAAAAGCCATATGGACTTTTCAGCTCATGGTGATCTGGAAGAACCTCAGGTATTTATGTTTATAAAACATTCCAGGCTTTGTCTCAGCTTAAATTGCTTAAAAACCATTTGCGCATAGGAGACGAAGACTTCAGTAAGACAGGAAATACAAACAAAAGCCTCGTCAGCCTTTAAAATATGCCTCCAAAATAGCAAAATACTGAGGCAGCGAAAGAACCCCAGCTTTTATGCTACAATTCACTCTGCTTTTACCCTAAAGTAACTAAGGCAAAAACCAAAGTCAGATCACATGTAACTACTCTTTTCTTCCCATGTGCTTTGGTTTTATTTGGTTCTTACTCAGAAAGCTGCTGTGAAGAAAGTGAGAGAACAACTTGTGATTTACACCAGGTAATTATAGCTGCTGCCCCACTGTTCTCTGCACAGTATTCCTCATGCCTTGTTCAACGAGGAGGAATCCTTTCTTCCTTGCATTTCTGTCCCAGACCTGGCTGTATATCAATGACTGATATTATCTGTGCGTAGCTTTCTATTTACATTTATATCCTCTAAAGCCAATGAAAAGCTTGAATAATACCAAGTGTACATACTGTAATCAGCATGTAAAGTTTGTCGTGTGTCCCAGGATCTTTGGATGAAAAGCTTTCCATATGCATCATTGCTATTAGTTTTTCCTGCATCATTTGTCAAGATAAATACATAGTGTTGTTTAGCACAATGTACTGGAAACTTCTGACTTGCAAATTAATCTGAAATGTAGAACCATAAAAAAACATTTTTATGCATATAGCACTGATGATTTAATTTTTGCTCTTGAGAAACTGTCGAAAAGGAAAGTTAGCAACACATATACACAAGTTAAAAGAACACATGTAATGAATTAAAAATCATTGCCTTCAGTTAGACATCGATTGTCACTATGGAGCAGTGACTATGATGGGAATTAAATTAGATTAACACAGCCAACACAAAAAGCTTCTATTGCTGATAAAAAGAAAAGAACAGGACCTTTCAGAATGCAAAGGCAGATTCAGCCATAAAAAATATTGTAGAAATCTAATTCTAGTACTTTTCATAGAGCTGAGCGTGTAATGTCTGCTCGCATGTAAAGATACCCTTGAGGAGAAAAAGCAGGAGGAGGTGCTTTATGTTTATGCTTTGGGTTGTCTCTGTGGAAGGAAACTGAAGAAGTTGATTAAACTTAAGTTGTGGTTGGCAGTTACGCACAGATCAGGAATGAAGGTTGATGCTTCAAGGTCTTTCTGGTAGCAGAGATGATATTTTAAATAATTTTTATATATTCCACTTTACTCAGAAGTGTCATACCGTAATATGTTACACTCTCTCATGCTGTGTTAAGACATTTTCAGGAGGTCCACATGAGATAATATGGAAAGAAATCTGAGACACATTATTGTGAGGAATGGCCCTTTAGGCTCTATGAAATAAAGTGGGTTTGTTTGATTTCTGGGAATTTCTGTAAACAGTTTACTGTGTTCTTTACTCTGTCCTTGTGAACAAAGTCTGAATAAGCTGGGAAATAACTCTTTTTCCCCTTAAGTCCTGCTACTGTCACAGAGATTCTCCACCCTTTTTCTAGCCTTGCTTCTGACCATAAAAGATGAGCCCGTTGGGCAGCTCTAGTCCAGTGCAAACTGATTGTGGACCCTAACTACAGCTAGAGAAAAAAAAAAAAGAGCAAAAGCCCTTGTGTATTGCCAGTCACTGCCACTGACTCTAGCCAAGTGTTCTCTTCATGGCCTGCTCTCTGCACCGGATGAGAAGCCCCTGCTGTCCCTGTAAGGAGGTATTTAATCTGAATATAGACATTAATATAAATAAGAAACAATGTCCCAGGAAGACCCTCAGAACCACATCCAGTGAAAACTAGCTGAAGAGCTGTTGTTTGTGGCTGCTTATCTTTTTCGGGTCAAGCTCTTTGGGGAGATTCACAGGACATCTGCTGAATCTGTGCTGGGAGGTGTAAGTGTGGGAACACTTACCCTCAGTCCCCACAGCTAAACATGCCCGTTAGCACAGCAAGCCCACACAAAGACTGGACCTGACCTCAGGGGCCACTGTTTAATTTCTCCTTTTTCCTTCCTCTCTCTCAGTGGTTTATTTTCTCATAAATGCTCTGACTGCTGGGGTCAGTAGATAATCTTAGAATTACACGGACTTTGTTCCTCATTTTAAACAATTGCTAGCCCTTTAGGAGCCAGATTTGTCAATATAAATCATTGGAGTTAAAAGTTCATGAAATGGTGGGGAGATCTTTTGTGTGTGTGTTTCTAAGAGAAGGATTTTGCCTCTAAAATGGAACAAGTAAGAGAATGTGAAAGCTGGAGAAGAGACACCTGTGGTGCTGGCAAGTCTCCTGCCAAGCTCACAGCAAACCTGCCAAGTCCCGTTCCCTAAGACAGAAGCTCACTAGTTAACCTCAGCAAGGCACCCCGGGTGTCAACATCCATTTCCCTGATTCTACTCTTGTGCTCCCAATAACTTTAATATTAGCAGGATCTAATAGTTGTTTGGATCGCCATAAATCCATAGAATGAGTAATAATTTTTTCAAGGGACTTCTTTGAATTAACTTTAATTATTTGAAACCAGTTTATATTGTAACATAGAGGTCTAAACCACTCCCTGTATAAGATGATTCATCTTCAAACAGGTGCCTTAAGCCAGGAAAGATGATCCTTGAGTTGGCCTTGAGTGAGCATTCAGCTTGGGTAGAGAGTTTTGAGCAGATCCCTTATTTTTAGATGACTAAAGTTAAGATATATATTTCACATAGCAATAATTTCATATGATTATCCATTCAATGTCCTTCATTGTTGACATGGAAAGAGCATAAAATGATGGTAGGATGTTTATTCCTCTGCTCTTTTTTTTTTTCCCCACAGAGTGCTAATGAGGAATGTGATCCAGTGGCGGTGGTAACATTTGAATACAGTGGTTGCTGGAGTGAGATAAGCAAACTCACTTTTCATAGCCAGCCAGATACATCAGCTGGGAGGAATAGAAGCAATTTATATTCCTTAGATAAAAAATATTCTGTTAAAAACACTTCTGAAAGATATTTATATAAAACTTCTCACTGACAGAATCCTAGTCAAAAGTCTATTCATCTTTCCCTAAGAGAGGTATCTAAGATAGGGCAGATGAATCACCTTCTGGAGGTGCCTGTCTCTGAAGACTTCTATTCAGACATTTTTCTTTGTCTGTGTTGGGTGAGGTAAAACTCTGGCAACTGCTGATTTTAACCCCAGTAATGAAAGTGGCTGGTGACAAACTAGAAAGAAGAGAGAAAGTAAAAGATGCTTTGTTGCAGGTGACATGAAAATGCCAGAATAAACTTAGAAATAATTAAAAATTAAATACTACCACCTGGGAAATTATTCAAGAAGAGGTCATAGGTTTTCAGCTTCCTGAAGAGATAAAGCTCACTATTCTGGGAAATCTAACATTAGTAAGAGTTTTAAATGCCAGAAGAAAGATGCCCTTGAAGAACTCCAGAAAAAAAAAAAAAAAGAAACACTTCAGATTAGATTCTCATTTACACTAAAATTTTTTTTGCGTATTTGCAGTATGGACTAACCTTGCAGTAGGTGCAATTCCACCTACTTCCCACTAATTAGTAAAATGGTGTAAATTATGTTTTTTTGAGATTGGAGCCCAAATAAGAGGCTGAAACTGTGTATTGAATCTATGAATGAGCAAGTATCTATGAAGACTCACAAGAACTCAAATATATTCAGAATTTATAGTTGTCTTTTGTTATTAAATACAAACAAAACATTTATCAAACTATGATGTAGTATAGTCTGTTCAGCGTAAGCTGTCATGTAAGTGTCCCTCATATGGAAACAAATGATTGCAGGTTCCAAATATTTTCATAATTATCTTTAAATAATATAACATTCAACAATATCCAGGATAATGTTTCAGTTCTGTGAATTTCTAGCCAAAGTACCCTCAGAGACCGTAAAGAAATAATGGGACACAGGATAAGAAATGAACACAGTTCAGCACTGATTTATTGCCTCCTATTTTTAACCTGGCTTCCTAAGAAATCAATGCCTATGTGTTCATGCTGTGTATGTGTGCAGGTATTAAATGGGGCTTACTGGACAATTTCAACTACACCTCTGTGGAAAGAAATCTCAACAATAGTAAGGCTGAGAGTAATCTCATGTAACTTTGGATGGCTGAAAGTGTGGATATGTCCCTTTGAACTAAATATCCCAGGTTCCCTTCATAGGCAATGGAAGTGAATCATCACTGTATATGGTGATTTTTGTTGTCTATTTTAGACATTTATTGGTGGAAGGGACAAATTTTGCTATAGAAAGAGGGATGGTTTAAATATGGCAAAATTCAAGCAGTGAGGCTTCCTCCTAACATCTGTTTTCTGTGAGGGTTCTCCAGTGTGTAGTAAGAGCTGAGATCATACTACATTGCTTCAATCGGTGGCATTTTGTGGTTAAATTTGGATACAAAGCCACTTTAATCACAGAGATAAGCAATTTCAATAATTACACAGCTCTCCTGTGATGTGGAAGAGGTGGCGTGGTCCAGGTGAAATGCCAGAGGGGTTAATGTAGTGGTTCCAACTCCGATATGCAACATCCTGGAGAAGGGTTGCAGGTCCTTTATGGTCTCTTCAGATCCCTGTCTCCTCCTGGACCTGCAAAAATAGTCCCAAATCCCCACTCCAGAGACACAAAGCCACTCAGTCTCTCTGGTTCCTAAGTCCTTCTCCAATAGTCTTTATGAAGGTGGAGAATATCTTTCTGTCCACTGAAGTTTTCTGATTTGCTGTCAGAAAATGGCTATTTCACTGTTGTTAGTGCTCATGACCTGCTTGTTCTGGAGGTTGCCCTTCCTGACCATCAACAGGTTGTTGCAAGGTTTGGCTGTTTCCTTGAGTGCACTAAAGGTATTCCAATTCCCTTCTGTTCTGAGGTACAGGAAGTTGTTATTTCATATATGTCTGGCTAAATAAATTTTGGTTAAAATTTGTCCATTCCTACTTAAACACAAATTTGGTTAATGTTCTGTCTTCACAGTTCTGCTAACTAGGTTTTACTCTTGCTATCTGCTACATGATGTCATGCTGCTTCTTTCTCCCACTCCTGTACTCACCTGACCACCTTGCTCTCTTGCAGCCCTGCTTGCCTCTCATCAGGCTTCATTTCCACAGGTGGCCAGGGGACTATTTGCCCAAGTAGGACAGCTTTAAAAGTAAAGCCTAACAGGTTTTTTTGTAGGATAGTGAAGGAAAGAGAGGCAGAAGTTTATCCTCTTTATAAACATTTATTGCAGCCAAGATTTATACAAAATTTATGCAAAAAAGCTGCCAGTGTGACTCTACAGGAAGATACAGAGGTACTCTTGTTAATGCTTTTAAATGGTATTCAATCATACCTGAAATATCTTTTCTCAAAGGCACTTGAATAAAGCTCATGACATTTTGACTCAAAAGCTTACATTATGAGGTAGTAATAAGGGTGCACAGGAACTCAGTTAAAAATCTGTCTCAATGAAATCTAACAATGCAGTAGCTCTTAGGAAGATATTTATGAGAGGAGTTGTTTTCATTCAAACTGCCCCAAAGTACAACCTTCTCCTAAAGAGCGATTTAACATCATTTATTCATTATTTAGACTATGACGTGAAATGTCTGATAGACTGGTAGAAACCTTAGGTGTTTCTATGGCAAAACTAAATGACTTTCTGAAAAATATATTTTGCTCAGTCTGTTTGAAGAAGTTCTTTGGCTTGGGTGAATGACAGCTGGGAGAAGGATTTGCATTCCCTGATCATGCTTTTATTCTAGGCCTGTGCAGAATTGTATTAAGCCAATGATTACAATCAAAGCTAATGGCTTTTGGACTTTACATGATTATCTGTAAGAGTCAAGGAGAAATTTTTCCCCTGCTGCCAAATTTTTAGTATTTTTTTATTCCCCGCCCCCAGAAGTAACAGAAGTAAGCAGCAGCTGGGTATTGGATAGGTTGCTGATTTGGTACAGAGAATTCTCACTGGTGTCTGAGTGGTTTATTTTCTCACACACTCAAAGTCATATTTGTTTTTAGATGTGTAGTTGAGGGGGAAATTTGTCCTAGATGATTTTGAAAGGGCCTTTTCCCTTTCTTCTTCACCTGCACATATATTTTTTTAGTTGTCATGCAATCAGTTTCCTTCTTTCACGTGGATCTTGTCCGCCTTGATTCTTACACTGTCATACTCTCAGGTTTTTGAGGACTGAAACATTCATTACAATTAAATATGTAGGCTATTGAGATAAAATAGAAATTTTTCAGAGAGACCCGAAATCAAATTAGGTGGTCTAATTGTTCCCTTTGGCTTTGTTTTCTGTGAACCATAGACTCTACAGAATGCCTGCATGTTGGGAGTGGATAAATTTAATCAATGCTCAGATTTAGTGGGGAACAATGGTTAATCAGATCTACTGATCTGCAGGAAAGCAATCCAAGTACTTCAGAATCTTGCTATTAAACCAGGCAGGGACTGAATTATACCAAATGTTGTAAATGAAGACATTTCTTTTGACTCAGTGAATTTTGGACAAGCTCCCAGGTCTTAAAACTCCACAGTGCTATTGCATTATCCTGATCTTTGAAATAGGTAAAGTTTTTTAATGATGCCATTCTTGTTCCACATTGCAATTTCTGCTAGAGAACTAGTCTGGAAAATAAAAATGATTAGAAAAGCTTCTTATTGATGTTACCTCTAGGCCTTGTTTATTTCTACTCAGTCAAAATGTAACAATAGTGCTCTCAATAGGGTAGCAGGTTCTTGTATTTGGTGTTCCATTTCATTGAAGATACACTAAAATCACTATTTTTTTTAAATGAAAATATTTTAACTACACATACTCAAAACATTACTGGAATTATTTTCCAAATGAATAAATTGTATCTTCTTCCTCATTAAACTTCAAATTTGAATTTTTATGTTTCTGCAATTTCCTGCCCTTTGTTTCAGTGACCCTCTTTCAACCTATCTTACTCACCATAATTATTTGCCTTATCTGCCAGTGAGAATTCATCTCCTTATTCTCAACCATAATTACTTCATTGAGCATTAAAGTGAAAAGGCCATTTTCCTCTTGTTGTTCATCTTTTTCAGATGTCAAGTTATTTACAAAGCCTTTGAATTAGTAATGTTGTGATGAGAATTTTGGTAAATTATATGTGAGAGAATTAGGTCCATTATAATCTTGAATTCTCATTTGTCCTGAAACATTTTTTCTCCTCTCAGTTTTCTAGGCTTTGCAGAAGAGGTTTATTACCGTTTCAAAGTGTTCTGCCGATGACATTCTGCTTAATGATAGCAGGAGATGTGACCCAGCCAATGGTACATTTTTCTGACAAGCTACTAGGATTTCAAGCGTTTTGATCTCTTTCTTTTTTAAAGACATGAAACTAAATTAATATGAATGTGGCTGTAAATTCTATCACTCTTAACAGGATTTAAATCTTTGATTCCATCCAATAATAAACAAAAAACGGTTTCTTTGAAGATACTCTTCTGAGAACTGTCTGAAATTTACTCAGTTGTATCAATTTTATAAATTTACATTTACTCAGTGAAAAAAAACTTGAATTTTGGTCTCAGATCTCTTAATTTTGGATGCTCATTTCTGTCAGTCAGAAAGCTGAAAAGTTATTGAAAAAACTGTTTTCTGTTAGTTTAGACACCGTGATTTTAGTCACTAGATTTATCCCACTTGATTTTAAGCACTTGTGTCTTATCTCTCTGACTGCTAAGGAAGAACATCTGACACCTCAGGTATGAATCTGATCTCAGGTGAGAGAAATTGCTTTATGCTGACCATAAAGGGAGCCTACAGCAAGAAGTATCCCACTTTCCCACTTTCTGTTGTGTGCTTGCATCTAGGTGGGATGAGTTTGTGAACAACGTAGGAAAAATCCTTACCTACCCTTTCATTTACTATTTATTGTTTATCTAGGATTAAGAGGAAGATCCTAGGAATTTTCTCTGGAAAACCTAATTGAGTTGTAGAAATAGTCATGTCCAGAGCACTGAAGAAGGACCAAAAAGACAAGTTTCGTAAAAAAAAAA
>VXBU01006137.1:213385-249684 GCA_013400315.1 Bombycilla garrulus
TGTGTGTGTGTGTGTGTGTGTGAAATTCATCTACAGGCAACTAAATGAAAAGTACATGGTTCTGGTAATTTCAGTTATTGTCCCAGTGCCACAAGACACTGATATAGAATAAAGGAGACCTGCAAGAGTTAGGTACACTCACTAAATTTTGTGAAATGGAACGTGGCAATATTGTGGTTTTGTTCTTAAGATACCTTCTATCTGTTTTTGACATTTCTCTGATGACCAAAGAAGCTCTTGCCATTATCAGATTTCCTGTCTTGGCAGTGGAAGGCTCCCAGCTACACCTCAAGAAAACTGTAATTAATTGTCATGAGGGCAATTGTTTGCTTCTAAAATAAAACAAAAAATCATAAAATACTTTCGACAGTAAAAGATTTAAATAATTGTATTCAAAGATCTTGGTAGTCCAGAAGCAGTGCTGTAGCTCTGGTTTGGAGTGAGCTTTGGAAGTGTCCTGCAGCACTTCCTTTTTCCGTTCTTCATTTCTGCAGGACTGAGAAAGCCCTGTCCCGGAAAAATGCACAGTCCCTCAGAAAAAGGCCATTTTCTTTTCTATCTCTAATGATATTGTAATGTTCATTTATTATGTTCTGTAACTACAGAACTGCATTTTACAGCTTTAGTCAACAGCATAGAATCATTTAGATTAAGTAAAGAGAATGATTTTGAAAGATCTTTATAGTTCTCTAAAGACAAAAGAGCATGGACATTAAGGGTGAGACCTATCCAGTGGAAAGTTTTTACCAAAATTCAGTGGAATTACCAGTACTCCAGGGTCTGAGTTTTTGTGCTGCATCTTGTGATGGAAGGTCAGACTAAACGTGTACCTCAACAAACACATACATGTATGATAATGTAGCACCTGCCCCATGGTGGTCTGATCTTCAGAGGAATGTGCTAAGCTGCTGCCACTTTTTAACATTTTCATGATCTTCATTCCATTTGTCCCCCTGCTGTTTTTTTTCACTGCGGTATCCACTCAGCAGCATTTCCTGGAGCAATGTTCTTCTGACATTCCAATGTTCCTCCACAGCCACAAGCACACATCAGGATGTGTCGAACCAGCAAAAAATCATCAGGCGGCACAGCTGCTGGATTTTCCTGATACGCCTGGAATGTTGCAGAGCAATGAGAGACTTGGAAAGTTGCTTCCATAAATCAGCTTTTGTAACTAAGGCACATGGTTTTGGTATTCCTTTTTCCTTGATTCTTTACTCTGCAGCTCACTGTGCTGTGCAATCACTTGCTCCAAGGAAATCAATTAGTGCAATCAGCTTGGATTTTCTTTGTTCTGATGATGGATGTTTTTTTGAAACTGAGAATTAAACATATGGAAAGAGTGCCCTGTTTTGTGGTTTTTTGTTTTTTTTTTTCTGTTTTTTTCTTTTTTTTTTTTTTACGGAAGTCCGTAGCATTTTCAAGTTCATAAAGAAAGATTATACAATGTTTCCTGATTGAAACAATAGGGGCCCCGAAAAATATCCTTACAGTTGCATAAATGCATAGCCGTACTGAAGAGTGTACAAAGTTCCACACTTAATATAGAGTTTGAAAATCCAGTCCTAAACTTAAAAAATTATTAGGATATATTGCTCTTTTTAACTGGCTAGCTTTTTCTATTAAATTAACATAATTTGATCTTGAAGGCACTGCGTTCAAGTGAAAAGGTTTAACCTCTACATGGTACCGATTTCATACCATGTAATAAAAGTTTAAGAGGAAATAGTAAGCTTTTATGCCAGAAATAGAAAATTGGCTGGTCTGTGGTATGGGCTTGGAACTGACACTTGAGATTTTTAATCTACAGCTCATGTCTTGTTTAATTTATACATCACTGTTATGTTTGAGTGCCTTGCCACCACCAAGGGTTGGTAATTTTATACCTATATTCAGAAAGGGAAAAGAAAGAACATTCTCACACTTACAAACTGATTACTTTCATCATATTTAATTAGTTGCCTTAGCACTTTTATAAAGAATTGTAGCTGGTGTTTAACTGGTTGGGTGGCTTGCACCAACAGTGAGAAAGGACTGCAAAAAGAGAAGGTGCAGCAGCTGCTTAGAATGGAAATACTTAATTCTCTTGTGATAATAAAATAAAGCTCAGCATGTTATTAATTTTTTTTTAAAAAGCAGAGTATCCTCTTATGGAATACTTGTGCCATCTGCCTGGGAGTCCCTGTGCTGCTTTCAGGCTGTATTCTGAAGAAGAGACTGAAAAGTTTAAGTGGTCAGATGTTTGCAGGGAGAGTTATTGCACAAAAATAATGTGTACCTTTTGAAGATAAAACTTTTATTACATATATCCATGTCTGTTTATATTGTCGAGTAATGTGATATTTCCTCAATACACTGAAATTCCTGTGGCTAAAGTCCAGTTTACATATGTGAATTGTGATTACGTACATTGAAATACATACACAGACATAGTCAAATGCCTTATAATTATTGGACATAATAAAATATAATTAAATGTTAAAATGGTATAATATCCTAATCAAAATTAACTTTTTTTTTTATATTTCTTTAAATACTTCAAAAGAGTGAAGAATTCTCTTCATCATTTCTGCCATGGGGACAGAATGAAAATCCTCTTGAGCCATCAGTGAGAAAAGTGAGCTTTCCCAGGAATCTGAAAGCCTTTTCTGGCTCTTCTTGGCTGAATATGGGCTACAAAACATTATGGGGCATTAAGATGTGAGAACTGCCAGTCAGGATGTCCTATCCATATATTCCCTGGAGTGCAAAGGAACACTGGGTGCAAAGTTTTATTTTGAATCAGGTTATCTAGACTGGTGCTGAATCTTTTGAGTACGGAAGCTATTAACCTCATCTAGATGTGGCCTCAGTGCAGCTATTAATTCTGTTAAGTCAGAAGTAACTTAAGGTTATTACTTTCTGATATTTTCAGAAATGTTGAAATTTGCTTGATGATTGGCAGAAAGACCTCATAACAGAAAACAAAAATGTAATTGCAGCTGGTCTGGAGAACATATTATGCCTCTATCCAGGTAAATTGTTCTTTTATGTCAATATTAAAGCCTTTTGGTGGAGACCTCTGTGGAATCTTCTGCTGCCTGTGATTTACTTTTACTTTTTTTTTTTTGCATGCATGAAAATAGTGTTGCTCAAGGGCAGAAAATTTGGCATCATTTTATAAACAAGCATTATAAACACAGAGAAAAGGGATAGGTCATTTTATACCAAATTTAGCTGCTCATTTAGGGAGATTAAAAAAAAGAGTAAGTGCTTATCCATTAAGATCCTACACTGTTGTCTCAATCATCTGGGAGAAAGAAGTACAAGAAAACCATTGACTTTGCTGTTTCCTTTGGGAGAAGCACAGATGTGGAAGAACAATTTTTAACACCTAAGTGAGGCAGCTTATGAACTGTGTCTAAGTTCATTCAAAGCCTTCCAAAATACAGAGTACTTTTCCACCCAATTCACATAATAACTCAGGCTATGATTCAACACAGCTTTTAAAAATGCAAGTAGTTCTTCATCTGTTTAAAATTATATTTGTGCTATTCACTGTATTTCTCTGGGGTCTTATTTCAGATTTCACTTGTCTCGT
The DNA here is from genome assembly GCA_013400315.1 of Bombycilla garrulus. Classification (NCBI taxonomy): domain Eukaryota; kingdom Metazoa; phylum Chordata; class Aves; order Passeriformes; family Bombycillidae; genus Bombycilla; species Bombycilla garrulus. The sequence continues at coordinate 216,966 of VXBU01006137.1, forward strand.
AATTCTTATATGTATGTATTTATAAAAACTACCAGCTTTATTTCAGCAACTTTCTGTGTGGCAGCTTTGTTTTTGAAAGATGTTATGGCAAAAGGCAATGGCAGCATAAGATTTTTCTCACTTGCTCTATGAACTGGATTTGTCTGTGTTTTGGAAGGGCTGCCATTCATTCAGGAGACTGATGTGGTCTGGTACAGTCTCAGGGCTTGTTGGATTTTGCCCTGTTTACTGAGGTTGTAGATAATGTTAGCAAACAGTACCATTTTTTCCATGGTGCCTTTGAGAGCTACATGTTCCTACTAGGAAAAGAAAACTCTGAAATGCAGTAGGGTGTCAAAAAAGCCAGCTTTGTTTCTGTTCTTGCATGCGGTTTAACTTCAGAGTCTCTGGTATTCTCAAAGAAGTTAAATTTTCATGCACAGATATTTAGCCTGCTTTCTACCTCTGCTGTAGAAATTGCAAGTGATGTAAATAATTGTAGAGAAAGATTGTAAATCTGAAATATTCCCTAACCGTTGATACGGTTCCACCCTGCCCTTTGACCAGGGTTGACTGCAATGAAATGTAGCAAAAATGATTCTGCATAAAAAATAGAATCTCTGCATACTTTAGGACAAAAAAAAAGGTATTCAGACCCAGTCTTTTCCAGGCACAGGCTGGGCAATCATTGCCTTGTTTTAGAGCTGTGCTCCTCCCAAAAGTGTGAGAGCCAAGCACAATGCAAAGGATGCAGTCAAACCCATGGCCACCATCACCATTTCAATACTGTAGCAGACAAAGAATTCAGATTTCAAACTCTTCCCTCCATAAAACCAAACTATTAGCACTTCATCCAACATAGTAAGAACCCCCAAAAAGCTAGTAGATGACTGCAGTGTACATTTGCTGCAGTGAGGGCTGAGGAAGGACATTTCACAGGGCTGGCATTATGGAAATCATCAGAGGCTGCTGGAATGTGTGTGGAGGCAAAGCCATCTGACTTTCATACAAACCCAAGCAATCAGGCAGCACTGAACTATTTTTGTGGAAATAAAATTTATCCATTTATGAATTCCAGATGGGAAGGGACAGCTGTCGAGCTTATGACATCATTCCCCTTGACACTGGAGGACAGAAAGGAAAAACTGGGAGTCACATGTAAAATATGTCAATAGTGATGACAGAACTGGGCAAAATAATGTGGGGATGTTGGGCAAAGCTATTGGCATAATGGCTAAGACAAAGAAGGTCAAGTGCACACTGGAAGGAAGAGGAAGCAACAGGACAGAGTCTAAGAAATTTGTTTGCAGAACATTATCTGTCATGCTTTGTGTGCTAAATACAGAAGCCAAACATAAGAGTTATTAGGACATTTTATGTACCAAGAAAATTATTTATGATTTTTCGTAATTTTCAAAAATGCAGAAGTCATTATTCCTCTGTTTCTATAAATTTTGAGAGCCTCATCAAGTCTTTCTTAGTTAACTTTCTAATTCCTCAATACCTACTTAATTTCTTGATTTTTTTTTGTGTTTCATGTATGTTTGCAGGGTTGTTAATTTGTTTTTTTGGTGTGTGTGGTTTGTTTTCTTTTTTAAAAACCTGTTAAAGAAGTCTTAGGACGGAAAAAAGTGATACATTTTTGCAGGCACAAGGGGATTATGGAAACATGTTTGCTCTTAATAGTAAGAGGTAAAAGACAATCAAAGGATTTGGTCCTGAGACGGTCTGTTACACTAAAAACGAAGTAGAATTTTATGTGTCACCCTTACCCAATGGTAAAATATTCTGAAGATCCTGGGCATGGTGGAATGTCGGAAAGATTAATATTTCTTGCAATTCAACTATGGGAACCTTAATAATGTTCTAATTGCCAAGGATTTTCTCTGAATAGCAAGAATTCCTGGATAACTTGTCATTTTGTAGTTGCATTTCAATGTCTAATTCCCAAAGACAAGACTGGTGTAAGCGATGTTTCAATGGAAACTGCATTTCTATGGAATAAGAAATGAAAGAAAGATAGGGAGAAGAGAAAACTTGGAGAAGATTGCTTTGCTGAATGAATTTTGACTTTGTCACTAAACTTATGTGAGTGGCAGACCTTTAGAGATAAAACAGTGTATGAAGGTACCATCTGCAGGAACCGGGAGGTTGGCGGGTGTCTCTTATTGAGTTACAGGCATCAAAAGTGAGGCTGACAGCCCTAGATGCTGAATTTTAAGGAATACTTTTCTCCTGCAGGCACAGACAAATGGTCTCTTGCAAATGCTGTATTGCAGGAAGGCACCTTAGAATGTCAGACAAATCCTTGAGTTTCTTTCTTTTCTCCTGTCTTACATCTTCCTATCAGCCTTTGGTTAACCCTCTCCACAGCTCACATACTACAGTTTTTTAGCCTGAAATTGGCTGGGCTTTTTTATGCTATTATAATAATGCTATTAGAGAAGCTGTCAGGAAGGTGCTGTGACAATTCTGTGTTTCATTTTCAGTTTAGGGCCACTCTAAAGCACAAACAATAATTTTTGTCTTTTTAACAAATATTTTGAGGAATAAACACTGTGTCTATTGCATTAAAAACCTGAATGTAGGGAACATATTTTTAGGTACTTTCAAGATGGATTGGTAAAGAATTTCTTGCTAAACACACATAGGTTTTGTAAACAGCCAACAATATATTTTAATAACACAAAGTAGTTCTTGCTTATGCCCACACTAATTATAAAGCTTATCTGAACTCTTCTGTCAAACACATAAGATTTCCCTCAGCTGGGGTACTTGTAGGTTTCATATCATACAATTTCTTACAGAGGCAATAATTTTATCCAGTCATCAACCCCATCTCACAAACTCTGTAAATCTGCTGGTAAAGGTCTTTTGTCAACTTGCCATAGACCTTTCTGTTCTGCCCGTGACACTGAACCACAGTGTAGCTCTGCATGGAAGTTCTCACCCACTTTTTTGCTGCCTTAAGCCTGCCTGCCACATGCCACCACGTGCTGGGTCTCATCACAGGGTGGTGATGGATGGATCCAGGCACAACTATGCTGAACTGTTTGTAATACACTGTCAAGATGGCTGTACTGTTGGTATTGTTGGTTCCCTAGCTTAGCTCACCATATAGATGCTGCCTTCTGGAAGTAAATTGTGCCAAGCTCTCATCAAGCCATAATGCAAGCGATGTGCTGATGAGCCATGGTGGTGTCACAAGTTGCTGATGGCAAGTCATTTTAAGTAGTAGCATGGTATGTAAATATATTGGCTGGAAGATCTGTGTTATTGCCACATGAGGCATCTAGGACAGTACCAGAACATTCAGGAGGGAAGGTAATTACCATAATCAGAAGAGGAATGATTCCTTCCTCCTTTAGGAATGATTTAATATTGGTGGTGCTGTGCACTAATTATCCTCTGTTGCCAGGATGCTGTGGTCCTGCTGTAATAACCACCTTTCTTCTACATGTGCCCCCAGCTGACTCAAGGTCATCTGACCCTGCTTGTTTGTCTGGTTTGACACTGGTGTGGAGAGCGCTGCTGAGGTTACCTCTTCTGCATTTCACAATTTCTTTGCAGGACAATGAGGGATTCAGAGATCTCTTGTTAAGAGTCCTTTCACAAACTATCCAAGGATGCACACCAAATTCTTAGTCATATCCTGGCCCTGTGCTGGTAAGGAAACATCGTATGTAAATGCAAAACATTGTATGTAAATGCAAAACAACATATGTAAATACAAAACATCATATGTAAATGTGAAACATCATATATAAATGCTAAACATCCCACTTTTCTCTGCATTTGCAGGTTCATGCTTCAGCTGCTAGTTCTGCCCAAGGATAGGAGAACAGATTTTGGCACCCCTGAATTCAGATTAAAGGTGGAGCTGGGCTGTTAACTGCTCCCACAGTCACCTCACACCCTACTGCACGACTCCTTATATCCCAGAGGCAAATCTCTTCCCCAGCCTGTATTCTTCTTATAATATCTCCCACATTTATGACACTTTGTCTAAGAATCTGTTTTTCCTGGGATGTAAATGTTATGACAGTTTAATATCTTTGCCTGCCAGACTACTGCAAAGGATAAGAAGGACTGATGTAGTTCTTCCTATCATACACCGAACCCCTAAAACAGATGCAAACCACTAGGCACGTAAATACTTTTCTGTTGCTGTGTGTGAAAGCTATTTAGTAACAGCACCTGCAAGCAAAATATGTTGAGTATTGAAGCAGGTTATCCAGGTTATGGGTAAGCCCTGAAATCTAGGGGTGCATGTAAGAGCACCCCAGGGACTACTTGCTACATGAGGAGACCAATAACCAAGAGAGAGTCTGAACAGGAAGGGCAGCTACTCTAAGAGGACCCAGACCTCATTATTTGTGAATCACAGTTAAGAAAACAGTTTCAGAGAATACCTGCTTGTTTCCTGGGACCATCTGGAATCCCTCAGAACCTGCTGAGATTAAACATATCCCCTTTAGACAGTGATATGTGTCAGGTTTCCTGCAGTAATTGATAGAGAACACAAATACATCTCTGGTTTGGCTGTTAAAAGCATCCTGGCTAAAACATTCCTGTGAGGATGGGACTGGGGCTCTGCCTGTTCAGGCATCTGCCCTGTTTAGCCATTTGGGCACAATGGGGAGAAGGCATTAAGTAGTGTTCTTGTCTGTCTGATGCCATGACCATGGTCACCCCTTAAGTGTTATTTACCCTGCCATTGTCCCCTGTCATGATATGCCTAGATGCAGGCGTTAAAACAATTTTCCTTCCTTTTTCTTTCCTTCTCCCCTATCTTTGGAGAGAGAAGGTATTACCACCCCTTGAGACTCCTAATTTCTGAAGCAGTTTTGCTTCCTCCTCGCCTTCCTCAGATTGCTCTTGACGACTTTTTATAGGTCTCCTTCAGATTTTTTTAACCTGAGTCTTGTGCAGTTTTCTAGTCTTCCTATAATTTGTCAGGCAGCAATCTACATCTGTGGGTGTAGATTTTAGAAATATTGCAGATATTCTAGTTGCATTTCTGTCTACAGTGATAATACACAGGCATCCTCTGGGTACCAGGTCTTTGGTGGGGTGGTGCCATTGCATTGCAAATGTGAAATGCTATCAAAGTGTAAATGTGGAAGATCTTTGTTTTGTTTGACTATTGGAAATTCTGCGGGTCTTTATGAATAAGGGGAAATTCAGCTTGTACTGCAGGGCTGATTCACAGCTTTTTAGGTAAAGAAGCTTCTGGGTGACAACTTGGCTGAATGAGGGAGCACTCTGTAGGGCACTATGAGGGTTTGGTGCCTCAGAGATATTGTTCCTTGGCTGGAGAGAGCACTTCCTCTCAAGCCACACTAACAGGCATTCCAAGGAAAATACAGCCTGGGCAAAAGAAAATGAAACAAAGAAATGTATATTATTTCAACTGGTATCCTCATAGAAAGCTGTGACTTTTATCTGTGACTGCTTTGTGGCTGCCATGAAGGTTGGCAATAAGAGTTCCCTTGACAGCTGCAGCCCTGAAAAGCAATATCAGCTTTGGGTTTGAAGAAGCCTGACCAGGAGCCACATTATGTAAAAATAAAAGCTGTCAACAGCTATTTAAAGTGAATGTATATACCCCTGATTTGCCTTTTGACTTTCTTGCTCTTGATTTCAGATTGCTGTTTAATCCTAGAAGACTTTTCATCTTGTTCCTGGACTGATACAGACATTGGTTTCTTTGTTCCTGACATTATATCTGACTCACACCAGGTCCCTTGCTTTTTCTCCCCTTGGAACCATAACAGTTACTGTGAGTAAGCAAAACAGTATATATTGAGAACAAAGGCCCTCTGAAAGTTTAGAAAATTGCAAAAGTCATATGAATCTATTGCAAAGGTCATGTGAGTTCTGGGGTTCAAATCTTCCAGGGCCCAGTGACCCTACAGAGGCACCTGAGCCTTGCAGCTACTCCCCCAGTCTGCTTAAAAGTCTATCAATTAAAATTTCCTATATAACTTCAATTAAAAAATTCCTAACAACCTGCTGAGTACATCTGATAACTACTGTACTTTATATCTAGTTCTTTGTAATTGACTTGTGCTGCACTCTGTAGATATATATTGGTAGGGTATTATTTGCAAAATACATGATTTCCGGCCAGTGCATAGTTTTCTCTTTCAGGCTAATCAGAGTCAAATATATCAGAATAGATACAGGGGGTTTCACAAAAGAAGACCTGGTGACATGTACAGGCAGTTAAATATAAGGGGGCAAAAAAAAGATACAAGTGTTCTTATATTAATTTTTTAAAAAACTTAATAATTTCAAACAGCTCTTTTTCTGCTGTTGATTTACTAAAGCTAGATTGTGGAAAGCAATGAAAATAAAGTCATAGCTCCCTAAACATTCTTATTTTTCTTTGGACTCATATCTCAAACTAATATAACTTTCACAGAATCTGTGTCTCTTTGTGCACAACTTGCTCACTAAAACAATGAATTCTCCTTGAGTACAGGATTTGCGTCGCATTTTCATGGTCAATTGCTTTTGACATTGTTAGAACAAAGATGTTTTAGCAGTGCAGGGTACTAGTAGTCACTGAAAAATGCACTGCTTTTCCTTGTCGTCATGCTTTTCCTACCCATTTTGTCTAGAGCTAAAGAGGAAGGAAGCTACTGAGTTATGTTCTAGCTCATCCTCTCAGTTCCTTCTCTTTTGAGAAACATGGTGTTAAATACCTAAGGGAGTGGTGAAAGGTAGTGGTGAGCTGGTGACAGGAAGCATTTGTAACACAGGGCCTACAGTACAGCAGAAAACTCATTCTTAGCAGTACTGGGTGAACTCAGATGGGAAAAAAGGTTAGGAGAAGGTGAAAAAAGGATGCTTACTCTTTAAGGTCTGCCCAGGAAAATATTTTTGTGGTTAGAGTCTTTCTGGTAATGTGCTCCACAGTGCTTTGATCTTGATCAAAACCCCATAGAAAGACTCTAGGATCACCACCCTGCCTGCAACCTCATGCATTACTTTCATGATGCATACCATATGGCATATTAGAAAAACAGTAAAGCTTTTTAAAATGTGTATTAGGTAGCATGGGCTGAGATGAGTTGGCTGGAGTCAGAATAAAAGTATTTCTTGCCAGAAATTTGTGATATAAAGGGGAGGAGTGGGAAACCCAAGGAGTCTTAATAACAAAAGAGGGTAGTCACTCTAGACAAGCCATTGATTCTTCATTTGTTTTGCACTAGATCAAGACACTTCTACTGGTGTATTAAAAGAAGAGACAGTTTTTTTTTCTACAATCTGAGTCAGAGTTGCTATAAATGCGGGGTTCTGAGATTCTGTGTTTCAGCTGAAATACTCCAGCACTGGCAGACAGCATACTGTTCATAGGCTAGAATTCCTTTTATATTTATATACATGTTTTAGCACTTGCAGTTTCTTGTATCTGATGATTTCTACTACTACCCACAGATATTTACCTTAAACCTAAACTCTTTTATCTTTCATTTGTTTCCCTGTGAAATGTGTCAACCAGGGTCAAGGTGCCTTGTCCTCACAGAGGCTTTGGATCAGTGTGAAACACACATTCCCCAAAGGACATGCTTAAGCAGGCAATCAGCACAATGAAGCTGCCTTCAGAACCCCCAAAGACAGACTAAGATTGTCACCCTAGGACATTGAGGTATCAGACTGCACTTGAGGCTGGAAGCAGTGAGCACAGGCCTGTGATCTAGAGGTGAGATGTTTCCTGTGTGAGGTCCAGATGCCCAGGAAGCCAAGTTTCCTTTGTGACTGCAAGCTGCTGTACTTACAGCTTCTACTGGTTTGATGTAATTGACCACATGGTAGTCCTTTGGTTATCTCTGGATACTGTGATTAGTTAGTTACTTCATTTAAAATCTAAAGCGTGCAGCACCCAGAGCAAATAATTATTGACTTTCCCAGTTCTGGCCATACACGAGGCCACATAACTTTGAATTGTGCATTTTTGTGTTTCTAAACTAATACTTTCTTCTCTGTGAGACACATTTTCTCTGGCTAAGTCAAATCCCAGTATTCCTTGCTGAATAGCTTGCTTAGTCATATTTGCAACTAAGCAGTTTTTCAGATTGTTTGAGTGCCTTTCACCTAGTTATTAGTTATAGCACATTTATATCACATTGAAGGCAAGTAGACTTCTTGCTTTTCCAACCTTCATAGTATTACCTTGCCTGCACACAAGGATATAGGCTGCCAAATCTATTAAAATATGATGGGATTAAGAAGCATGACTTTTTTAACTCTTTTGAAAATTCAGGCCATAACTAAGTCATAAGCTGTGTATAACTGAGAGCATTGCTCTCAGATGTAGCAACTTGAATTTTTTTGTCTGCACTGTTATAAAAGTGGGCTTATCTTTCAAAGACATTGAACTCTACCTAGCCCCACACAGAAGTTAATTAAAATCTTGACCTATAACAACGACAACAATAATCATCATCATCGTCCTCATCATCTTTGTGCTTTTATTTCATACTGGTTTGTTCAAACAGTCATATAAAAAACCACAAAGGATAGATCTCTTCCCGAACATAATATCAGTAGCCTCTGCAGATGTCAGTTTGCCTGTGAGAATATTACTGATGTATGAAGTTTAATAATGTAATTTTAAGCATTGAAATAATTAAAAATTTCTGTAGTGCTACTGGGAAAATATCTTAAAGCAATACCCAGATCTCCCCAAGAAAGAAACCTGAACCAAAAGATTTGTTTGTAGAGTATTGATAGGCCCCTTGTTATTAATAATGCAAACTTTTTCAATATGAATATACTGCACATTTTCCTTGTCCATCACTCAGGCCAGTTATCACAAATGCATAAAATATAAACAAGATGTATTGTATTTTGGTTTGGATGAACAGTGAGGGTTTTTTGTCCTATCCAATTTCTCTAATGCAATACCTCTATTCAAGTTGATTTAGCCAGCCTCCTCTGATCCTACAAGATTGAAAATGAGTGGATGTCTCGAGTAACAGCACAGGTGTTTATAACATGCTGATACTGGGCTGTATGTGAACCACAGATAGAACCAAATGATTAATTACACACAAAAAATTCCTAAGAGACCAAATTTTTGGGCTGGATTGGCGTGATCCATAAAAGTTAGACCTGGAGCTAGGTTTCAAGAAACCTCAATGTATAGAGTAGTTTCAGTGCTCGTTTCAACTTCATATCAGTTTCTTAGATTTCAGGTTCTGGTATAAACCAGAATATGCACCCAAAACCCTGGTTTAGGGCAGGACCCTCTCCAAACTACGGGATAGACGGTTGCATGTTTTTCCACCTGCCAAAATAATACTGGTACTCCCTGAATTTTTAGATCTACCAAAAGGAGTCATCAGGGCTATATGGCTACACCAAGTGCACTAATGCTCAGTTAGGAGTAGGGAAGATAATGTTTCACCTACTTTCTTCTCAGCTGAGGAAAGATTCCTGCCTTCTTGAGCACCCCTAAACATTGTGCAGCTTTGCACTATCCTGAAAGTTTATACTTGCTTTGCAGACTCACTTAAGCCCTCTACTAACTTCAGGAATGTTTTTCTCATCCCACAACTGAAATACCAGATTTTGCCCTTTGCTTGCATCCCATCTCCAACTGAATGAGAGACAGATTTATGGATTTAGAAAGCCAAATCTTCTTCCAGGTGATGGCTTTTCCTGAAGATATGGAGAATTGCTGATGCATACTAGTGGCTGTACTTATGGAATGTGAGTGATGTAAGGAGAGCACTGGTGTAGGAAGCTTTCTTATAACATTTTATGTTATGCTCCAAAGGGCGGTGGAATGCTTTGGGTTTGGACAGCAAGTAAATGTCTTCAATTTGTTCTCAATATTCGTCTGTAACATCTTCCTGCCCAGAAAAGATACAAAGATTTTACAGACTATGATATTGTTAAGAGATGTTGTGTGCAATGTCACTTTTTACATTTCAGTTATAGGGGAAACTGAGGGATGAAGCTCAGATATTCTCTCAGATATTGACACTAATGCTAAATCTCCTACCAAATTTGCCTTGTGCCACCAGAAGTTCTATACAAATGCTTGTACAGATTTAGAGAGAAAGATATTGGTATGAGATAGATGATATGAACTTGTCAGTTGGGAAAAAAATAAGTTATTAAGGCCTGTATAATTATTAGAATAATCACAAACTGCATGTTAATGGATAAGGATCACATGTATATATTTTTCTGTAGCTCTACCTCTGTGTATTCATTAGAAGATTAACTGCTGTAAGCAGAAGTGCAGATTTATTTGGTCTAATTGTTTAACACAGAATATCAAAACCTCTGTGTGCACTCTGCTGGAATTGAGACTACAGATTCCACTGACTTGAACTGGGACAGAATTCTTAGCACTTCTCTCTCCTTTTTTTTNGGTCACTTCTGACACAAGTCAGCACAGAGAGTCTTTCTTGGTAAAAATGTAAATTTTAGTAAGTGGAATAATAATAGAAATGAGACCTTTGTCTCTTGAAATTAAAGTGCTGGTAAAGCTGAAGCTGCCAGCTTTGTATATTACAGCCTGAGGAGATAATATATTGAATCATTCATTTCCTTTTCTTATTCTTTTTGCTCTCTTCAAAAGCACGTTCTGTTTCAAGTAATTTCAGTCCAATAATGAATATAACACTGACTGACTCACCATCATACAAGATCTGCTTTGGGATATACTTTATCATGTTTTGTTTCTGTGCTGTCAGAGTACTTAGAAAAATGGAAAAAGTAACTTACCACGTGGTGAGCTTATGTTGCTTCTTGAGGCTTTTAAACCACTGGGCTTTTGTGTGATGAGAAGCCCACCTGTGTGTGCCTAAATGACTCGAATTTTGGCTTCTATCCCTTATTACCTGAAGAAAGCAGCTTTCTAATGCTAAGACTGCACAAGAAGAATTAGCTAGATTTATTGTTCAAATTATTTTTTTGCTGTGATAGAGGACTGTCTTGGCCCCAATACTCAATTTTCATTAATAAGTCATGAATAAGTGGTGAAGTAGAAAGCATCTTTGCTAAATTTTTCAGATGGCATCGAAATGTTGGTATGCTACAGGACAGGCTTGCAAATGAAAATGGTACTACCAATCCTGGGCATAACACAGAAACAGGGATTTTGTTGAAGAAATGCAAAGTGCTGCACACAGAAAGAAATTAGGTGCACAAAGGGAAGTGTATTCTGACAGGGAAGAAGTGCTGCTTGGGAGAGAGATCTGGGTAATGTGGAAAGGGATGGGGGGCTTAAGGTGGATTTTAATACTACTTTAATATCATTGCATGTTCTGAAAAAATGTGCAAGATGAAGTACAGCTCAGAAACCTGATTCTTTGACTCTGCTGGAGCCCATTAAAGTTAAGACAAGAGACTTTTTCCAGTTTGAGCACTGCAGTTCAAAACAAGAGTTGAGTCAACTAAGCACATTACAGGAGAGATTGGAAGCCTGTGGAGATGACCCAGGAAGAAACAGGGAATATATTGGGGCTTGTCCTAAAAAACTGTATTGTATTTGAGTGTCAAGGTTTTGGCTGGAGTGGGAGGGAGAGGGGTGATTTCTGTGAGGAGTTTCTGTCCCCCACTGAGGCACTCACACAGGAGCATGCAGGGGGATTTGCTGAGCTTGGGAAACTCCAGGTAAACTCCAAGAACCCCCAGGAGCTGGCAGCTCTTGAGAGAGCAGCTGACAAGATGTGTTCAGGGCTGGGAGTGATGGTGGTCACCCCCCACTACTATGAAGTACAACCCTGGGGAGCATGTGGAGAGATCCCAGGGCAGAGGGTGGAACCAGGAGATCTGTGATGTCTCTTCCAATTGAAACCATTCTGTGATTCTCTGATCTTAAAACAACAAGTGTGAGCTAAAAGGGATTATGAAGAAAAACTCATTGATGAAGTCAGTGTGATTAGGAGTTTTGTTCAATGTGGATAAGGACCAGTTTGTTGTATCTTCTACATCTGTACAAGACGTAATCCACTTTAGTGGATAGTGCTTGGCCAAGCAAAAGAAAGAACAATACTGGAAGCTGTCATCAATTTGCATATGTGATAGAGATTTCCCTCTGTATTGAGAAAAACAGATTTGCTGTACTGACTTGATTACTAAATGGACTAATGTTGCTTTTAGAAGCTGAGGGTCACTGATGAGGAGAAAGAGAAAAAAATGACTTTCAAATTAAATTCTTTTATAATAATTGACATATCTTAGCTTTAATACGTGTCTAATAGGTGATGTACTCCAGGAGATGTTGATAAGGGTGTGAGGGTCTACATGTGTTTTGCAGTATTTGATCTGCACACCATAGAGGACTATGTGTTTTAGAGTGAGAAAAATGTACAGGGGAACATAGTTCATTCATCACAGGTAAGAGCATGAATTGGGAATGATACCTGCACTGATTTGGAAGAAACCTTGACAGGCTCTGGATTAAAATTTTCCTTAGATTTAAAAAGTTGAATGCTATTGTTTGACTTGTAAGCATTTTTGTTCATTTCAGAGCATGATTGCATACAAAAATGTGTCCCATTTTGATTCATACTTGTCACATGATCTGTTCCTATAAAAACATTTCCAATTTACATGCCCATCTGATGTGAAATAGCAGCCACCAGCAGATTTAGAAAGCAATCTCTTCAAAATTCAGCCAAGTAGGTTTGCCCTAGAGTGTTATTGAGACTAATATGAGAACACCATGAAAAGTTACAGCCTTATAAAATATAGTGGACTTTACCTTATTCCATATTTATGAGCTGCAGTGTCGATACAGCATGTTATGAAGTTGAAATGATACAAACATTCTTAGGGTTTGACCCTGCCCACAGTGGCTCAGTATTCTACTAGTGATTTTAATCATGTACCCTTGTATGTCCAAGATTGGATCTTTAATCTGTATTTTATGTTGTTAGCCACTAGTTAAAAGGAAAGATGCATGTGAAAGGGAGAAATTTAGCAGGTACAGTGTTAGTCCGAAGGTGTACTGCACTGCAAAGTTTGAGGAAAATTGGTTCAGCTATTTTTGAGTTAGCCAAGTGTTTTTCAGCTGTTAAGAAAATTGTTTCAGCTATTTCATGCTTGGGTAACTCAGTCTTGTTTAAAAACATCAAACCTGGTGCTCACGTAGCCTTGAAGAAGAAATGGGTACTCTGCATTGCGAGAAGGAAGCTACCTTTGAAATATTAGAGGGAATAATCATAAAACATTCAGGGAGAAGGTATTCTTCCCTCCTGTCTTCCTCTAGAAGAAGAGTACAGCAACATCTGCTCCCTCCAAGCTTTACCTGTCTGAAGGTTGCCTATAGCTCCTGAGGAAACTACCAGTATTTGTTGTTTGTAAATGCAGAACAGAGCAGGATGGATTTCAAAAGTCTGGATGAATTTTTTTTATTAGACATGATTTAATATCCTATGAAGGTTAAGTGCTGCTGGACCTGGCTTATTCATGATATTGAGAGCTGCACCAGATACCACAGAGTGTGTGTGACTATCTTTTGGACATTAGGGCAGCTCTTGGAAGTCTCAAACAGGTCTCAAATATTCAATATAGACTGAAGAACCTTATAGTTCAGGAAAGAAAACTATCTTTTATTGATATTGTATTTAAGAGTATATTTTTAGATTATACATTTTTATAAACAGCTACTATCTTGTAAAACAATTATGTTTTGGGCTAAAAGTGTGCATGGTGTGCTGAGCCAGAGGTTACTTTGCTCAGAACATATGCAGGAGGTTTGATAGCATTCTTCCGCTTTCCTGGGCAAGGCATGCAAATGAATCTTAGGTATTGTAGTGGTGGAATTATTTACTGAAATCCTCTTTTTGAAGGGAAGTTAGAGAGAAACAATGCACTGGTGCAAGAAGAAGGTCAGTTTTAATCCTCACTATTCAAGAAATAGGTTTAGGTTTATCACAGGAGTGTTTCCACACAGAAAAGAAAGGTACAGAAGAGGCCAAAGCTATTTGTTATTTTTCTCTGTTGTTCAACCAGCATCTAGGTATTTCAAGTTCATGGAATTACTTGGGTCTGATACAGTTTGTCTATTTAGAACTCATTAGTGGAGCCTTCACTTGAACCCATATATGTACAACTAACAAATTGTTGGGAATTTCAGAAGAATCACCTTCTTTGGGAAAAACCATGACTATTTACTGGCTTTAAACATATTTCCATCTGATTTCTTTGCATGATTTCCAGATCTTCACATGGCAGTTTCTTATTGGTACATAGGCCATTCCAATCTGCCCTTCCAGGACCAATCATGATATTGTGAACATATAAGAAAAAAAGCCTATTCATCAAAACTATATTGTGAATTAAAAAATTGATAAATAGGTTGTCCTCATAAAATGAATTTTTTTTATAACTGCTGGTGCACAAAAATAATAGTTTGTATTTTTTACATGTGATGAGTGAGGTTATAATGCTATGCACTCCTAAATGTGTCCAGGCAAAGAAATACTGTAGGAGGTGAAACTTTAATCTTTCAGTTTTGTGCACATAGACATTTATTTAGGACCGTTTGTACAATTCATACTGAAATTAATAAGGCAATTTTTTGTCCTATATATAACTTCAGGGAAAATTTGTCTATGCCTAAGTGGCTGCAGTGTTGGGTCTTTGTCTTTCTGTTTTGCATGGCCCACATGGTGAACCTTGTAAATTGTTCTCCAACATCCCGCATTTCCCAAAAGGATATGGAACAAAACTAAGGTTTTAGAAAATTTTAGTAGGTATTTGTACTATCTTTGTTGGCATTACATATCATCTGTCTCAGGCACCTAAGTGACCAGTGTCAGTGTTTTTTCTCAATGGAGAGGGATTTGCTCCCTTTCCAGTGGGTTTGTTGCATAGGCAGCCAAAGTACATGCTCTTATGTTGAATTTCAGTTGACTGTTTTGGGAGGCAAGAGAGGATATCCATACATAACTAAGTGGTGTGAAACCCTGTTGTTATTTAGGGAAAATCTTGGGGTTAGAGGGGCTGTAGCCTCTTGTCCTGGTCAAGTATGGGTCTATGACCACCATAAGGAGAATGTGCCCGTAGTTTCATGGATTAGAAGAAACTTTTGAATCCTCACATGTGAATTAAGGAACTGACCCTTCACTTGCTCAGAAGAGATGAAATATTTCATGTAGGTGCCCAAGGGAGGACAGATCTGACTCCCTTTTACAGAGACCAGATGAAGAGTGACATAGTTATCTGAACCGATCTGAACAGGTCATTCCCATTCTGCTGCACAGGAAGACATCAGCATTTTGCTTCTGAATGCTTCAGAGACAAACTGAGCTACTTTACTCATTCTGGAGAATATGATTGTCCTTGAGCAGCCTTGTAAGTTAAATGAGAGTAATCATGAAGGAAGGTAATAATTAATGGGAATATAAGGTATCAGACTGGCCTCAATCAGTATGGTGAAAGCTGGGAAAAGTAAAAACAAAAACATTCAGCCTGAGATTTAACAATGTATAGCCTGTTACATTACAGCATTTTAAAATCAACCATGTGCACTCTTTAGTCAAAAACATATCAAAATGCACTCTCTGTGGGTTTTTTTTTTTCTTCTCTGCCTACAGCACAGCCCATCTACAGCCAATCTGTGTGGGTACAGACAGCTGAGAAAATTTAGTGCAATTTCAGCTTCAATGCTCAAATTGTTTTTCTATAGGCCAAGTAGTTTAAAACAGCTTTACCTCTGGTCCCAGGTGTTGCTGAGGCAGCAAAGTCTCTGTGAGCCCCCACAAATCAGCAGGGAAAACTGCTGAAGCAAGAAAAATCTTTAATTGTGCAACCAAAAATACTAACAAAAAATCAAACAAGGAGGTTATTTTTTTTCCCCAATTAAATGTTTCTGTGTTCCCATCAATGAGCACATGTGAGAGTTTTTGATATTTCTTCCGTGATACCTGGCTTTTAGAGTGGTTATCTTGGATCTGTGTTGCAATGAATCTTTACCTGCTTATTAGAAGTAGCATTATGGGGAATACTGAATGGAGTGTAAAATTCCATATGAAATACATTTTAAATGTCAATTAAATACTTCAATTTTGTGTCACCATTCAATGGGACAGTAAACCAAGACCGTTTTCTGGCACAAAAATGTCCAGATAATAATCTTTCATCAGTTGAAATCGGCATCAGTGAAGAGGCTTGAGATGAGTAAGAAACCTGAATGATAGTGGCAGTTCTCTAAAGGCTTCATACAGGGTGGAGACTGGGAACAAAGGTGAGCTAGAGAGAAGAATATGTCACAAGTGCTGTCTCTTCATTGCTCAGTTTAGAAAGAATGAGTAAAGTCCCTTTTCTTTGACTTTTATTTAGCAGTTAATATGAACAATGAATTCACTTCTCTCGTCTCCAAGAATATATTATGGTGACTATGCAATGTTGCCTTTTATATCATGTCTCAAAGTCTTTCTACCAAATGCTTCATGCTGTCTGGAGGCAAAGGAATGTCATGTCTGCTCTCTTTCTTTTTCCGGGGCAATACAAATCCAGCAAAGTTGGCAGCAGCAATGATGAAAAATTCCATGTTGGCCAGCACTGCTGGTCCTGTTCTACAAGACAGCACTCCATTTTATGTCAAATATCATAGGATGTCATGCTGGAGGTGGTCAGCTGCACCAGAGACTCTAAGTCAGGACTAGAGACAAGGAACTGGCTAGAAATCCATTTCTTGGGTTTAAAAAACTTGCCTCTAACCATGCATCAGGAAAAGAAACGAACACCCTCCTTCTTCCTCCTTCTCCTCCAGTCCTCAATCCTTCTGCCCAAGCAGAATCACATGGCAAAACTCTTTAACTTTCTTCAACTTCCCTGGTTATCTTGGGATCATTCCTAATTTCCATAGCAGATAGTAATGTATAGGTTTGAAGGATTTTGCCAGCGGAGCAGACCTTCAAGAAGATGTAACCCTAGTGTAAAGATATTACCTACTAAACCTGTGTCAGGCAAAATCTATCAATTTATTAGAAATCAAGGTGAATAAAAATAATTGTAGTAAGGTCATATAGATGAATTAGTGTACACTCTGATGGCGTAGAATCTCTTGAAAGCCTACTAAAAGAAAATTAATTTGCAGTGTAATTTATTGAAAGTATTTTTTGAATAAGAGTATGTTTCTGAAGGTGGTGAAAGTGCTTTTAAAATGCTTTGATATATTGATTGGTAATTTGTCACTTGCATATTGTTACTTAATGTTGCTGGCTCAGTTAATGTTTTCCCTGAATATGAATATTTAATGGTCTTGTACAGTGATCATTATGTTATTTTAAGCTTAACAAATTGTACAGACCCCTCAAGCCTTTCACAGAGGTGTTTTTGCATGCAGTCATAACAAAAATAAAGTACCGTCCAGCTGCTACTCAATCTTGGTATCACTGTAAGTGGGTTTCTGATAGGCATTTCATAACAAACGGATAACTTTTCAAAGATGAAGAAAGCTTCTGGGCAGCCATCGGCACCAAAAGGTATGGAAAGTGAGAAAAGTGATTGGGTGACACCAATCCTCAGCTGTTCCAAGAGGATTTTGTCATTAAATCAGCTGATACACTTTCTAGATATGAGAATGAGGCAGGTTTTTAAATGTAAAGTGAACTGTTGGCATATAGTCAAATTGTTATAAATGGGCCATGGATAATTTTGGTTTGGAAATTAGAGAACACTTTTTTTATCATATGAAGCATGCTTTAAGAGTTTTGATGGGTTTAAAGCTAGATCTTGCTCATCTTGTTGCTTTGGACAGCAAGATACCACACTTAATATTCCTGGTTGTCCTCTCATTTCTGTCTTCTGATTGAAAGATTTGTATCTGAAGTATTCACATATAATTTCATGCACATGGCAAAAAGTGTTAAAAAAGGTAAGAGAAAGCATGAGGCCTATAAAGAGATTAAATTTTGAACTCATTTACCTAAATAAAACACAGAAAATGGGATTAAACTCTCACATTTTTAGAAGTCATGTGTCTACATATATAGACATATATCCATATAGCTACTCTCCCAGTGATCCCTGAAGAGTCAGTGGTGAGAAACAAACAATTGCAGGGTCTCATTTTTCTAACTTATTTTAGTTTTCCCCGGTAGAAAGACAGTAATGATATCCTAGGAATAGAAAATTTGGTCCATTTTCTATAGCTCTTCATTTGGACAACTCTGCAAGATTTTTTTTTTTTTGAAGAAATCTAAAATATGGTCAGATAGAATTTACTCATAATAATTTTGTCAATATTATCGGGTTTTATATTTTAGAGTTATGATCTATGGCCCTGGAGCTCTTTTCCAGTCTTAATGACTCTGTAATTCTATGATCTCCCTTCCCTCCTACAGCAATATTTACTGCATGGCAACTACAATCAGAGCCTGTCACAACCATGCCATGGTTTCCCCTTCTGATCTTTGGATCTCACAGAGGTCTGGATCCCTTCAAACACAACTTCTAAACCTGCTCTTTTGAAGCTGATTTTCCTTTTCTCAGGGTTCCTGTTTTGACATAACTCTATAAGAGTTTGAGATTTTCAGGAGGACAGAACTGGAAGTGATCTACAATGGTGTTGTGGCGCATGTTTTTTCCTGGATTCACTGTTAATTGTTATTGTAGTTTGTTCCTATGTTCCCCCCGTTTGCTTGTCCTAATGGTTCCTTCCTCAATTGTACCCTCCCCTAAACTGCCCTTTAATGTGTCTCCTCCCCTTATTCCAGTACCTTCCCTTCTTATCACCCAAACCCTGCCCCTCCTTCCAGACCTTCGTTTGTCAATCCCCACATGGGCCAATCCCTGAAATATCCACCCCTTTGGAAATCCCCTAAACCTCCACGCCCAGTTGGCCCATGAGACCCCTTTTCTCCTCCCCTTGTCCCCATTGGATTGTGTTCTGTAAACCCCACCCTATGATCCTCCCCTATGGTTCCCTGATTGGTTTACTGTTCATGCCCACCCCTTAATTTGTAATCCTATAAAACCCCTTGCACAGCAGTGCTCGGGGCTCTTTTGTTCTCTTCCCTTCGTTGCCGGGGGGCTGTGTATTTGGAACCCGAGAGCAGAAGAGCCTCCTCTCTCCCCTTCGTCTCTCCCTTGACACACGGCATTCCTGTAGAGCCTGAGCTCTGAGGTTCTGCCCTGACAGCCTCACCTGTCAGGGCGGTTCCCCACTCTTGGCGTGGCCCTTCGGAGTCACAGAGCAGTGGTCAGAGCTAGCCGGGATTCTGAGGGGCCGCGTCACCATGGTAGGGTCTGTGCCTTGCCTCATGGGGAACTGTAGAAAATGGTCACTTTATAAGTCATTCACTTAACACCAGAGAATATCAATGGAAATGGAGGGGGGAGCAGTAAGGTTATGCTTGCAGAGCAGTCTAGTCTTAGGTTTTCAAGTGTGGCATTTTCACTTAGCATGACTATTTGAAATGATCTTGAGTATCTGTTCAATAAATTAGATTTTTCGTAATAAATGCACTAGAATTATTTGTAAGGATCACAGATTGTAAACAAGCAGATTTCCTTAATTGAAATCATAATCTTCTTTTTCCTTACGCTTCATTCAGAAACATTGAAAGAAACCATGAAAATCTGAAAGCTGCATGAAAGGAGCACATTCTTTTTCTGGTTTTACAGGCCTTTGCCCGTTGATATCTTGGTGTGTGACAGCAACACTCATGATAAGCATTAATAGTAATTAGTTGCTATTTTTATGGACAATGAATCTACTTCTTGTGATCTCTTTTTAATGATGACTTAAAATTGTAGCGCTTTATACTGTTGCCATCTCTGCAAAAAAAAAAAAAACAACCTCATAATAAGAAATCAGTTGATTAAATTTTTTTGAAAAGTGCTGTCAAATATGTTCTAGGCACAGACCCTTTGAAAGACAAGTGGCTTCTTAAGAGGAAATTCTGTTGCTAGGAGACCATAACCAAAAAGTTTCAGGATAAAGTATTTTTTTATTTTAAATAAGAAATGTTGATTAATGATCATGCTTAACAGGCAAAGAACAAAGTTATCAGAGCTATCTCTATTATAATAAAGACCAATAGAAGCATTCAATGTATATTTTAAGAAGCATAAAGAGGGGGTCTTCAAGGGAATTCTTGCCAAAGCTAGAGAACCAAGGAGTTCAGAGCACACTGGTGTAACAAAAGTACCCAAGTATCTGTAGGGAATCTTAAATCTCACATTTGAGGTTTTAAAATTTATCTCTGCCGGCAATGAAAATTAGATTTACCTTGTGAAAGACAGATTCTCTCATCTGTATTTTCCAGACAGAAAGGTTTGAATGAATGAAATGGTCTCTTGAAATTTCTTCTGGGCCATCTCATCTGGATTTTGCAGATTTCTGAAACTTCTCATGCTACTCATCAGTGAAGAGTAAGTATTAGACTAGAGGGTCTTTGGCTTCGATCCACTGTGGAAATTCCTAAGTATGTCAGCAACCTCTACCTATGTACAAATTAAGAAATATTTAGAATACACATGAATAATTCCAGTCTCATAAAGTATTAGCTGATGGTAACTGAAAGTTCAGTATTGATAATTTTGGTTTCACTGAGTAGTACCTTAACCCACAAAAAGACTACTGAAGTCTCAGAAGGTTTATTTTGGAAAAAAAGCGCGCAAGTACAGGCATTAAAATCCTGCCCCACTGGCTCAATATTTATCTAGTTGTTTAATCCCACAGGTCTTGATCTAGTTTACAACTGCTGAAAATTGACTCATAGTAGACTAATTATAAGCTCATAATAGTATCAAAGAGCAAGAAATCTTTAAAATGGCTATTTCTGCAAGGAAATCAAATTGCTTTCTGAGAACTAGCAACATGAAACAAAATGCAGATCTCTTCAAAGAGAGTTACATCACTTTCAGCTGTAAACTTTGACTGTGTTTTTCTGTAGATGTCCACAAAGGAAATTTTAGAAAAGTATCTTCTCAACAGGTAGACTTTGATTTCTTGAACTACTGAAAGATCCTATTTAGGTAGAGCATATCCCAGAACAAAGGCAGAGGAAGGGAAGATAGGTATTATTAGGAATGCTATATATACTATAATTCTATACATATTTGGCCACCTTTACAAAAAGCAGCATCTCCTCTAGGAATGTTCTGAAACACTAGAAAGAAAACGTTTCAACTGTCATGCATTCTCAATAGCTTTTATTGATAAGGTTTTATTAGGAGGCATCCCCCCTGGCAATTCACACCTAGTCATCCTCTGTCAGCTGAATCAGTCAGGGTACAAAGGTACAAATTAAGGTGTAAAAGGCAACCGCGGGACCTGAATGTCTCCATGACACAAGGCTGAGATGTGCCTGTGAAGAGGGGCACTGCTTGGAAGTGTTTTGCCGAAAGCTGAGGACTGATTCCCTGTAAACCACGGACCTGTGCCTTATTGCTTGTTTGCAGTTAGGATATGAAATCCAGGGAATGTTGCAATTCTCCTCAGACTTCCAGGGGAAAAGGGACAGATACTGCATTTTCCTGTCACCTCTGAATCGGAAGCGAATATGTGTGTATTTCTCCTAAAGTATAGGTATGAGCTGTTTGGAAGGCTTGCATTTGAATATATACAATAACAACAAAATGTACAAGGGGGTCATGGGTAGAAGATTTACTGTTTGGTAGTGTTTATTTAAAGTACAGAGACTGTTTACTGTGTTTCAGACTGGTTACAAGATTTTAAGGATTCCTTAAATTTTTGTTACTGCAGCTGATATGTTATTTTCTGAGAATTATTAACATGTCCTTATCAGAAATTTGCATGAATTAATCCTTTATAATGCTTTGAAAATTTCTGACTACATAAAAGTCTGGCTTGTGATTCTACAAAGAGTTAATCTCAAATGCCAGACTGTACAGAGTAAAGCGGAAATTTATATATCTCTGAGTATATATAATGCCTACATACTGTTATATTTGTATGTCAAAAAAATTTGGCTTCTTTTTTGTTTTGGAAACCAATGATAAAGTGATACTCTTCATTAAGCAAAAACTGAAAGAAAATGCAGGATTTTATCTCTCCTCTGTGGAAAAAAAAAAAAAAGTTCAAGAAGTGTAATTCTTGCTCTGACAGAGAGGCCTTGGTGCTTTACACAAGAACAGGATCATGTTGATCCACAGCAGATTTTTCAAAGAGGACAACAGACATCCAAATGCTTATTAGCCTCGCCTAAAAGAAGCTTAACAACTTCAACTGATTGTTTCCCACAAGGTGTAAAACACCCAAGCAAGTTGGGAATGAGAGCTAAATCAGATTGCTGACTGATAAGGATCCTTCCCAAGGCTAATTACAAAGGCTTACCGCAGGCAAGCAGCGGATTAAGGACTTTAAACCTCTCTATGGCTACCACTAAGGAATCTGGCGTGCTAATTCTGCAATCTGTGTCTCTTTGGGTTGCTATCAAAAATCATGATGAAGAAAGCACTTAGACATGAAAGGTAAATGAGGGTTTGGTTCCTCTGGAAGCGGTTGCTGAGGCTGGAGAAGAAAAACCCATTGGTTAAGGTGTAGAGAAGAATACAATGAGCACGAGAGGAGGAGGAGAGACAGCCAGAGAGGATGGGAAGAACTGTTTCCCTTCATGAATAATTTGCAGCATATATTTAGCTCCTGTTTGGGGGATTAATGAGTCTTTACATAAACTACCCTTCAAAATGGTATGAGCTGAATGTTTGAAAGCTAATAATTTACTTTATAGATGCGTGTTGCCTGATGCACAGTGGCTGCACTGCCAGGCAGTTGTTTCTGTAGTGAAGTCAAATGCGTGCTATCAAACTTGCTTTTCACTCAGCATTCGAGGGAAATGGAGTTTTCAATGGACTTATGTGATACATCTTCATTTGGGCTTCATTATTTAAGAGATATTTTGCATTACTTGTAGCTTCTATGTGATAGCGTTTTTCAAACCCAGTTACACTGATTAGACATAATCTACAATGAAAGGGATATAAAAATGACTGATTGTAGCTGGCTTGTCTTTTAAAAGAACCAAGTATTTTGATAGATAATGAAAGAGAGAAAAAAAAGGCAGTTACTGGCCCTGTGCTTTTCTACATGACCTCTGACTGAAGACCATCACCTTCCTTCTAATAGTTTGATTTGTGTTTCAAATAAATTATTCAATAATTTCAAGCAGAGAAAGCTCTCTGTCTCTTTTGGAGTGTGACTTCTTCTTTTTTTACACCCAACTAAATGCTTCACTGTGCTCTGAACCAACTTTGCAATTTATTTCTGAATTTCTATTGCTTTCACCACACCTAATAGCTTTCAGAGGCAACAGAGGTGGTCCTGCAACTCACACAGTCTTCTGCTTCATCTTTTAAGGTAGTAACAGATAAAAAGGAGGAGAGTAAAAAGTTATTCAGAGGTTAGAGAAGGGCAGCATAGATTAAGAAGTAAAATGCTCACAAAGCAAATCCTACAGCCCCAGTTAATTGAATGGTTAAAATATCTCAGCTTCCATTTGTAAGTCCCAAAATACAGCCTTTTGTGATGGCTTTATTTTTTGCTTCTACAGACTTCTGCTAAGCTTGCAAGTCTGGCAAGCTGTTAGAAAGCTGTGGAAATAAGTGATTGCTGTTCACCCTATGGGTTTTTCCAAGATACCCCGAACTTGCAGTTTTATTCTGCATATAAACCTTAAGTGCAATTAGGGCTGAAAATAGTGTCCTAGACCTTTCAGATTTTCCTGTGTCAAGAAACACAATAAAGAAGATACCTGTCTGTGCCCATACCCCAATTTGTCTCCTGCCTGACACTTTTAAAGTAGCAATGGTGGAACAGTGCCTTCCTCTTGAGAAATTCTCTGGGCTCCTTCCCTGGGGGAAATAGCACAGTATTGTGATGCAGATTTCCTGCCAAATCTCACAAATCCCTCACTGTAGGGATTTCTCTTTTCAGTCCTCTATCCTCTGTAGAGCGCTCACATTCAATACAGAAGGCTTATCACTTCCTTTTTAGAACTATAAGAACCAACATCACAGCCTGCAAAAACCCACCTAGTGAGCTAGATCTCATTTATTCAATTTTTGAATCTCACTGAGGACTGCTTTAGAGAGGAAGAGCCTCTGATAAGTTATTTGCAATTTCCTTTAAAATATGCCTGCCTCAACTGAGTTTCAAGAGACTCCTGCTTTCATGCACCAGCAGATAGAGCATAATTATATTTGTTGCTAAATGGATAGCTGTGATGTCCGATATTTAATTAGTACCACCTGTCTAACAGGATACATGCAAGATTGCGACCGTAAATTATGAGTGCCTCTCAGACATAAAGAAGGGAAAACCAGGCATAGCTGTTAGGGAAACAGACAGATTCATAGGCTGACTCTGGATTGAAAGGCAAATTCTCAGTGATCGTTCAAATTAGCACAACCAAAGCACATGGATGTTGACATCCACTGAATACACTCAAGCTTCCCATCTGTGACTTGTGCTTTGTGCAGAGATGCTGTGAGGCTACATGCACAGGTTTGGATGTTCGGAAGTGCTCCTGAATCCGCGTTTCAGACAGAGGCAAAACTGTCATTGCAATACGTTGGTCTTGCATCACTCTGCAGCTGTTAACAGGATCACATGTGTGCAAGACATATCTCATCATGCATCAAAATACAGCAGACCATAATTGAGAGTTAGGCCATTGAGCTTGCCACTGTAGTGACATTTATATTTTTTATTTGCCTTTTTTTTTTTTTCCCCCAGAATTGCAGGAAGGAAGTTGCATAGTTGTGAAAACATTGCAAAAGCCTGAGAGTTGTGAGGCATTGCAATATAACAATGAACAATGCAAGCAGTTAAATTAAGCTAAAAATACACTAACACACAAATACATTTATATCCTTTTGTACCCAGGGAGTAAATTAATATTTTTTGTTAGGATAAGCCCTAATTTTGACTGAGAGAAAAAACAGATAAAAATGAACTGAACATAAAATGGCTGATTGTTAATGAACATAGAATATTTTACTAATAGGCAACAACAAGATGTACTTCATAACATAATTATCCCAGCTGCAGTTTGACCTAGATGCTAAAGATAAACATAAGAATGTCAATGACTTCTTTGCAAACCCCAAACAACTAGAATTTACACCTTATAGTTCACCAGGTGAGCAACAGGTATATGGAGGTACCATGGTGCGACAGACAGTGCTCTGATTCAGCAGAGGCCTGGGATGGTTCCTGATAAATTACTGTCATTTGCTAATACCTGTGCAACACCTAGGCAGAGTCTACTGTTGGAATGATTCAGTTCCACCTGGTACATGCTGCAGTTTAAAAAGAAAAGTGATCTGCCAGCAGTAATAGCACTGTCATAAATCTGGCAGTCTAAAGCCTGGTGTTCTATCTTCTGCCTTCTTAAGTTTGCCAAATCATTACTTTTAACACTTAGAGGCATATTAATATAGCAGGTTTTTATAGGTGGGTCTCTGTTTAAGTGGGCCTAGGTAAAATGAGAGCAGTGTTTTAAATCTGATTTGGATCTGAATATATTTTAGAGGCACTTCAGGCACTTATGCAGGGATCCGTATTTCAGAAACGATGCAATTTTTGCTCAGTTTGCTTTCCTCTCCTCTTTATAATCAGGCATTTTAAGTTAGTTTTTTTTGTTTGGTTCGGTTTTGTTGTTTATTTTTATTTTTTTTTGTTTGCTTGTTTAGGTTGTTTTTTAGGGGTATTTTTGTGTGTGTGGTGGGAGGTGCATTGTTTTTAATTATTACTTTCTTCTTTTCCCCATGGCTCCTACAACTGTGTTAAAAAATTCTGAGAAGTTGTGACTGAATTTTGAATATGAGAGCTGAGGCTGGGATGCTGAGGGTGACACTATTGTTTTATTTGTAATGTCTCCAATCTAGCAATATATTCTCATTGTATTTTTACACTGAAGGCTGCATAGAAACCTCTCTTTGATAGTTTGTACTATCTGTTGAGTCTAGCCTTTTCTAACAGTGAGGAGAGATAACTGTTTAACTACTTGACCTTCCTGGCAATGGTCTGGTAGAAGATTATAATAATCTTTCAGCTTCCAACAGTGATAAGCTAGTATCCAAGCAGTGTTTTGCACTCTAATATTTATGAATGATCTGTGGCTGAAATTTCTCTAGGAAAGAAACCAACATATTTCCCATTTAAAAGATGTACTCGGAGGGCATGAATATGTAATATAATAACTTATTTTCAAACCAAAGAAGCTCGTTTTTACTGTGCTTCTGCCAAGAAAGAATGGATTTGATGATCCCTGAGACACCCTTCCCACCCGAAACTCTATGATTCTGTGATTCTGTTAGCTGGTTTAGTTTGGACCAATAGTGAATAAAGCATAATTTCACCAAATGTAATTGTTCTGTCAGGCTCCCTAACCATTTCTTAAACCTAACATATTTTTTTAGTAGAAAATATCCAAAAAGGTGATATTATAAAGGAAAGCAAGTGAACTTCAGCATGATAAAACTGGAGAGTAATTTACACTGAAGAAGACTACTGGAGGTAAGGTACCGAGGCAGGTTAATCAGGTTAATCTACTCGGCCCATGCTTACAGCTCCCAACACAATATAACTAAAGACTAATTGTATTTACTAGAGTTTTTCTACCTATTTCTTAATTTGCCACTTCACAAGTGCTTCTAACAGCCAGAAGTCTAATTTACCTTTTTTTTTTTTTTTTTTAATGTGTTTACATGTGTGCATGTAGTGAGTGTTTATGCATTGTAACTTTCTGATAGAGTGAATAGAGTTTTGGAGAGGATAAAGAGCTACTTCCACTTAAAAATACCTTCATTTATTCTTAAATCCTTCTTAGCTGCAATACCTTTCCAGTGTGTCAACAGGTGCCCCTCTGCTGAAATGTTAATTACAGATTTATTCCATGAAAATGAGAATTTCAGACTAAGAAAATTATGATGAATTTGAATATGTGCAAGGCTCCATCATGAATAAAGCAGCCTTGTGAATAAGATTTTCTCCATGAATGACATGCTGGAATACTTGGTTTTAATTCGCTTGAGTTAGAATACAATTAAGGCAGCACACACTGTTATGATCTCCCTCTCTTTTATGAACTTAAACTTTGACTGAATTTATTTCTCTGATTTTTAAATAAACACAGTTATAGAGAGATATATCTACAGCCTGATTAAAAATTTTCTGAAATCTGAAAGACTTCAGTGGATTGCAGTGAGGTCTGGATGAGTGTAGTTGCCATAATCCTGCAAGATCCTGCAGGGGAAGGAACCTCTTGAGGACTGCCATAAAATTTCAGAGACCGTGATCCTTACTGACAGTTCAGCTTAGATCATTTGAACAATTTAGACATTATTTAGAAAGTGGGCTGCACTTTTCATAGTGAGCATCTCTCTGCTTCTTGCATTTGTAAGTTAAAGGAAAACATATACTACACCTTATTCTCGATATTCTCATGCCTTCATAGGGAGTATTGAAATCCTTAGAAAGGGCTAAATCTTGGAATCCTGGAAATACAGAACAGAAAATAGTTTCTTGTTCTTCAAATGCAAGCCCCTGACATTATGGACACAGTATCATCTATTTACTATTTTTAAGTGTTTCAAATAGTGCATTAATAGCAGCTACATGTTTTACCCCTGGCAATTTACCTGCAAGATTATTTCAGAATATCCTCTGTTTTGTCTCTCACTGCATTACAATTCAGGTTATGGGTATTTATTACTGTATAAAACACTCTTCTCATGTATGAATCACTCCTGTATCTCCCATATTTGTGCACTGGTTTACATGCAGGCACCAATCACATCCCTTTGTGTTGCAAGGTGAATTCTTCTCTTGTCTGATTAGCTCCCGGTGCCACTCAATGCATAATGACAGTGATCCTTCTCTATGTCTATTCCATTTCATATCTTCCCTGAAAATAAATTACCAGAACTATACACACGATTACAAATTAAGTCTCATTGAGACTTAGTATAGTAGAATTTATTCTTTTCTATCTGAGCTGGAAACAACTTCACTGATGTATTGTAGGCTGGCATTCGAGTTTTTCCACGCATGCCATCCCTTGATAGCTTCTAGCCATCCTGTGATCAGCGTGCACACTTGTGTCTCTCTCTTCCCAGTCACTTCTAACTGGCAAGTTCCTAGTGAACAGCAGAAATTCTTATTCATAGTCCCTGATGACCTTACTCTTTTTATTTTAAATTTAATTTAACTTAATTACGCTCATTCTCATCCTCAGGGCCATGCAGTTCTTTCTGTGAAATACCCTAATCCTCTTCAGTATTGATAGTGCCTTTTAGCTTTTCTTCTGAATAATACTTTTGGTTTTTTAATCCATGGTTATTTACACAAAAAATCGACAAAATTGATCCAAGGCCAACCATTTGTNCTTTGTATACTTCTCTAGTAGCCAATTCTTTGCTCACCTCACAGTTACAGTATTACAGTATTAATTCCCATCTTCCAAACTATAGAAACATAGAAGGTCATGAGTTGAAAGCGTTCAACAGGCATCATCAAAGTTCAACTCCTGGACATTAATGATTCCATCATTAATGCTTCTTCATGTGTCATTTTATTGATTATATTTATCACATTCACACATGACATCAGTGTTTTACTGAACTCTTAATGGATTAGAACTAATGTCTCTTTGTTTAGTTGAC
The DNA here is from genome assembly GCA_013400315.1 of Bombycilla garrulus. NCBI lineage: Eukaryota > Metazoa > Chordata > Aves > Passeriformes > Bombycillidae > Bombycilla > Bombycilla garrulus. The sequence goes on from VXBU01006137.1 coordinate 245,562, forward strand.
TAAAGCAGCATGGGTGACCTAGCCTAGCTGGATCTTGTTGAACACAGGTTGCATACGATTTTATTTTTTACAGCTTTAATTATAATACCTTGAAAATGTATATTGCGTGATTTCGTGGCTCTGAGATTGTTGGATACCTTGTTCTCTAAACTTCTTAATCTTAAATGCCTTATTGTGTATTCAATAAATATCTTTATTACACTACTTAAGCATCTATGTGAGTGCTCTCAGATTGGGTGCTCTCAGACTCTCATTACTTTGTGGGTTCAAAGTACTTCAGCACATAAAGCCCTGGTTTCTTCAGCACCTCTTTTGAGATACAAAAGTAAAAACAAGGCCTTGAAAAGAAACATTTAGACTGAAATAATTCTTGAAGTAAAGGACAAACTTAAAACTTTGAAAAATGTTTTTTATACTACAACAACACAGGTAGTTTCTCAGAGCACTAGCAGTGAGAATTGTACCTAAATGTTTATTCTTTGGAAGCAATCTGTGTATGCTTTTTGAGAAGAGATGAGCATCGTTCATTACCAAACATTGAATGGGATTGGACCAACAGTGAATCATTTCACCAAAGGTAATTGTTCTGTCAGGCTCCTTAACCATTTCTTAAACTCAGTATTTTTCTTGCATGAAAATTATTTTCGTAGCGGAAAATATCAGGAAAGATGATATTATAAAAGAAAGCAGTGAACTTCAGCATGATAAAACTAGCTTAAAAATTCTGTCTTGAATGTGTTTAATTTCAGACAGCTTTCCAAATAAGGGGAGCATACCTTCCCAGAATGTTATTATTCCTTACTGTCCTGGAATATACTGTGTCTCTTTGACAGTGGTATGGATGAAATTCATTGTTATTGCCTCTCTTTTTTAATTTGCAAGTGCAATTTTAAAACCTCTGAAAAATGATACAGCAAATTTCAATACCTGAAAAAACAATAGGATTTTCAATGGCAAGTACTTTGCAATAAATCAGACTGAATAGACAGAGGAAAACAATACTCGCCTCAGCATTAACTCATCTTTCTCTTTTCCCTTCCTTTTATTTAAATTTTTTACTTTTTCAAAAATGTCCTCAGTTACAGTGCAAACTGAATAAGGATGCAAAAGGTTGGTTCTGAAGCTGGGTTATCAATTTGTTACAGAAAGCAATAGTAAGAGCTAATAGATTACATGTATATGACCTTCACATTGGATTACTGACCAATGCAGTTTTGCAATATTAGCAAAATATTGTCCATTGTACTCAGTAACACAATAAGATATTTTTCTTATTATAATAAAAGAAAAAAAAGTAATACAAATATTAATTCTAGCCTGCCTTATCAGGGATTTCCATGTTGTATTTCTAGTTTAGTCTCCTGCTTAGTGTTCTGGTTTACATAATGGTATAAGTGTAAAATGGACTTCACTTTTGAATTGAAAAGGCCTAAGGTAGTGAAGGAGAAATAGGGAATGTCAACAAAACAGATGAAAGGGAAACTGGGAAAATTAGAGAAAGGGAGAAGAAAGTGAGACAGGTTATGTCCAAGTAGGAAAGTGAGAACACAGTAAAAAGTAAGAAACATAGAAGGAGAATTATTGATGGCAAAAGCTAATCTTACCAGTTTTTTATGCCAAAATTTGAAGTTAAGATCCAATATTCAGTTCTGGATGAACTGATTGCAGCTCGGATTGGTGTATGGGCATTAAGATGTTTCTCATTGTTTCAGCAACTCGCTTCTTGGAAAAGTCTTTACAGATAGAAATTAAATCTGGTGTATCATTTATTATTGGAATTCAGATTCAAGTGCTGACAAGTCAGATTTGCTAACATAAAGTTTAGGACTTAATGGAAACCATGCCACGTTTTGCTTATGCTTTTGGCTGTTTGAATAAGACAGCATTTATATATTGATAACACATTTATATTAATGCAGGCTGACTACTTCAGTGATTATTTGAAATTTAGTCTCACTGAGTTTCTACAGTTTAATGGCCATCTAAAACTAACCAAATAATTATAGGAGTTGGCACTATTTTTCTGAAGATATAATTGGATCTACATCAATTGTAGTCAACATTTGCTAACTAAAAGAAAGAAACAAAATCTTTGTATATATTTAATTTATGTTTAAATGGAATTAAAACTGCTTCTGATTAATTTTTATCTTCTGCATTAAGTTGACATTTCTCTGGTGCTCATGGACATGGAGTTATTAGATTTTAGCTCTTAGTTTTACTGAGGATCAGATCTTTGAGTCACAGCATTATCATAAAATCATAGTGTACATGGATGTATGTAAAAAATGGCCAAATGGGTTAATAAATGGGCCACAATCAGTTTACTAATCTGTCAGTCTACACAGAATTAAAAGCCTTCTCACACACATGCATGAGTTTGGCAAGAGAAATGTAGACATTATATTTGGAGCCTTTGACAAGTGTGTTCTTCCAGAATTTCTGCTATATGCGAGACAGAGATTGATTGGGTCACAAATGTGCTTGGGATGTGGAGGAAAATTATTGCTAGCTAATTAAAAAGGAAAAAAACCCAATTGTTAAAATGTTAAAACTCAGCTGTTTGCTTATTTTTACAACTGTTCCTCCCTGTCTTGCTTGCAAGTTGTCTCCCTTTTACAAATGCCAGACACAAGTCCTCAGTGGTGAGTCCAAGACCTGTGTTACCAACATCTCATCTAAACTCAATGAGGTTTTCTAATTGTTCAGAGAAAAAAGCTCCTTACCTAAGTGCTGGAAAAGGAGCTTCATTAATAAGGCACAATGGCATTTTGCTCTCTGTGACAACTGTGGAAGAACCCACTACAAAGAACCTTTTAGGCAATTATTTGTGTTAAGCTGGTCAGGACTTGGAGCCAGCAATTTTTCTGTTGATTCAGGGAAATCAGTGCTTCATTCCTCCTGTTCAAAAGCATTCTGTTCAATATCAGATAGTATGTGTATAGCCTAGTTAGACTATTCCAGCCCAGTACCAAGCCATCTGCCCTTTAATCAGCCCTGATGGATGTTTATTTATTTTGTTTTGGTGATGGTGAGTAGAGAGCTGCCTTCAGTAATCTGTTAAAGTGTGTAACTATTCTTCCAGTTTGAGAATTCTTCCTCATACCTTATGCCCCTTGCTGCTATTCAAGTCAATTAATTCTTGTCCTGTTTCTAGTGGACACAGAAATCATTTGATTAATTTCTTATTTGAACCATCTGTTTACTCAGTTTAAAACCTAACATGTCTACATTCAGCAGTCTCTGCCTTGTATTAGTTAAGTGAAATAATTTCTGACTGGCTTCAATAATTTTGCTTTCTAGATTTTTCTTTTTTTTTTCTTCTTCTCCTCCTTAGACCTTTGTGAAACTGAGTGCAGGATCGAAGCCTTTGTCTGTGGCAATTGAATACAATGAAAGCAGCACATAATACGTATTATGTATGACACATCAGTTTATCTACCTCAATCTGACTGCTTTTTTTCAGAAGGATATGTGGAGAACCCAAGTGAGGTTAGAATATCTTACTCCAAAAGCAAAGACATTAATGGCATTATCACAGTGCTCTCCATGCACTAATTAACCCTGCACTAGCACAAAAAAACTGCTGCTCTTGAGTTCACATGAGTATCTCCACATGAGACTGCTTGAAATGGTATAGAAACAGTTGTTTGTAAGGCACTGAGCACAGTTAAGGAGGTATGGGTAGGCAGGAAGTAATCCCAAAAAGTGTAGCTACTTATTTTTGTAACTTGAAGTATAAATAAAACTTTATGCATTTAGAATAATAAATAGTCACTTAATACTCATTAAACCCACTGTCCTCCCCTACCACTTTCTTAATGAATGTGTTGCCAGAGGGTAGATTACATAGCAGTTTGAGAAATCCCTATTTGCCTAATGAGTTTCACTTATTTCACAGTAGTCCTAAAATTGGGCAGATATTGGTTTTAGTCATGATATTCGCTGATTATCCTGGATAAAATTTCAAAAGAAATTATATGTTTTCTGTAAGTCAATAAAAAATAGATACCTAAGTCTCTTAAGAATACTTGAGAATTTTACTTAGATTATAATTTATTCAGGGGCCAGTTACATCAAGGTCATAGTTTTCATTTCTGTAAATGAAGTAGTTTCAAAAAAA
>VXBU01006137.1:249702-385336 GCA_013400315.1 Bombycilla garrulus
AAAAATCCCTAAACTTTATTCTATTTCTCATAGACCCAGTTTTAGAAATAACTTTTTCTCCTGAATAATGAACTCTGAAGTAGGGTTCACAGACTTGCTGATACTCCTCCACAAAAGTACATTTGCATATTGAATATTTCTTTTGTTTCTATTTTTAAATACTGGGTTTCTGCAGAATATTTTGCTTTAATTTTGGCCAATTACCAGTTACTTATGTAGCAAAGGATGTCAATCTTCTGGGTGTCCCTATTCTGCAGGGAAGCATCTCTGAATGTAGACAGGGCTTGGTGTTTCCTAATGAGGGAAAAGTTATCCATTTGTGTATTCACATNATTTGTGTATTCACATTTCTGCATTTCGTCCTGCAATATGAACAAACTTCATACCAGCGAAGTGAACCGCAAAGTCCTTGAAGTGTCTGTGATTTTCAATTTTAGGAATTAAAAAACAAATAAGAAAGAGAGGGAAATGGATATTTTAAAGGTAACTGTTGATTGCATGTCCTTTACAGTAACAGCATTTTTTTCATGTGGTGTTTGACAAAGGATCTGCCAATGCTTAGCAAGGGCTGCAAAAGTCATTTCCTGCTGCCTGAAACAGCCTATGCTTCTGGTGAAGTGAGAGCAGAGTTCAGAGTCATCTGTTACACGAATGAGAAGAAGCACATGGTTCAGGGGGAAAGCAGATGAAAAGAGTTTTCTTTCCACACCAGTAACTCACAGCAGGTCGTGTAGATTTATTTCCCCATCTCATGTTACTTTCATTTTGCTGGACTGTTTCAAGGCATTGCAGATGCTACAAACAGGGACCTCCTATCTAACTCTGGGAGTAGGAAAAAGGCCAATGGCTGTTACTTCATTCAGACCAGTATTTTCCATTGCAGTATTGACTTCCAGTTAGAGGAAACTCTAGAGATGCTACATCACTGCATAGCAAGTAATGTGAATGTAGCCTCTTGTGACTGCAAAGTTTATTGGTAGGTCTCAAGAAAACCTACAAGGCTCCATATAAATCCTTCTGGTTGAACATATAAAACTTCTGCCAGGGGTCTAACACTTATCCATTACCATTTTTTCTTCAATTCTTTCAATTCCATCCCAGTTTCTTGTCCCAACATATAAGGTCAAGAGTATCTGGTCATACCTCCAAAAGTTACACCAGTGAGCCTTCACTGCTCGCTTTCAGGCACCCCCTTAAAACTAAGACTGGTCAAAAGATGAGTTTTCCCTTTCTGCTTCCACTTCCAGTCCCCTTTACCCTCTGTCATCTCTTACTCTGCCTCCCACATACCTAGTATCACTTTGTCTCTACATCCTCTAGAAAGAGGATTGCCGTGAGCTAAGAAAACAGAATGAGTTTAGAGGCAGAAAATTATTTTGAAGTTAGGAAAGGAGATAAAACAGGGAAGAAACTTGAAAGCAGAGGTGCAAGAGGCACAGGAAATTTGTGGTAAATATTTGCTGAATCAGTTAGACAAAAAATCCTCAGGTAATGGATTATTGACAAACTCATCAACTTTTCATTGATTTTTATTCAATATTTTTACGCTATGGTGAAAAATATTTTCCTGTCCTTTGGCTGGATGCCTCATGGTTTTTTAGGCATGGATATAAAAAAGAATAAGCTTCAAACATTGTTCTGTGCACTGACAGGTTTTGAGTTACCTCCTGCTTTAGCAACTGCATCAGTGAGAAAATGTATCTGAAGCTACTTCTATTCCAGCAGGTGTGTGTGGGGCTGTTCCCTCACTGGATGGCCAGATATCTTGCTTTGGTAGAATTTGTGTCATTACATCCTCTTAGACTCCAAAACAGGGTGGTGACATCCCATCTTACCTGTTGGAAAGGGTTCCTGATCTCAGCACGACTCCAGTTTGCATCTGCAAGTTTGTTAGAGCCTGGCTGGTTGTCCAGGAGCCACAACGTCCCAGGGACTGTTGCAGCAATTTAACAGTCTGAGAAACTCCAGAAGTGCTCCATGCCACTCACTGATCAATTTACTAGTATAGATTTAGTTCAAGACTATTTTTCCTCTAGAGCAAATGAGGAATTATTTGCTATGAAAGTTATGGAATTTAAAACTCTACAGATGCCACATCATGCCATAATTATGTGTTAATTTTTCAAAAGTGAATACCTTATGAGATATAAAGTTCATCTAAGTTCATCTAGAACTTCGCTTTTTCCAGTTTTCACAAATAATCATGATATTTGGACATACCTGGAATTCTCAGCCAGGCTATATTGGCTCCTGTTTCATTCTCAGATGCCAGAATTCCCTGAAAATTAAAAAAAAAAAGAGAAATTGTCAAGCATTTGTATGTACAGCATGAACTACCTGTAACTGGAGCATTTCCAAATTAATTCTATAGAGCTGGAACAATAATTTTGAGCAGCGAGCTGCTTAGAAGAATTCTGGATGTGTGGGTGTGGGTACTGAATATGATCAGGCTGAATTAGCCTGCTCCAGTGTTTTATATTGTGCATGCTAACATCTCCAAACTGCTTCCCAAATCCTATTCAATGTATGAAATTCTACTGCACAAGTCTCTACAAGGCATTTGCTTTCTGTCTGGAGTGGTCACATCTCAAACAAAACATTTTTGTCTCTACACCTGTTTCACTAGGTTTTCTGGTGCTCCTAATAACAACACGTGGAAAGAAAACCATCAGTCTGTAGAATTTGTTGGTTGTCATATTCAGAAAAACCACCCAGATTTACAACTTGGTCAAGAATGAGCCTAGGAAGTAGTAGAGAAAGAGAACCACCCTTGGGAGTATGGTGGATTTTGCTTCACCATTTGCAAAAATGAATACCTGGAAGTTATCTTTCTCCTACACAGAGCTTATCTTGGGACAGTAGAGCTCAAGCTTCAAAATAACAGGCAACTGTGGATTTTTTTTGTGGTGAGGGGGAGGAGTTTAAAATATATTTGTCTGTTCCATTTCAGTCAGTTCTACAATTAGTAACAGAGAGGCCATCCTAATTTCTTGAACTTCCGCTTTCTAAATTGTCTTACCTTGAAGGTTTAGCTGATAGCTGTGACACCTTTCCATATGCAGATACAATTTCATTATAAGTCATCTACTTATGGCTGGGTCAGCATTACAGTAGCCTCAGCTCTCATTACTGTATGACAGCAGATGTGAGATGCTGACATTAGAAAGACAGAATTATTTAAACCAAAAATATTTTTTCTCCCTTTGTTACCCCCCTTTCTCATTGCAAATAATTGTATTATTTCTACTCTCTGTTTTTCTGTACTTAAATTTCCCTTCTGTGCATTTTTAATCTTTCCTGTATTACCTTGTTTTCCATTTGGCATAGGTATCCTCTGCTTATTTCTTTTGTATTGTTTATATACCTCTGGAGAAATTACAATACTGTAATTAATTAAAATAATTGCATTTTAAGTACATGAGAAACAAACCATATGATCCTTCTCATTCTTGCCATACGTATTGGAACAACTTGCAGTCACACGTTAGCAACCAGCCTCCTGTAAAAATTCTGCACAGAAATATGCACAGTGGCCTTTTTGACATTATTTTCTATGTGTCTGTGTAGTTTTGAGCAAATTTTATGTAAGGCTATGCAGATAATTTGGTATGTATGACCTGCTCGTTGGCTTGTTCCTTCAACTACACACACAATGCATTTCTCTGCTACAAAATCATATTTGTATTAGATTTAGGCTCTTTTTGTTGAGGACTCCTGTCCAGCCATATGTCAGACTATTGAGACTGCAGCAAGCTGGTGACAGAGGATTCAGGCTCAGATGTTTGTGGATGCCAAAGCATTTAAAAATATTAACAGATGCATAGCCTAATTTGCACGAGGGCTATGGGAAAAGAATGAAGGAGAGAAATTATTTATTTCTAGAACTCTCAGAAGAAGGTTGGTACAAAGAGGGTGAAAGCTGTTGGGACTCAGGAAAGCTCAGTGGGACTGAGATTTCAGTGGTGTGCCCACACAAAAAGAACAGAAATTGGAGGAAAGAGCTTACTGCCTTTTTTTCTTTTACTTTTGTCTCTCTTTGGTTTTCTGTTTCCTCTTCCACTACATGTTTCTGTCCCTTTATACCTTTCACTCCTTTGTACTCTCCTCATCCTGAAACACCCCAGTAAGAATCCAGCTGATGTCAGCACATCATTCTCTGCTTCCAGTTATGCTTTTACCTGCTTTATACAGATGGAGAAGAATGTCAGATGCTTCAAAGTCTTGGAAGTTCACCTTTACATAGAAAAAACAAAAAAAAAGAGAACTAGTGACTCTTTTTGGGATGACTAGCAGTATCCAGCTGTTGGGCTCTGACGCTTCTGGAAGCAAGCTGTGTGCCAGAATGAAATCTGAGATTCAGCTTGTAGCTTGTAGACTTGTCTTATGTACAGTAATTAGTATCGATGGAGTACTTAAACAACTCATGCATCAGTCAATATAGGAACAGAAAAAGACAAAGGTTTATCCAAATTTATTAGTGACAGCAGTTTTTACTAATAGCAAAGAAAGCAGAAGGAGGAAGACTCTTATATGTTGGATCATGACTGATGAAAAAGAACTACTTGGGGAAAGGAAAGTGAAAGGCAACCTGGGTGACCAAAATAATTAAAAACTAAATCCTTGATTCATAGGAGTACAAGGAGGGAGAGTGATAAAGTTTCCAAGGAAGAAGTCTTCAACTGATTGTTCACAACGGTCTGCTGGAAAACAAGTGTAATAAAAGGTCCTCTGGAAATATTTTAATGAAATAATTATCTCATCACAGCATCACTGGAGGGTAGGGATAATGACTTTAAAAAAAAACCTATGAAATTTTCCAAAACATGAACATTTGGTAGTCATCACACAGAAGAAAAATATACTCAGTTATTGAGAGTAAATGGAAAAGCAATGTAGTAGGGATAAAATCAGAAAAGTTAGTATACAGACAGGAAAAAACAACCAACTGAGAAAATAGTGAAGAAAAAAATATTTATTTGGTGTAAATAAAGTGATCATGTAAAATAATTCAGTGGGGAAAGTTTAACTTCCTACAGTAAAGCAACTATTACTCTGAGCAGTGAAAGTGGGAATATTGTGTCCAAGCTGTAATCGTCTCCTCAGGGCCGATAAGTTTCTGACAGGACATTGCTCTTCAGGCAAGATGTGGGTCTATTAAAGAATATCCAGAAGAAAGAAATGAAAATTTTAAAGTGAACCTGCAAGCTTGGAAAAATGGATTTGCCTTATCTTGAGAATATTGATAGGGGCTAAAGAGATGATCTGAAAACAGCCTTTCCACACATAAATGGTATCTGCAAAGATGAAATTAAATAAACTTTTCTATGTGTCCACAGTTGTTAGAATGAGGACTAATGATTGCAAAATTGCAGCAATAGTCCTTAGGAAGACATGTCTTATCTGCAAAGGAGGATATTATCCAGATAGTTGGTGGACTCTCCATAGCACTGGAAGATTTAGTACGATGCATTCCTGTTTTCGGACTCATGGTAAGCAGTTTTTTCTTGACAACTGAAGGACTGAGAAGTAAAGAAACAGAAAATTGCAGGTATTTAGGCAAAGTTTCTCTCTAGCGTGACTTCCATATTCGTGGAAGTTCATTCACAGAAATTTTTGAATACACTGGAAGCAGATGAATTTTGTACTAACTGTGGTAAAGATGCCAAAATTAAGAATACATTTTTTTTTATATTTAAAGGTATTTTTAGTGTTCTGGCAGTCTGGGGAATATTTATATCAATACTTACAGTGTCTGTGCTTCTTCCCTTAGAATGAGACTGTTCCACTGGATAGTTTATTTATCTCAATGGCCATAATGACAGTGCAAAAGAAAACACAATGGAAGTTGTGACTTGCAGACCTATTGGCTTATTCTGGCTCATGTCTACACTGAGAAAAATCTCATCAGAAAAAGTAGGGTGGCTATGCCCTACCTGTCTGTTAGGAATCATTCCTGGCCTGTGCTATTCCCCAGACTATGGCCAGGAACTGTCTGTGAGAGTGTTCACACTGAGAGTGTTCACATGGGCAAAATCATGGTCAGGTGTGAGATACCTGTCAAGTATCACGAAAGGAGAGGTTTAGAACCACACTTGGACTCAAATTCTGAATGTCCCTTGATTATGTGTATTGAAGTAGCCAAAAGAATTACTTGAGAAAGTAGTTTAAAGTGGTATAATTATCAGGAGTTACAGGCTATCTGCTCCATTCAAATACTAAATTTTGAAGCAGTGAGTGCTCCTTGAAATATATTCTCCCCAAAAATGCTTGGGAATAATCTGGGACATAGCATGGAGCAGGGCTGATCCTGGCAGGCAGTAGAACATGATGACTCTGCTTTTTTGGGAATAAAATGAGATTTTACTGATTACTAAAATGCTTTTTTTTATAGACTGAGGAATCAGAAGGTTGTATGAGACACTCAGATGTAACTTTAAAATACAGTATATTTATAATGCTGCTTCTTGTAAAGGAACTGGTGAGGGAGGGAAGAGAACTACGTTTACTAGCTGCAAAAGCTAGAGAACTTAATTTTAAAACCAGACTCATAGTTTTCATTGCTTGACTCATGATTTTGGAGAGTTTATGGTTGGAAATGTTTCAAGATTTGTGAAACCTTTCAGCTAAATATTATTGTATCTTTAATTTATAAAGCCAAATCCTTACCCAACAAACACACTTCCTGCTGAATCTAACAGAAGCTCCTGGCTGCAATCCCCTTGGGAATTTGGCTCTGGCTTCTGGTGGAAAATATGGACGTTGTCGTGATTCAGGAATTTTAAAAAGCTATTGCTTGGTAGGATGCCTGACCTGGACTGAACGACCTTGCTTTTTTATGATGACACTGATCCCATGTAAAACACCTCACGTGCATATTTTGCTCTTAATGCCATACTTAGGGAAATTAGGTGTAAATCTCTTTCCAAAACTACCAAGAGCTGGATGAAATGCATAAACTGACTGAGCTCCTCCAGACCTCAGATTGCAGAATTGGGATAATATACAACTGTTCAATGGAACTGGACCCTATTGCAGGGGCTGAAAAATACATCTGTGTGTGTGTATGTGTATATATATATATATATATATATATATGAATATACATATACATATACATACATGCATACACACACACACACACACACACACATATATACATGCTTTCTTACTATATATGTGTAATTTTACATATATAAACTATCTTAACATTCAGCTAAAGAGGTCTTCACACATGACACAGTGCACAGCAGACTGCAGCCCACTTGCCACTGCCATTTGGATACTACTGTGATGGTACTGATGCCGATTTTCATGGTTATTAATATTAGTAGAGTTACTAGTGGTCATATGAATGAATAGTTTCAGTAATCATGACACTCCAACATCATCTATGTCAACAACTGCTCAGGACTCTTCAAGTAGTAATGAAATGCTAAAATAAATGTAACTTTTGGAAAAATGAAGGCCAACAGAAATCAAACTGGTGTTTGGTAGGTACAGCAAAGTCACATTCTGAATTGAAATTCGCGTTTTTACTGATCGAATATATTGCTCTAGAGATTCATGTAGTTTAATAGTGTCACTTCTGTAACTATAACCAGAGTTCACGTTTGAAAAGCAGAGTTGGCACTTTTACCACATACCTGCAAACATCATTAAACTTAATACAACCTCCACTAGATTTTTGTTCCCTACTAGGCTGTGTTCCTATCTTCTGCCTTCTAAAGGTACAGTGTATAATCAGGTAGCTTGTTAAGGGGCTTAACAAGGTGAAAAATATCACTCCCCTTGTTTACAATGTCTTCACCATCCTGTAAAATAACAACACAGTGCCTATCCTCATCTGCTGCACTGATTAGATCTATTAGAGCTTAGTTGAGGAAAATTCTGCTAAAAAAATGCTGTTCTGAATTCATTTTTCTGCCCACAATTCTTTTTTTTAATCAGAAGAGTTTTTGTTTCCACTGTGGGTCTTTCCTGCCTGTGTTTTCTAGTTAGCTGAGTATGATATATAATCACCTTCTCCAACTGGATTATGAGCTGCCTTGTTCATGGTAATTTAATTAATTTATTCATCCTCCTTTCTCATTCTAATGATTTTTCACGTGCTTCCTCTTCTGCACTGACAGACGGTACAATGATAAAAGAGTGTGGTGAGCCCTACTTAAACATATCTCCAGAACCCCATGTCCTTTTATCTTCAGATGCCTGATACAATTCTTGTGGTTGTGCAGCCCTGACACTAAGTAATGTTTTTGAAGCAAATTCAGGCAAGTCTGACAACCACCATCTTATCTGACAAGAGTGGAGCAGACACTACTCAGCATTGTTTATACAGATAAATTAAACATGCCTGGGACTGTTCTAGGGTGCAGAGGCCAAATGGGGCGAAATGCCTTTGAGCTTGGTCTCCCTCCGAAACAGGGTTTGCATCTGGCCTGAACATCAGGACTAGTTCCTCCTGTTTCTGTCAGGCTCTACTCTGGAGGATGTTTGCTGTGCTCAGCCAAAACCACCACCACTGACTTGCTGATTCCATTGCCTGGTCAGTTGAGTTTTGGTGTCCTGGGAGACTCCCCGTCACTTTCAGAGTATCAGGTCAGACAGAGCCCGAGGACACTTCTCTCTGAGAGCTACTCCAAACACAGCCACAGACATTTCTTGTGACTCAAAACAATCCAGTACAACAATCTGCTTTTTGCTAAAACTCCATAAATATACACAAATATTTGCCAACCAGGCCTCCACAACCACAAGTTTTAATTAGGTTGTGGCTCCCTTGGTTGGGCATTATTGAATGATTCTGTCAGCAGTGCTGAACCATTAAGTTGACTTGAAAATAACAGGAAGGCTTTTGTTTATGCTGAAACACGAGCATCACTTTCCTGAGAATATTGTGCCTGAACTTTTTTGTGTTTGTTTATTTGTGTTAAAATCACCAAAATGTTGAGGCAGTGTATTATTAGATCAGCAGATGGAGAGGAGCCCTGATAAGAACACATTTTTGTGACGTGTATTAGAGAACAGTAATAGCGACACAGGTTTAATGACAGTGCAATAAATAAGATCTAGAGGAAAGTTGAGCACATACCGGGTGTTCATGCATAATAGAGTAGGAATGCATTGTCTGCTGTACTTTTTCTATGCCAGTAAATTGCCTTTGGATAAAAATACCATGCTTATCTACTCTAGAGAAATACTGATGGAAAAGTAATGCTAGTGGAAGGATGCATGCATGCAAAGAGCACCAGCTAGGCTTTTCCAAGTCTTTGCTGATCTTTCTGCTCATTACTATTAAAAGTAGCTGAGAAGCAAATGCTCGGGTAATGAAGAAAAAAGGAAACCAGATTTCTTCCTCACAATTCCTATTGGCCTATGAGTTACACTGCAGCAATTCAGGGCCAGGACAAGTCGGGAAACACACTGATTCCTTTTCCATAATTTAAAGCTACTCCCTAATGAGGGAGGGATGCAGCATTTATCTTTGCTAGGCTGCATCCATTTCTCCAGCACAAAAGTACAGGCTGGAGCAGTGAATCTGGTTTCATGTTTGACACAAAACTGGATGTAATCTCCCCAGTGTTCAGTGTTGGTAGATGTTAACGTGAAACACGGGTAACAGGAGATTAGGATTTGTGGACAATGTGTTTAATATACACACTTCTGTAGAGCTGAGGGTGGTTTTTTGAGGGTGATTTTTTTTCAGGGTGGAGGGAGTAATTTTCTTTCCAATCAATATTTTTAAAAAAAAATGAAGAAACTTTCATTTGGATGAGAACCTTTACTTTTGTCTTCTATTCACCTCCAAAGTGTGTTGTGGGAAGGAGTTTGCTAGGAATAGAGTACAGAAGAACCTAAAAATTTAAATGAAAGTAAAATACATTGGATAATTTCCATCTACATTTCTTACATTATATGGCACCTCATTTCTTCATACACCCTGTCTGGTTTTCATGTGGCATGGAAATTACACAAACTGCTCCATGAATAACTGTAAAAAATGACATAGGGTTCATAATCACACAATGGGTAAGAGTCCAGACAGTGTCCCAGCAGGATTTTTAGGTTCAAGAGTTGTCACATAAAGCTTACTGAAAAGGCTTCATTGGTACAGTTGGTGCACATTCCTAGGCTTTGATTTAATGTACACATATTTTCATGAGACTTCCATAGGTGTTTTTTCTTCTCTTCCATTTCCTTATCATCATGTGCTTCTCAAGCACATTTCCATCAAAAGAAAAGCATTTCTGGGAGTGGGTAAGTTCTTCTGGATGCAGTACTGTCTATTGATCTTGATGGTGCTGTGAAGAATAGAATAACTGTTCTTTTAGGATGCTGGAGAGCTAGGGAAAAATACATCCTGACTGACCATTGCTTGCTTGGAAAATCATAAATAATGCCATAAAATGGAAATAGCACTTATCCCCATGGGCTACTATGAGACATAAGTGCACTGAAGTCTTCAAATCACTCAGGTAAAGTATGAGGGTGTACAAGTTGTTTGTGTCTGAATGTTTGTCCACAAGTGGGGGAAGACCAGCAAGAGAAAGAGATGCTCTCAGGAATGTCAGGGGCTCAGTGGGTGTTTAACTGTTTTGTTGTCACTGTTGGAATTATTCTGTGGAATGCTTCAGCAAGTTGTCACTTTTTATTTCTGACTTTCCCCAGAGCCTTCCCTGTATAAGGTAGCCTACCTTTCCCTCCCTCTCTGACTACCTCTGGTGCTTGTTCCACAGCATCTGAATATCATCTGTATGTACTTAATGACCAGATGTTCTCTGTTGCACGTCTTCCAAAACTAGGCTGGAGAGTGCAAAAAAAAAAAAAAAAGGACTCAAACTAAATCATCCAGGGATTACACTAACAGAAAATGATGCTCTTGGTATGGAAACTATTAAAGAAAACTTGATTTTGTCTTTATATACTAGGGTTCATTAACTTTCTCTCTGGTAGGGCTAATGACCTGAAGAGAAGCTGTGGTTCGTTAGTGATCTTTCTCTCTGCCTGGCAGTTGAACAGCAAAAAGAAAGAGCTGGAAAGAGACATAGAAACTCTAAATGAGACAGAATAGCATCACATGTTTTCAGGTCAGGAAGCAAATTATTTTTCTCTTCCTGTCCTTGTAGTAGGAATGATTTGATACTAACAGATAAAAATATCCTTTATGACAGAGTTGGTGTAATCACCTAAAGAGGAGTTAATTTACCCTCTCTTTAGCAATTTCTTGTTCTGGAGCTGCTGGGATCTGTTTCCACCTCTGGAGCCCATCTTAAGGTCTGTCCTGCCTTATGTGTGCTCCAGGGGTCACTGGCAGCAGGGAGGAGCTGCAGAGAGGTTCAGGAATACCCTGGCCTGATCTGCTCTGCTGTCATCCAGCTCCTGCAGGACATGGGACTTTGCATTGGTGCAGGATAAGGAATGGGTACGCAGTAGTGCTGCCTGTGCATCCAGCTCAGGCGTGGTGCTGATGCATACCAAAGTTCAGAAAGCCATTAAATGTGTTTCTGTTTCCCTGTATGGAAAAATTTCCATTTTTTTCTGGGTTACTTGTGAAAGCCTCCTTTGTGGAGCTGTGAGTGTCAAGGAAATCTGTTCCTCTTAAGCAAGAAAACATCTTTAAATTCTATTGAATTGTAATTTATTTGAAGGGGGAGAGAGGAGTGGGATGAAGAAAAGAAATACGGCACCAACATTGCAATGTTACATAACTTACAAAATCATATACTGAAATATTCAGCCACTCATATTTTCAAGGCTGTTAATTATTTCCTAAACACCATTGTTGTTATTTTTTAATGTCAGACAAATACCTCTCATCACTTCTCATGTTTGAATTCAACTTTTAGAGGAAAAGATGTGCAGTTTACTGTGACTCTAAAATGAGCATTATGAAATGTAGCATGTGAATTCTAGGCAAGTAGCCAGCGAATTACCTGTCACTGAAGGTAATTTTCTCTCTCCCTACTTTTTTTTTTAATATAGTACTACTTTATAATATAGATATTAAATGTTTTAAGGGAATTGTTCTTACTAGTAATCAAATGAAGAGAAACAGTATGTGAAATAACTAATATTTGCAGATAGTTATTGAAATAATGGATCTGTAAATGCAAATTGTGTGCTTTGGTTTGGGTAGTTAATGCTTTCAAAAGGCTTGAGGTGAACAAAAGGATAATGAGTAAGGGGACAAAGAGTCAGTGACAGACATTTTTTTACTTGAAAAGGAATCCTGAGTCATAATGCTATCATATACCCACCAAGATTAGACATGGAAAAGACATGTCAGACAAAGCAGTCTGTTCCTTTTTTAGTGCAGGACTGTTCCCTGAATGATATTGCTTTGTCCAATCTAGTTTTAAGTATTGGAAGCAGTAGATCATCCCTATGGGAGACTGTGGCACACTCTAATAGTTCTCACTATCGAATTTTCTGTGATGTTCATTCTAATTTCCCCTTTGTTTAATTTCTTGCTTTTGTTCTTATTTGTTGCATTGCACCTCCTACAGGCAGAGTGCCCAGACCGGGAGGAGGTGTGGAGCTGTCTTTGTTCCCCATGAGGGGTGGGGGAGCCCAAGCATTCTTTCGCAATTTGGAAATGTTCTGAACCAGGACACTTCATTGGACCCCCTGGACATCGCCCCACCCCTGGAGCTACCTGGATTGGACAACTGCCAGAGCCCCGGCTAAGCCATAGAAAGCACTGCTTGAGAGAACCTGGTGGCATTTTGGGGGTGTGTAGCAGAGACATAAACCTGTAATCTCTGGTATGGCTTTTTCTCGGTAGAGAGTTTGTTATTTTGGAAGTTAATAAACCTTTTTTTCATTTCCAACACCACCTGTGGTGTCTTTCCTGCCCATTTTAAGCCATGGGTATTTGTAAGACAAAACCCAAATGAGGATGGGAGCTCCGAGAGCTCATAACACCTGGCTCAAGGAGAAATCCCATCACTTATTTATATCTATATTCTCAAGTCTTTATTTATTTTTAAAAATTTATTTTAACCCCACTCTGACCATGTTCTTTCCCAAACATGCCAAGGAAAAGCTTTGACATCTTTTGTTTTACCAGCCCTTGGATTCAGAATGCCTGTGAGGTTGCTCACAAAGGAAGCATTGTGGTATTTCAGGATGAGGTGATTTATTCCAGCTGACTGATGAGTTAGGTTCCAGGCACCCATCTGCACCTGAGGAGGCATTAGCCTTTGAAGGGCCAAGCTGAAGTGAGGAGGGATGAATTATACCTTAGAGCTAACCAAAAAGAGAAACTATCCTGTAAGAGATGCTTGAGGTTATCCATCCCATCTTGTCTGTTCACAACAAAGATGACAATGCTGTTATCTGCTGCTTATAATTTAGAAGTTATGCAGACCAGGTGGAAAATAGAATTAAGAACCCTGTAAAAAGTCTTTCAATTATTTGTCAGATTCTGTTTATATTTCCTGTCTACAACATCAATCCCTGTTATGTGCTGCTCCTTCAGTAGGTCACAGATTGCAGGAATGGCTCAAAAACCTGCAAAAACTGATGTTCAGTGCACTGGACTTTTTAAAGGCAATGTTGTTAGTCTGGATGAGAACCTTCCTGGAAACCAAAGACATGAGACACTGACCTTTCTGTAAGGGTCCCATGGTGGTGAATCAGAGAGATGTAGGAAAATGTTTCCATGATAAACTTTTACAACTGATCATTAGTACTGCAGTATGATTTAGGTTGGAAAGGATCACTATAAATCCCATGTTCTCACCTATGTCCTCAAATGAGGGCCAGCTTAGAGCACTTTCCACAAGGCTCTGTCCTCAGTTTTGACTGCCTACAAAGATGAGGCACTTGCAGCCTCTCTGGGGAACCAGTTACGCTGTTTGACCATCTCATGGTAAAAGAATTAATGTACAATCAGAATTTCCCTTGCTGCAACTTGTGCCTTTGCATATCTTTGTTGCAATTCATGTTCTTCTCTTTATCCAGGTCTCATAAAAATAAAGCCCTTTTATGGTATCACTTAAGGGGATTTTTATGCTCACTAAATTGCTTTGTTAGAAGAATGTTGTTTTAGTGTCATGGTTTAGCTCCAGCCAGCAAACAAATACCATGCAGTCACTCCCCCTCCAGTGTGATCAGGGAGAGAACTGAAAGGGTAAAAGCTGGAAAGACTCATGGGTTGAGACAAAGACAGATTAAAAGGAAAAGCAAAGGCTGTCAAGCAAGCAAAATAAAACAAAGAATTCATTCCCTATTTCCCATGGGCAAGCAGGTATTCATCGTCCCCAGAAGAGCAGGGCCCCATCACATGTAATGGTGACGTGGGAAGACAACATCATCACTGCAAATGTTCCCCCATTCCGCCTTCTGCTCCCCACTTTATATGCTGAGCATGATGTCGTGGGATGGAATATCCCTTTGGCCGGCTGGGGACAGCTGTCCTGGCTGTGTCTCACCCACAGTCTCCTCACCAGTGTGGCAGTACAAAAAGCAGAAAAGGCCTTGGCTCTGTGTATTCCCTGCTCAGCAATGAGAAAAGAACATCTCTGTATTATCAACCATGTGTTCAGCACAAATCCAAAACACAGCCCCATACCAGCCATGTCAAGAAATTTAACTCAGTGCCAACCAAAACTAGCACACTTAGGCCAGTGGCTATAGTATCATAATCTTCTACGCAAGTGGAAATTTGGAAACCCTGGTGTTGAAGTTCTGAAGTCCTTATCACCCTGTTTCTCCTCTGTAGAAGCTGTCAGTGTGCTCTTCAAGTGCTGACTTGGCATGCCCTCCAACCCTCCCAGCCTCAACTTTGATTGTATTATTATAGGAATGCTTCAGGCACTGGGGCTTCTCCTTGTGTGTATTGAAAATATCAGTGTTGGTCTTG
Source organism: Bombycilla garrulus (assembly GCA_013400315.1). NCBI lineage: Eukaryota > Metazoa > Chordata > Aves > Passeriformes > Bombycillidae > Bombycilla > Bombycilla garrulus. The sequence continues at coordinate 264,569 of VXBU01006137.1, forward strand.
TTTGTCACTGACCAAGGACCCAGGAAAATACAAGGAGAAAAAAAAATCAGCAAGAAGAAGGTGCAGAAATGCCTCTAGATTGAAGGTGAGTCTCCCTGTGCAGCTTACTGGCAGCACAGCACCCCTTGCCGTTGTCCACAGCTCCTTGAAGGCCCATCAATCTGAGAACAGGGTGTCCTACTTTCACTGACCTTTCTCGTGTATCGTGTGACCTGCACATACTGCCTATGTCTGGGCTGCTTCAAGGAGCTGCTAGACTGCAGCTCTCCTTCTGGTGCCTCAGAGCCCAAGTTCATTATAAGCCTGAGCAGCAATTCCTGGTTCCAGGAGCTAGTTACACAAATGCCTTTCTTATTGGCAAAAGTGACACATATTCATAATTGAAAAGCAGAAACAGTTAGAATATTGTCTTGTGTCTCTGCTACTGCAGTATGATTCATAAATAACAATAATAGGGACTGGGCTGGAGGATGGAAGGTGAGCAGGAGTCTTTTGGAACTAGCTCTAATAAGGATAAAAATGAAATGTTGTGGTATTGTATGATGTTATAATTGGCCAGTGCAATTACATTTTGTTTACCTTATGGTAATGGAATTTATTTTTACAGGTACATTTTGAGAATCATAAATGTTAAATGTACTATGGAAGAGACCCTGACTGCACTGATGTATTTTCCCTGGACCTCTGTGGGCTCGGGAAGAATAGGGTTACATGTAAACAACTCTTGACAGGTTTTGTGGCACTGATTTGCAAAAGGGGCTGCTCTTTCATTTTCTGAGTATAATTACAGAATCTCACTGTTTTCTTTCTCTGTTATTGATGGCTGAAGGGCTTTCATAGCCGTGAATTTCATCTCAGGAGAACTGTGATCTCTACCTTTCTAAATTGTGGTGACATGTTGCCATTGTCATTTCTACTAACGGCTTATACAGGTGGCAAGGAATCACTGCATGAATAAGAAAAGAAATGCATCTTCATTTTATTAAAGAAAGCAGAAAAGGAGCTCATCTGGCTCCAGATTTATAGCTCTGAAGACTGAGGAACTTCAGGGTTGTTTAATTCAAGTGGTGGAAATTAAAGTTACTTAAACTGTCCTAACAAACATATTCCCTACAGGAAGGCTCACGTTAATCTGCTGGTCATTAGCACGAACTAATACTAGTACTAGTATTGGACAATTATCTCTAGCACTTGGAGCTGTTTTTGATCTGGAAAGGCTTAGTCCAAACTTGGAGGAGGTTAAGAACTGAGATGCGAATGTGAATTTTTTATTACATGCTCTCTGCAGTTTGGAAAGAGTGTCGGGTTTTGTGGATGAGAGAGAGTAAATTTTTAGTTCAGTGTTTTCAAAAATTTTCAGATAAGTGCTTTGTTTTCTTTCTAGAAGCATGTGAGCATGAGTAACTCAGGCAGTTCTGTTTTCCCTGTGCTGCTTCAGCCCAAAGACCTCCTAGACTTTGGGGAGGCTGAGTGACATGACACCTGAACTCCTTTCCCCGCCAGGCACCGACAGGAGCTGACAAGGAAAAGGTGACATGGGCACTGTGGGTTCTTGTTGCAACATTCTTCTGCAAGGCGAGAGGAAAGGCTCTTTGACTGATAAAATCTGCATCCCCTTTGGTAGGTGAGCACAGTAAATGTGGTAAGATAAATAAAATAAATCAATGTATGTAAAGTCAGCACCTTGCCACTGCTGGCCAAGTCCTCCTGCAGAGCTGCAGGAGCCCTTCTCCTGCTGGTTTGTCTTGTTTGCACGCAGGTCACCTCACACTGTGATGTGGTACAAAGTCATCTGTGTGCTGGGGCTACAGTTGGCAGATCCAGCCTGGAGCTGGCTGAAGGCCAATGTGGGACTGGGCTGAAGTCAGACCTCTGCTTGGTTACAGTTCAGGAGATGCTCGTGCTGGTTCTGGGCTGACAAAAATTACACAATCCTCTTCCCTTCTGATCCCTTGTGAGCTGAGCAAGTGGTTCCCAGGCACGCTTCAGAGTGAGCAAAAAAAATAGCAATATGTTTTGAAGAGCTCTTAAAGAGTTTTATTTTTTACATTCCTTTCAAGCTACTGCTGTGCTTATTTGCCTATCAATTCATTTTCTCTTTGCTGGTACATTTACTCTATATTTAGCACATTTTAAGAGGACAACTAGATTGTACAGACAGAAAATCACACAGTAGGGTCTTATTTACTATACTCTAATAACTGTGTTCATAAATCCAACCTCTCTCTGGAAAACTCATATACCTGTCTTTTCTTTCTCTCCTTTGATTCCTGTCCTTGCCTCTCTCTCCACTGACAGCAGGCAGTAGGAGTTGCACTCAGTACCTCTGAATATTATGGTTCATTTACTTAAATGTGGATGCTGATATTAAACTTAAGGATCTAAGTTTGACTCTTTTGTCTTACTTACATTTTTGTGGTGGTCTGTTGTTTATACATTTACAGTGAAAGACATTTCTGTGATATTAAGATTTATGCCAGGCAGGAAAGCTGAAAGTGGATGTTTATCTGAAATGCAGTTTCCTCGGTTATCTGGGTTTTGAAGGAGTCTTTAAATGTAAAAATGCACTTAGACTAGCAGGTGATGATGTATTGAAAGCCTTTGCTGAAAAAATATTATGTGGGATGTTTTTAAGGACATACACCTATTTTTAACTTTCATAGTTTATAGCATAATAGTTTTATAAAAATGATAATAAAATTTACATAATATAATTAAAAATTAACTGCTACAATATAAAAGATGCAATTTATACAAATATTTATTAGAAGTATTTTAAAAAATTACTACACAAATTGCCTGACATAAAGAAAAATTAAGAATTATGAAAATCCAATATTTTTGTTGGACTCAAACTTCTTGTGACTAGAGTAAATGGTGAGGCAGAAGGAACTCCTAGGATGGTTTGAGTTGGATTCCACAGAATGGATTGAGTTAAACTTCATCCAGTTCCAACCTCTCTGCTGTGGGCAGGGACACCTTCCACCAGATCAGGTTGCTCAGAGCCCCATTCAGCCTGGCCTTGAACATTTTCAGGGATGGGGCAGCCATAGCTTCCCTGGGCAATGTGTTCTACTTGTCTCACCACCCTCACTATAAAGAATTTCTTCCTAATATCCAATCTAAACCTATCCTTATTCAGTTTAAAGCCATTTCTGCCTTGCCCTGTCACTACAGGCCCCTGCAAAAAGTCCCTCTCCAGCTCCCCTGGAGGTACTAAAAGGTGTTATAAGATTTCTTGGAGCCTTCTCTTTGCCATGCTGATCAACCCAACTCTCTCAGCATTTCTTCACAGAAGAGGTTCTGCAGCCCTGTTGAGCAAGTGGCCTCTTGTAGACTTGTTCAGTTCCCCATGGGCCAGACTGAAAGAACCCGAAACCAGGATTTCATAGTAAAGTTCTGTCACTGGTCTTGAATGAGAAGTCCTACACTATTTTGTAGGTAGGCTGTGGACCTGTGGGCCCACAGCTGCTTTAAAAACTTTCTATAATTTCTCTTGTATATGCAGAAAAAGCTTGGACATGGAGTGGTACAGTCATTAGTGGTAAATGTTTAATAGTGCCTTATTTCTCAAGATTTTTTGTGAAAATATTTCTCTGTATTGAAGATCAAACAGCCATGGCTCTGCTTTCTACTTGAGTAGCTCCATCTTTGTTCTCCCGTTCATAAAAAAATAGGAAAACCAGAGCATATTGGCCTGATGGTGTGGAGAGAAGCTGGTGAAGGAACTGGGAACTGCTCTGTACTATCCTTTGAGAAAACCAAAGCCTGTTTGTCTTTGCCAGGGAGTACTAAATGTGTAGCTGCTTTGGGGTAACTATTACATCTGAGATGCAGCTATTCCTGAATCTCAAGAGGGATAAGATACCTAAACCCATTAAACTAATTTGAAAACACCAGTCTAAAAAGATTGCATATTGTTTCACTATTAGCACTAGTATAGAGAAGTATTTCTCTTAGGTTTTTCCTGGAATAGCAATGGTTGTTAAGCAGCTACTGATTTTTGCATGCTGCAGGGAGGGAAAACCATACTCTTTTTAATAATATTCTGTGTATGCAAATGTGCTCACTGCCATGTGAACGTTTTGATCATTCTATTAACCAAGCAATAAATACACAAAAAAGAGGTGAGGAACTGAGGTTGTATTTTTTTTTCTTATCAACCTCTAATATAATCTGTTTCATAGGGATGTATGTGAAAAAGCAGGCATAACTTTCAGTATCTTTCAGGTCCATCACCTGCTATTTTCCTTTGGTGGTCTCACCACATTTAGGGAGATAGATGGGTATATCAGAAAATTATCTACACATAATTTGTCATATTTGGGTTCCAGTGACAACAGACTCACTGCTTTGGAAGAGCCTGGGGTTAGCATGGTAAGGAAAAGAAATAACTCCCTACCCTGAGGGCTTAGTTCTTCCCATGCAGGACAAAGAGCAGCTGAAAGCTGTGTGGGGAAACTAAACTGCTGAAGCATTTTGTGTTTAACGTGGCATGAGAATACGGATGACATGAGTTGCTTTTCCCCACTGCAAACCCTTGAACTTCAGATTGAAAGAAATCCTGATGGGATTATTTCAAAAAGTTTCCCTGAAGAAAGCAGAGAGGTTACAGAAACAAAATCCATTATCCATCATCCCGTCATTAACAAAGTGAAAGGACTTGCAGAAGAATTGTTGGCCTAAACTTGAGATGTCAAAAAATAGGTAAGAAAAATAGACTGGGGAAATATTCCCTGGGAAGGAGAAGGGATTGGATGGTACTGCTAGCCCTCTTCATCTCTCATTTTTAGGAGTCTATTATGTTATTTTGTAGAGTGAAGAGTGGTTGAAATGATTAATGGACCACAGGGCTTGACGTGAGACCAGGCAGCCAAACGAGTGAATGTGCGCAGCAAGCTCAGCTGCAGGGAGGGATTCCTGAGTGCTGCTGGCTGGGCAGGCAGGGGTGCTGCACCCTGCAATTTAAGGAGGTGTAATTAGCTGAAACAAAACAACAATTAGCCAAGAAAATCTTTCAACACAGCGTTTTATTATGCCTACCTGCAATTTCTGCCAGGAGTGACAGCTTGCTCTGTGCCACTCAGCTGCAGTGCTCACATCCATGGCTCAGTCACTCTCTCCCAGTCCATGCCATCCCTCAGCACAGTACAGGGCAGGTGCTCTGCTCCACAGTCTGGCTGTGCAGCCCTCTTTACCACATCATGAGCTGTCGCCCACTAGCCCCCAGAAAGCCAGAAGGTGTGTTGCATCCCATACTGTGTTTAAGTGACAAGGGACCATAGGTCAAAGGGGAAAAACATCCCAGATGAAAAGAATAGGCTGGATTTGACAGAGAGGGTGCATAATGCTGATTGCAGAAAGGTCTCTGCAGGTATGAGGGCTCTACTGACACCACCTCTGGAGGAACCAGCCGTGGTAGAAGGACTCCTCCTTCACGATCATCCCCTTCTACCTGCCAAGCCAGACCAGCTGCCAATTCAGCTGCAGACTTGGAGCAGGAATTGAGAGCAGCAGATGTTGCAGCCTGCTGAAAGCTTGCTGGTGGCAGAGTGTTTGAACTCCTCGAGAAGAGCTCTTATGGAGACTGCCACTGGCTGACTGCAGGATTGCAGCACATCATAATTTTGAATGATTTCAGTGTTTTACTGTGAAACTTTCTCATGGAGGAAAATGTATCAGGATCTTTCTAGCACTCTGTAAAACCACTCAGTCAAAGTTGGTCCTGCCTCTTCATTGCCTTGCTGGAGTCTTGCTGAAGTGCTGCAGTGTTGTTGGCAGTGGCTTTGTCCTGTGCCATGTTGGAAAAGTAATGGGACTTTTTATATGTGTAGTTAGATTTGAGTTTATTTGATCCCTAAGCAAAGGAGAGCGGAAATGATATTGTGTGAGCATGTTCTGTCCAGGGAGTGGGAAGGGAATATTTTTTTTTAAAAGGGAAAGGAACATTATCTGGCTTTTTCACGTCTATCCTGACACAATCATGTCCGATAAGCCCTTAGATATGAAATAAAACACGTGCAATTTACTCTTGCTTTAGGCTCACATTCTGTCCAAATAAACCTCACAGAATGTGAAACCACAAAAACTGCTCCACTATGTCAGAGCAGAGACTCAGCTGCTCCAGCACTGCCCTTTAACACTGCCCCATTATAGCTTATGGAAGGGTTTCTTATCTGCACAGTGGGTTTCCACAATGGCATAATGCTGTTTTCCATTTTACCCTCTGCCTTATGCTGCTAATTTTTAATAGTCTGTTTGTCATTCTGGCCACTGCTGAAGATTGAGGTGAAGTTTTCAGAAAATAATCTAGTGTGAGGCACTGCTGGTTATGTAAAGTTGTTCCTCACTGTGTTCATTGCTTGGCACTTGTTAACTCTTAATTTTGTCTGTGCTCCCTGTGGCTGGCTTTGGTTGATTGCAGTTTCTGTGAGATGGGCACCAAGCAGGGTGCTGGACCTGCCTGTGATGCTGCATGATGGCGACTAAATTATTTGGTTTTTTCTTTTTCTCTATTTGCTGATGAGACTAATTAACTTCACAGAAAACATGATAAAATAATATATTAATCTCATTGTAAATCTGTTCTATTCTTCTTTCTAAAAGCTGTAATGTTCATCTCCAAGGTAAATGAGTATGGTGTTTTATTCTGCATAGCAAAAGATGTGATGGAGACTGTGACTGTTGTGAAATATTAATATAAATAGGGTCAACTGTACATAGTTTGTCTGATGCTCCTGTTTTACTTCTCTGTCTTTTTTATTTTACCTCCTTAGACCTCATAGTTATTCAGTGACTTTTTTATTAAATTATTTATTGTAGCCAGATGATTGATGTTGTTTCACTTTGGTTCTTTGCAGCTTTCCAATTCTTTAGTTGTCAAAATGACAAGCACTCAGTGATTAATTAAAACCTTGATTTTGCTCTGTTATTGTTCATCTTCAGTCAAATATAAATTCCTATGTATTCCAGAAAATAATAAATATTCCCCAAATGCAGGTTTCTAAACTTTAGATCAAGGAAAACCTTCATTTATTTTTCAGTATTAATTTTTTATTATATTTAATTTTTTATATATGCACACATGTATATATATAAAAATTTCTTGTGAAAAATGCTAAATTGAAAACTTTATATAAGAAACCTGCCAGCGTAGCCTGATGTTGGATGGTAACCTCTGTAAACTTTCTCATAGAGCTCTCTTTTTTCTGAGAAAGGTGAGACAAATTAAGGGTGTCAGGACTGACAAACCCCCTCACTCTAACTGGCATTAATTGTAGTGTTTTTTTTTTTGATGTTGTGGACATATAGCATGCATTTCTCTCAACAATATTGAAGTGTTTGGTGTCGAAAGATACATCTGAATTATTTACCTTAACTTCTCTTTATAGTTGATGGAAAGTAATAAACACTCTCAAAGGTGCAATTTGCCTCATATTGAAGAGGACACCCAGCATGGGGTGCTGAAGTGCATCCTATTGCGTGGTAAGAATGAGACAAGCCTTGACATTGGGAGATAGTTGAGATAGCCTTGACTTGAGATAGTTTTCACTCAGAGTTACTGGGACTTGGACTAAGGTGACTGATCTATTTTGTGCAGCTGCACACAGAGAAAGCAGCATCTCCCAGTTCCTGCACTGGGCTTGGAAAAGGCTGTTCCTGCCCTGTCCTGTTCTATGCAAAACGTTATTGGCAGGGAGAGCTGCTGGGAATGGCAGAACTGATTCCTTTGAATGAAGCCAAACCATTCAATGTGCAGAACTGCACCAGCCCAAGCTGGTCCTGCCTTTGCAGTGTTGGGGTGGGACTCTGCACAGAGCTTTCTGCGAGTGTTGGAAGGAAGATATTGCGATGGAAAGCGACCACAGGCGCTGAGTGCTCTCCACGGGTGGGCTACTTGACCAGCATGCCAATCAGCCTTTACCCCTGCAACAGCCACTCCTAATTCCTCTTGGGGAGAGCTGATGGGTTGGAAATGCTTTAAAGTATGTTTGGCTTTCTGGAATTGCTTTCACAGACCAATTTCTTTTTCATGGGGTCTCATGTGAAAATAAACTCATTAGCTTTCTGGTATGATTCCCTGAATGGCTGACTCATGAATTCTCCTAAAGTTTCAAATTTTCATGTACGTAGCACATCAGATTTTGCTGGTAAACTGAATTTAGTCTTCTTTTCAGTCTTTGTTTAGGTTTTTTAATCTAATTTATGCTAGTGCTTCTCATTTCTTGCTTCCTCTGCTTAATGTTCCCAAAGATGTGATTGCACCTGAAGTTACAGCTTCTTGGCCTGTTAGAAAAAGAAATGAATTTGCCCCAGTAAATGACTAAGATAAAATTCATATGATAATACTTTTTCTGATTGGTTGTAGTCTTCCATTATGGAAAGCTCAATAAAATCTTAATTAGAATAAAACCCAAGCACCCCNACTGATTCTGCTGAAAGGATGAGGATCAGATGAGGAAAATTCAAGGTATGAAAGAGTGTGTCCACTGCCAAGGTGAATACCTGTACATATTCCATAAAAGATTTCTGCATATGTGATTTTTAAATTTTTGCCAGCCACTCTCTTGTCTTCCTGATATATTGTTACACATGGAATGACCTTTTAATGGAGTTTCAGTTGTAGAGTGTAAAGAAACCTCCCCACCACTCTGCATCGTGGATGTGCACAACAGAAAGGGATGAAGAGATTTCTTCCTGTTATAAAACCTGTTTGACTGTACTGAACCCAAAAGAATGAGAGACAGCAAGAAAGCAAATTCGACAAGTTCCTCCCACCCCTTTTTTTGCCAGAAGAACTAATTGCATGTTTCCTATGAAGCAAAGCACAATAGGTTTTTATGGTACATTTCTTGTGGTTTTGTTACTCTGCCACTGAAAATACAGAATTTTCTGGAAGTATGTATACATATTGTTGAGCATTTCTTCACAGAAATTTGAACAAATGATGAAGGCTCAGATGAAGAAGTGGTTTAGATGTCATGAGACTCAGAGTAGCATTTCACTAGGGGCGAGGCTTTACTAGAGACCAGGTTAGGGGCCATGCTCTGTTCATGATGCCATTGAACAGATTATTTTGCTTAGACAAACCCAGTTTAACACTCATGTTATGTTCCAGTCAATATAACAGGATTTCTACTTTCAAATTGCTTTTTGGGAGATCTTTGAGCTGTGAGAAGTCCTGGGTGATGGCCAGGCATTGCCAGGGAGATAATGGCAAGGGCCATATCAAGGACAGCACTGACGCTTGATGTGTCTGGATGAGCACATGACAGTGCTTGAACATGTTCACTCAGTTTTCTTTCTTTTTTTCCTTTGTTTTCATCTTTTCTTTCCTCCTGTAAGGCAGACACTGTGTCATATGTGTGGGAATCCAGGACACAGGAATATCTCCTGTGCTTGTCCTGGGAGGTTTTGTTTCTCAGGAGAGCACAGGTTTTAGTCTTTGGCCATGGAAAAAGCCTTCAGGACTTTGTGAGAAATTGAGTTTTTGTTAATGTATATAGTAGATGATATTGTAGTTTATCACAGGGTGAAAAAGTAGTTTTTCGGTTTTAGCATGGAAGATAGATGAAAGACAAGATGGAGGATTTTGGGTGTTAACTTAGTCTTCTTCTTCATCTACTTAATTTTATGCAGTCTTGGTAGCACAGTGATTGGTTAGACAAAGTCACAATGCAGATGTTACGTGACTGAAGAATAATTGTCAATTGGTAGGAAAATAAAAACATAAATATGTGTTTGATACATTGTAAAACTTAATTGGATAAGGTATCTGTATAAGAACCCTTGAAATCATCCATTTTGTGCTTTTCTGGCACATGTCACTGAAGAGTGCTGAGCCTGTTTTCATCTAAGGCTCTGAATTGTGATAAAGAAATAATAAACAACTGAAGACCGAAGCCAGAGAGTCCTGCTTGCCTCATTCCTGGTTTCTGACCCTGGCACAGACTTTTCACAGGGGATTCGTGGTAAGGGAACCCCAGGTGTGGGAGGTATTATTTAATGATGCATCCATGTACATTAATCCCTTAAAATTCTTTGTTCAGTTATAGTTTTACTTTTTTTTCCAGATGGGTCTCAGGCCATTCTTTACGAAAAAGCTACAGTTTATTTGTCTTCTTTCCACAGGACTTCATTCATAGTCACAGAATTTCAATCTGACTTTAGGCTGGCCTTGATGGTGATGCTAGCGAGTCCTTTGTCTCAGTGAGTAGCGATGTAAAGGATTTAAACTCACTCCGTTTTCTGTCTTTATGAAAATTTGAAGCTGGATGTAGCTAAAAAACACTTTCATGCCTTCCCACCTGCTGCTGTGCCTTGTTGCAACAAATGAGGTTGCCTTGTCTTTTAAAACATTTGTGCTTTACCTTTATTAAAGATAATGGGAATTTTCCCCATATGTCAATGGAGTATATCTGTCAAACCTGAATGTAAAGAACATGTAATTCTTCCCTGTAGGTGGGATCAAATATATTGTCACTGTACTTTCAATAATATGTTACAAAATATTTAGATCAAAATAGTTAAATACTATCAGATTTAGCATGATGTTTGGGAGTATTGTTTGTCTCTTCCAATCAGTAAGGCTGAGGTCTTCAAAAAAACTGTTACATTGAAAAAATAATCATTCTTATACACAAACAAAAATTGCATGAAATTTCACAAGTCTAATAGTCCCAATGTTTGCTACATTTGATTTTTAAAAGTATATTACAGCTTTAAATGGGTCATTTTATATGTAATGTTTGGATATTTTCAAACATTGAAAAACATTTTTGCATGGAAACTGAACAAACATTTTATCAAAAAAAGTTTGAGTTACAAGCCTTCGACACTGCTTAATTTTTCCACCTGGGCTAAAAGATGTTTGTAGCTAAGCTTGTTTGTTATTTCACATTCTGTGGTGGTTGCCCCATCCCTGGAAGTGTTCAAGGCCAAGTTGGATGGGGCTCTGAGCAACCTGATCTGGTGGAAGGTGTCCCTGCCCATTGCAGGGAGTTGGAACTGGATGGACTTTAGGGTCCCTCCTAACCCAAACCATTCTGTGGTTCTATGATTCTGAGTGGAAGCAAAAATGCAGGGAAAATATGACATCAGCCACATCTTGAAATATCTTTTGTGAGTTGAAGATTATTGTTGGAGCCTGGTTTGGATCAATCTTGGTTCCTTGGAAACTGAAAGAGCTGAGTCTTTTTCACACAGATTTCTGGTGGGCTGACTCCAGGAGCTTTGTGGGGAGCTTAGTTTGGCCATCCCTTGCCTCATTGCTTGCTGCTCCCGGGAGAGGGCTGCAAGGACTGAATTACGACTCTTCAGTGCTGCATGTTGTGAAGACAGTGGTGTTCAAATTGTAAACACAATTAACATCAATGACAAAGAGGAAGAGGAAAGAAAGGCTTGCCTTGAGTACACTCAGAAATTTCTGATTCTCTGACCTTGATGAAATCCTACTCAGGTTTGTGAAAACCCTAGCTGAAGCAATCCCAGTCTCTTAGTACATTTTGAGAATGTGTGGAGGTGGATCAAGATTTGGAAGACTGGAAAAGGGCAAACATAAGACAAATTAAAAAAAAAAAAGTCAAAAGGGGAGGTTATAGAAGGATGGGCCAATTCTTTTTGTTGGAACATTCTAGATAAAGAAATTCAACAGTACTTTTGTAGGGCACCTAAAAGAACACCAGATGAGTAAGTAGTAAATTTGTTGGCAGTATGCAGTGAGTGTTAAATCATTTGTCAGGATTTAATCACATCAGATCAATCCAAAATCTTTTTATGTGAAGTAACATGCCTTAAGGGTATAGACATGGCATAGCTAGGCTTTGTTCAGGGTCTCACATAACACATGCAAGTTGGGGTTACTGCAGAGTGGGGGCAAAGGTGTCTGGGGATGCTGCATTCATAGCAGTTGCCAGCGCTTCACTGTCAAGCTGCTATGATGAATTGAGGATCCAGCCTAGGCTTAGTATGTTCAATGTTTTCATTATAATCCAATACCAGGTCTCTAGAATATGATTAGTAAACCTGCAAGTAAAATTTATCAGAAAGAGGCAGCAAACAGATTAAAAGATAAGAATTAATTCAGAATTATCACAATTAAGAGAAATAGTGTTGAAAACAACACAAAATTTAATTAAAACAAATACACGGTTCTGCACTTAGGTGGAGATAAACAGCTGAGAAAATACAGTAAGAAAAACAGAGATAAGACAGGTAGAAGTCTTGCGGAGAAGTATTTGGACATTACTGTAGGTCACAAAATGAATGCAGGTTAAGAGTGTTATGCTATTTGTATTGGTTTTGCCTTGCAAGGTTTGGGTGGCTGAAAGCAGCGGGGCTACAGGGATGACTTTTGTGAGAAGCTGTCAAAAGGTAGCACCTGTGGGATAATGTATTTTAGAAAGGTGAAGAAACCTGTGCAACTACAGCTGGATATGTGAGAGCAGCAGCTCTGCAGGCACCCAGGCCAGCAGAGGAGAGGCAGGGGTGCTCCAGGCGCTGTCCTGCAGCCCCTGGTGCAGCCCATGGTGGGGCAGCTGTGTCCCTGCATCCCACGGAGGCCCACGGGGAAGCAGAGATCCACCTGCAGCCCAGAGGTGGCTGTGACCCTCTGGGAAGCCCATGCTGGAAGAGGCTCCTGGCAGCACTTGCAGCTCCATGGAGAAAGGCGCTCTGGCTGCAGCTGACCTGCTGGCAGGACTTGTGATCCTCTGGGCTACCCATGCTGGAGCAGCCTGCTCCTGAAGGAACTGCAGCTTGCGGAGGGAGCCAGAACAGTTTGTGCAGAACTGTAGCCATGGAGAGGACTCCGCTGGAGGAGTTCATAGAGACAGACTTCCTTGGGAGGGACCCCACACCGGAGCAGGGGAAGACTGTGAAGAGTCCCCTTGCAGAGGAGAAGGAGCAGCAGAAAAAACCACAGCCCCCATTCCCCATCCCCCTGCTATGCTGGGAGGAAGAGGTGGAGGAAGGAGGAGTGAAGCTGGGCCTGAGAAGAAGGGAGTGGTGGTGGGAATGTGTTTTAAGATTTAGTTTGATTTCTCATTACCCTATTCTGATTTGATTGATAATAAATAACCCGATTTCCTCAAGGGGGCACTGTTTTCTCCATGAGACTCAGAGTGATTTCTCTCTGCCCTTATCTAAACCCAGGAGACTTCTATTATATTTTCTCTCCCCTGCCTAGTTGAGGAGGGCAATGACAAAGTGGCTTTGGTGGGCCCCTGGCATCCAGCCAGGGTCAGCCCACCACACTGCTGCATAGAGGTCAAACATCACACTGGGATTTACAAACAGCACCATAGTCCATAAAATTTGCAATATAATTCTTCTTCACAACATTGTTATGGTTTCTTAGAAGTGAACCAGCTGGAGGGAGTAGGGAGAGAGGCTACGAGGAAAGCCTGGGAACCTACAAAGGATGGGATGTTTGGTGTCCTTAGAACATACAAGATAGGAGGGAGACATTATATCAGTGTACGAATACATTAAAAAAAAAGCTGCAATAAGAATGTCTCCCATGGCCCTGAAGAGTGAGGCAAAAAATAAATCACAAGCTGAAGAAAGAGAATTTTACTTAGAATTTTAGGAATGGTAAAGGTATTCCTTTTATCATAGTAGGAATTGGTAGGCATTCTGGTTGCTTAAGAATGTTTCACAATGCTCATCATTTAGAGGTATGAAAGAACAGGCTCAACAAGCTGGGATAAGATAGTTTGGGAATATGATGGCTAGAGTAGTTCCTTGTTGTAGAAAGAAAAATGAACTGGATAATCAGTTTGAGTGCCTTTTAACCAGTCTATGTTTGTGCAGTTTTGTTGTCTGTTGAGACCTGGTACAGGGAAAAAATAGATAACAGCAAACTATCTCCCTTTTTTTCTTATCTGCAGCATTGCCTCTTCCCTGCAGGTCTCTGGCAGGTCCAGAGAGCATGAGCACAGTTGCAGTGGCTCCTCCATCATGGTGATGAGTAATATTTCCAAGTGATAACAGTGATTATAAATATATGTATAACATGTATATAGAAAACACCAATCTGAGCTTGAGTGTTGAGCTGCTGGAGAGTCAGAAGGCTAAACAGAGGGATCTGGACAGGCTGGATTGATGAGCTGAGGCCAAGGTTGTGAAGTTCAAACAGGCTAAATGCTGGGTCCTGCACTTGGGTCACAACAACCCCTGCAGTGCCACAGGCTGGGCCAGAATGACTGGAAAGCTGCTCAGTGGTAAAGGAGCTGTGGGTGCTGGTGACAGCAGCTGAACATGAGCCAGGTGTGCCCAGATGGCCAAGAAGACCAATGGCACCTGGGCTGTGTCAGCAATAGTGTGGTCAGTGGGACCAGGGCAGTGACTGTCCCCCTGTGCTGGACACTGGGGAGGTTGCAGCTCAGATCCTGTGGTCAGTTTTGGACCCCTCTCTGCCATAAAGACACTGAGATGCTGGAACATGTCCAGAGAAGGGCAACAGAGCTGGTGAAGGGTCCAGAGCACAAGTCTGATGAGGAGCAACTGAGGGAATTGGGAGTCTTTAGCCTGGAGTAAAGGAGGCTTGGGGGAGACACTATCACTCTCTACAATTCTGAGAAAGGAAGTTGTAACCAGGTCAGTGTTGGTCTCTTCTCCCAGGTAACAAGCCATAGGATGAGAGAAAATAGCCTCAAGTTGTGTCAAGGGAGGCTTAGATGGGATGTTAAGAAACATTTCTTTACTGAAAATGTTGTCAAGCACTGGAACATGTGCCCAGGGAAGTGTTGGAGTTACCATCCCTGGGGGTGTTAAAGGATGTGTCGAAGGGGCACTTACAGACATGGTTCAGTGATGGGCTTGTCAGTGCTGGGTTAACGGTTGAACCTGATGATCTTAAAGGCCTCTTCTAACCTAAGCAATTTTAAGATTCTGTATTTGTTGTTGTCCAATGGCCAATGAAACAAACAGGATATTCAGACACCTATATAAATGTTCTGACTCCCAAAGATTTAACAGCTATGACTTCTACTGAAATTACTGTGAACTTCAAACTCTTGAGACTTCTGCAGTTTAGATTCTTCTGCCGAAACCTTTAATGGTCTTTAAAAGGATGAATTATTTTTATTTAAGCATTGCTTATGTTCAAATCAGAGCTGACATTTTGAAAAGTCAATGTACAGTGAAATGCCAGAAAAATATTTGTTAGACTTCTTGTCATTTGTGGTCATGCTACCCCTCCTTTTTTTGTAAAAACAGGAAGATATTAACCTCATGTATGTCTGCAGTCAATGTAAGAACTTCTGTTCCCTAGTGATCTTCAAAGTAAAAATACCTGGAATAAACATGAGGGCTGTGCTATATCATAAAAAGTCATGATTCTTCCTTTAGCACAGACTTCAAGAAAAACAAGCAAACTGCAAACAAAGACCATGACAGCCTTTCTTCCTGATGTCTGTACAGTGTTTGGTGGATCTTTCTTTTGATGCTGTGATAGTAAATAACAGATTTTGCTGTATGCTTGGAAGACTTCAAAGCTTCCTGATGCTTTCAATTTTATTAAAATGTTCCACAGCCAGGTTTGTTCAATATGTTTTTTGAATTTCATTGGCAGTATCACTCACTATCTGGGCTTTGAAATGTTAGTGGGTTTTTTGTTTGTTTGTTTGCTTGTTTGTTTTTGTTGTGGGTTGCTTGTTTTCATTTGGTTATTTGACCATACTACTACCATTAACATCCAAATAAACTATGCGAGAGTAAACACTAAACCCTGCAAGGTGTTGCTATTGCTATGAAATAATTACTGTAGTTCCAGTGCAGGAGTGCTGGTGGCTACAAGGATTCTTCAAAGGTGAGTGGTGTGCAGCTGGATAATAAACTCTGTTCTGAATTAGTCTCTGTTTAGATCTCTGATAGAGAGGGTGAAATCAGCTTGTTATTTCCCTTTAATGGTCTGTATGAGGGCCAGATATAGCTGAATTCTTTGCACATAGCAGATTGCAGAGACTGCTGCCTAGCTATGGGTGGGATCTGCAGTTATGATTTGGCATTTCTTTTCCTCAGTGGATGGTGGAGTTCAGTGAATATAAATGTCTATTTCACCATGTGTAGCTACAAAGTGTTCCCAGCACTGGCTGGAGAGTGAGTGCAGAGATGAGACTGTGTGGTGGGATTGAGGCTGAAGAAGGACTATAAGGTTCCTCAGAAACCTGCTGCTGCTGTCTGCCCTTTCTTTCACTGTGGATGCCACAGTTTTCTGGGTAACGGAGGACACCATCTGACATAATTCTGAAGTATTTTCATAGTAATTGTTCCCATATGTTGGTAAGCAAGAGTGAATTCTCAGAAGCATTTTAGGTACTACACTTATTTTTTTTTGCAATTATTGCTTACTAATTCAAGCAGATCGAGGGGTCAGAGACAGTTTTACAAGTCCTGATGCTTGACACAGAATGTCTTTCCTTTTCCAGCTGCTGCTGAAAACTTAAAATTATGGGAATATTTGTTTAGGGCAGGCCTAAACCACAAAGATTTTTTTATGGGTTTGGACTAGCAGTTTGTAATTTTGGAAATCCTTTTAAGGATGAGCCTGAATTCCCAGGCTTATAATTTTTTTTTGATTTGGACTCAACAAATTTTATTCTCACTTCTATTTTTATTCTCTCATAAAAGGACAGAATATCTAAAAAAAATAAATGGCAAGTTCAGACAAAAATAATAAAAAAGTTAGCCGCTCTTCCCTTCTTATAAACTTCCTTTTATGAGGAGGGTATGTCTCTGAAAGTTTGCAAAAGTTTTTGTGAACAAAAGAACTATTGGAACTCTTCTTTGGCTCCAGTGCTCCACTCTTTCTACAAACTTCTTGCTGTGGTGATGTCCAGGCTGTCCTGCTGTGTCTATCACACATAAGTTCTTCCAAAGAAAGCATCTCATACAGCCCACAGATGTGTTACTGGTACATGCTTTGATTTGATTCTTCAACCTGCTTGTTGTTCCTCATATCTTGGGAATAAAGACATTTGTTGAAATATAAAGGTAATTATTTCAAAATGGGTAAAAAAAAGGGAAGGACAAGCAACACAGCATTTGAGAGTAGAACTCCTAGGGTTTTAAGAGATAGATAACTAGGATATCTAGAATACTAGCTCTTACTACCAACATTTCTGAAAGGAAAAACATAACCTCATGGTTAAAGATTTGAGGCTGACTCTAACTCCAAGGGATTATGCTGAATCTTTACGGAAGCAGATTATTTTTATCTTTTCTTAAAGCTTTCTCTGAAGCATCTTGTGATGGTGATGAATAGGGATAAGATATTGTAATAGATCAACATGAGCTGAGATGTCTTTTACTGGGTTATGCAGTCCTTTCTATCACTATGGCTGATCACAAAAAAAGAAAACGGAAAGGAGCCCTTGGGTACCTCTACTGTCCCTTGTACAATTTTGTTGCAAAATGTCTTCACAATGAGGAACAAAATGTTCTGTTTTTCTCTCTCTTTTTCAGACAATTTTATCTTCTATCTAGAAATTATCTCAAAAATATCCCAAAGTGTTGGTATTCAACATGGAGATGACCAGTAAGCAGTGTTTGACAAGTGCAGAGGAAAACTGATTTGGAATGAAATAGACTTTTCCAGACATAATCTTTTATATTTAACAGGTGATGTGAGCACTGATTGTTGCTGCCGACAGTGATGTGAAAGCATAGAAGACATAGAGCCATCCCCCTGTCTGCTGCTGAAGAACCTGGTCCTCGGAGAGCTCCAAAGGCAAAGAAACAAGAAGGCTGTGATCCCCAAATTCCTTGACTATCTTGTAAATTTTTGAGAAGTTCACAGTGAGGAGTCTAAGGGAGAGGAACCTATGGACTCACAGGGTGAAAAGCACTAACCAGAGCGGGCACAGAAAACTGGCAGGGTAAGTCCCTGTTTTGTGCAAGCCCTTCCCCCCCCTCCCCAGAGGTTTCTCTGTCTACTACCATCAGTACACAGTTATCAGCAAAAGCTTTGCTCTGTCCTCCTCACAAGCTGCTTATCACCTGAGGTGGGAGCTGCACATACATATTCCAGTCCTTCCCCCACAAATACCTGTCATTAAATGTGACAGGCTTCTGAAGAAGTATTGTTACTTGTAAATAAAATATGGTTGCTAAGAGACACTATGATTAACATGCTGACAATACAACCTTCTTTGATTGTTTGGGCACCAATTGTCTGCTTCTGTAATCAGTGAGGAAATAATTTTTTGGAGGAGATTTGTCAGGCTGAGAAAACTAGGGTT
Source organism: Bombycilla garrulus (assembly GCA_013400315.1). Classification (NCBI taxonomy): domain Eukaryota; kingdom Metazoa; phylum Chordata; class Aves; order Passeriformes; family Bombycillidae; genus Bombycilla; species Bombycilla garrulus. The sequence continues at coordinate 282,811 of VXBU01006137.1, forward strand.
TTTTTTTGGTTTCTTTTAAAATTAAATCAGAGTCTAGTGTTTCCATACAAAGAAAGGGTCTCCAAGTCATAGCTCTTCTTTTTATTTTTTTTTGGCACATCGTAAATTTTTTGTTTCTGTTTATGTTAATTTTTCAGCTAGGAAAATAAGGTTAGCGTTAATAATGTATCTGTCAAAATATTCAAATAAAGAAAACTGGAAGCTCGGGCTCATTAAATTTTTATGTGTAAATTCTATATATTAATTTTATTTTTGCTGGTTCTAGTCTCATTGTGAATTTCTCCTATTCTCAAATTCTTTCAGTTATTTGGAACTTTTGAAATTAACTTTTTTGATCTACATCTAGAAACCACCAGCACTATTATTCCTGTACAGAGCAAGGGATCTGAGTCTTCCATTAGGGGGAGACAGAAAATGGTGATGATCCTTCTTTTTCCAGTAGATTGACTCTGGTGCTAATGGGTGAGGTGTGGTGAAGGGAGATGTGCACGCAGAACTCATCCTTCTCAGACTGAAAATTACCCTTCTCACCTCCTGTAACTGGATGTGTTACTGCACTTGCATATGTTGTAACAGATGGTGTTTCACTGAAGAATGGCTGAAAACAGCACCTTCCTACCCAATGTTTCTGCCTGCTGTGTGTATTTAGAGTCATGTCTTCTTACTACAGTGTTTAAAAAGAAGTTGGATTGCCTATTAGTCTTGCAGAGCCAACTGAGAGATGATGGGTGGCATCTCTTTTCTGCTAAAGTTAATGGTATTCCAAGCACAAAGCACCTGTGCTACCACATGGAAAACAATGGTTCTGCACAGGAACCTGTGTAGGCACAGCCTGCAGGCAGTGAAGATGCCTGCTGGAGCCCAGTTCAGCCTGGATGTCCTCTGTGGTTGTGACAGATACAAAGATAAAAATCCCTCTTCTGAGATACAACCGTAAATGTTCATTTCCAGAATTTCAGAAAAATAAACTTACTGTACTTTTATTTCTGTTTGGGGATGGTCTAAACCATAAGTTTAGCAACACAACACCTGTGTGTTCACTGTTCTTGTGTAATAAACATGGATGATTATGCCACAAGTGAAAGAAGGGTGCCTTGGACTAGCTATACCTGTTAAAAATAAACTTAAATGCATAGATGTTTACCTACTGAATGAAAAGCATAATGACTTTCAGAAGGAGCTGAATGCCCTAGAAGATAAGTAGAAGAGTAAAGAAAATAGGTGATTTGTAGTCTGTCGAGCCGTACAAAGAAAGGTAATGGTTTTGCTGTTAAACACACAGACACAAAATCAAATTTCCCCTTCCACCAAGTGCAAACAGATTACATCTAACCAGTGTAGCATTACTTAAATAAATGTTCCTGGGTTCTATTGGACAGTTGACTGAAACCCTGAGGTATGATATTTGAATACAGTCATTGGTGAAATGCGTATCTACCCACACAGTGATTATGCTGAGTAACATAGGTAACCCTGGTTATCCTGTGGCACTTAAGTATTGGGGGTAGAGAAGATGGTATTCTTGGTTTGACAGATTTTAAGGCCAGAAGGGTGGCCTAAAACTGTCTAATCTAAACCTTTCCTCATGCTGGATATGTAATTTCTCTGAAAAGCTGAATTATACCACCTATTTCAGAAAGCTATTTAAACCCATCTTACAACTCAGACTAATTGTGAGCTGGTACCTTAAAACACTTAATTTTTTATGTTGTGTCTTATTTAATTTTCTATGTTGTGTCTTATTTCAAGGTTAAATTTTCTAACTCCAGCCTCCAGTCATTATGTCTAATTATGATTTTGTCAGCAGGTTTGAGAACCATACTACTGGATGGTGTTTTCATGTGTGAGGATCTGTACAAACACCTCAAGTCAGCTTTCAGCCTTCTCTGTTAAATTAAGTTAAACTCTTGGGTTTTTTTTATTTTTTAATGTCTTTGTGATTTCTATGTTCTGAAAGATCTGAGTCCAGACCTATGTGTCCTATGGTAGTGGAACTTTTAGAACAGCAGTATCACTTTCCTACTTCTATTTGACAATCACATTTTATATAACCAAGGATCACATTAACCATTTTGTCAAAGCCTTATTTTGAGAGCCTATTTTGAGATGTTTATCCACAATGACTCACGAGCCCATTCCTGAGCTACTCCTTTCTAAAAGAGAGTCTCCCTGTATCCATAATTTGTATTCCTGGTCCCCACATGCATTGTTCTTAACTTGAGTGCCCTTAAATTAATTTTCTTGGAATTTAACTGTTTTAGCAGACATTTCAGGTAGTTCTGTACCAGAGCCTCATCTTTGTTACCTGCTACCCTGCTCTGTTTTGTTCACATGCTCTTTCTAGTCCATCACTCCTTCTATAAATGCAATGGCTATTTGAGGGAAGCTTGTAGAAGCACTTGTGCTCACTGATTTCTTTATTGCCGTTTTCCGAACACCGTGAGATATTTTAATTTTATCTAATGTACAGTCTGTTAATTCTATGCAATTCAAGTTTGTTTTTAAACAATGTTTTGTGGCACTAAGTCAAATGCCTTAAAAATGAAGAGTGCTGTGCCAACACATTCACCTTTATCAACAGGGCCTATAATCCTGTCAAAAAAACCAGTGTTTTTTGGCAAGATTTACTTTTTACAAAACCTTGTTGAGTGGCATGAATGCTATGTTTAGCCACTGTTTGTTGACAGAATCCTCATTTAACTGTACCATGCACATCAGAAAAATTTTTCAATAGCTCCTAGGTTATCTCTTTTACTCCTTATTAAACACTGGAATTACTTGATTTTCTGGAAAATTTCAGTATCTCGACTTTATAAGATCTCCAAAAAATTAAAATTAAACTAGAAATATTATTCAGCCCTTTAAAAAATTGTTTGTAAGGCATAAATATGTGTTATTTTTTTTTTATTTTTATATTATCTTATGCTCATATTTTGATAGACATGAAGTTTAGTTAGAAGGGATATAGAATTCTTTATTTTAGATATCAAGGTGTATTTATGACAAATGTTTCACTTTCCTATTGCTGTTGAGAATTCTTCCATTTACATCTGAAACAAAACTTAAATTTTGGCCTAATATTACTGTTCCTCCTAATACCTGTGAACATTAATCTTAATTTCCTGAAGCCCTAGCTAAGCCTAACATTAAAGTTATTGAACTAACTTTCTGAGAAGTCATCTATATTTTAAGTTGTTCCCCATTCATTAATTTCCTATTTACCCATGTTAGCTATAATTTACTGATATTTCAAATCTCATTTTAAAACACTGGATTTCTTGTTGTAAGAAAGAAACTTGTGGAGTCTGCTTACCAGGAATGGGATTCCTCTCTTCTTTTAGATTTATCAGGTTTAAACACTGAAATTTCAGCAAACCACTGAAATTTTTTACTGAGAGAAAAAAGCACTACTAGGGGGCGATTTAATTGATTTAACTTAGAGATCTCTTTTAGGTTAGGATGAACTGCCTAATGGAACTGCTGATTTCTCCCCTGAGGTACCTAAGTTAGACTTAACACTTCTGAGTTTTAGATATCTGTGTTATGGTGTACAACTCCCACCTTCCTTTTTAGTAACAAACTGAACCACTTGTCCAGAAAACACCCCTGAATTTAAGGTAACCCATCATAAGTCAGGCTTTCTTTCGACATTCTCAAGAGATGATTTTAGGGAGGTGTTGCAGTGTGGCACCTCCTACAGGCAGAGTGCCAAGACCAAGAAGAAATGTGAAGCCATCTTTGTCCCCCTTAAAAGGTAAAAGAGCCCAAGCATTCTTTCCCAATTTGGAGATGTTCTGAACCAGAACAATTCATTGGACTCCCCGAATATCACCCCACCCCTGGAGCTACCTGGATTGGATGAGTGCCAGAGCCCCGCCTGAGCCATCAGTGATAAAAAGTATTATACCCAAGACCTCATGACATTTTGGGGTGTTATAGCAGAGGTGTGTATCTCCAGTCTCTGGTACGGCTTTTTCTTGGTAGATAGTTTGTTATTTTGTAAGTTAATAAACCTTTTTTGTTTCCAGCACCACCTGAGGTATCTTTCCCACTCATTCTAAGCCACTGGGTATTTGTAAGACAAAACCCAAACGGAGGTGGGAGCTCTGAGAGCTCATAACACCTGGCTCAAGGAGAAATCCCATCAGGGAGGCTGAGTGAAAATGCATGCCCGTCAGTAATTTTTCTCTGCTAATCCATAATCATTCAATGTTCTGTGACTCTGGATCATAACAATGAATGACAGCCACCTCCACCTCTTCCCTAGCTGTTACTGAGCCTTTCAAAACTGGCACAGAAACATTTTTTTGACTATGAAACATTGATCCTTTATAAGCGCAGTTCTATGACATTGGTTGGAATATGTCAGTGTTTTTACCATGCCTGTCTATGCCGTCCGTCTGGTTTAAGCAGAGCAGCAAATGATGCTGGGATGTATCACTGGACCTACAGATCCTTTCAGCCTGTTCCTACTGCTTCTTATCTTCTGGCACAAAGGTCTCCGTACATGCATCTGTGAGAATTTTACAGGAGGACGTGGATGGTCTCCACATGTGCTTGCATGCAGTGGTGCAGGTAGAGGCTTGGCTGTGCTCCAGCTGATAAGGCCTACAGGGGAGGCGGGTTTCATTCTCTCAGGCTCAACTGGGGGGTAAATATGACTTTGGGCTCCCAAATCAGAGCTAGCCCAGGGAGTGAGTGCTGAGATGGCTTCTGCCAGGGAAACACTGTGTAGACATAGCCCGTGTCTGACTAATGAATGAAGTGATGAATCTTTGGTATTTGATTGCCTCATAAATACTGGTAATTTGCTGTTATTTCCGCTCAATCCAACAAACAAGTAATAAATGCAGCAATAGTCTCGACTATGGGAGAGGATGCAAAACAACACCTTCTAAAAAGAATTTCTTTTTGAAATTGTTCAATTTTGACTTCTTTTTGATCAGCTAACCCTGGATCCTGTCAGCTTTGCACCAGTTACTCAGTTTTGGTGCTGATAGTTCAACAGGCTGTTGTGTTAATCTCCCAGTGCAATTCTGACTGAGATTTTCCTTGCCTGTTGTCTCTGTAGCCAGACATTCTGGGAAACTTTGTTCTTCTACATATTTTATCAGTTCTACTTCCTGAGGTCTCTGGGATGACTTTTGAATTCCTGAATGTAGAAGTCATTCAAGCATAACCATTTTCAGATCCATGATTCTCAGAAACCTTGATCAATTTAGGGGCAAATGGTCTTGGAAGAAAATAGACACATGGACTTAATAAGGTTTAATAATGAAGAGCAATTTTTGAAACCACTGTTTATTTTGAATTTCCCCACACTTTACTTTTTAGTCATGTGGTGTGATTCTGGGAACTGTCCTGTGCAGGGCCAGGAGCTGGACTTTCATGATCCTCATCGTTCCTTCCAGCTTATGATACTATGACACTTCTCTTATCATAGAACTCTTCTGAAGGTGGACCCAGGCATTGTTCAGAATCTCTCTGACTGGTGTGGATTTGTTCTATTAGCAAAGGTGTTTCTGCTCTGTTGCATTTTTCTGTGTCATGATGGCTCTTTAAACTCTATTTTCCCTGTTCTTGTGTCTTATTTTATATATGAATTTTCTTTGACTAAACTCTGGAAAGAATGTCAATCCTCTGGTTTATTAGTGCATCCAATTATAATTTCTAGCAATGGTCATGCTCTTTCTCAAATAAACTGATATTTAATAGTCAGGTAATAATCAGTACTCAGATCTGATGGCCAAAACAAACATAACTGGTCAATGTGTTGTTTTTCCTGGAAAAATAACAGGATGCTTTTCTCTGCCTCTGCATTTCACTGATGCTGACCTGTTGCGTGTCTTAAAAACATATCCATCACATGTCAGGTTTGCTTTTTCATTCTTTTCTTGACCATCCAAGGACACTGCCTAGCATTTCACATTCCAACTTGGAACTCCACTGCCTCCCAAAGTATAGTTCCCTAACTGTAGGAAAGAAATAAAAGTACCCTGCCCTCTGTGAGCAGGAAAGTAAGATTTAACACTGAAAAATATTTACAGAAGTCCAATGTGTTTCATTCCAATTCTTACCCATCTGATTCTTCACAGTGACTTTAATATAATCTCCAGTATATTCTATAGTTACATTTTGGCACAGAAGTCCTGTCTTATGCATTCAACAGCACCCTCTAATTTTTAGTAGCCTAGAAGATTTTTCTTTTCTTCAGCTGGAATGTTGAAACCAGTAATTCTTCCAAATCCAGTGAGTAATACCTCAAATCATGTTCTCACAATCGAAAGTAGAGCCTTGGCAATATGCAGAATAAATACAGTAGAATTCCTTTCTTCTGGACTCTGGAGGGATTTGTTTTCTGTGAATCATGAGCTACCAAATATCAAATAATTGTTTGCTGAATGATGAAAGGAAAGATTAAGATATCTCTTAAGCTCTGATGAGTCTTGGAGCACAGTGCCTGACTATTAAATATCACAGGGTTGGTGTGATGTTGCTTAAATCATTTTGTGAATCTGTCCCCAGTGATGGTGCTGTTGCTCACATCCCTCTGAATACTTATTTGTACTGTGTCCCTCCCATGGATAGAGAAATAGAAGCTTCATGAAGGTGGAATTGTGTGGACCTGGTAGAAGACAGGAAGGTCCACAGAAAAGAGTGAACTGGAGTTTGTGCTCACTTAGCAAATTTGGGATGCTCTCATCAGGCAGGAAAGGTTAAGGTGAGGGTGTGAGAGCTCAGAAAAGGGGTTTTGGAGTCCTGCTAGAGACTGTGGCTAAATGGCATGATTTAATCTCAGGACAGAAAAAGTGCTAATGTGAGCCCTCTGAGGGAAAAAGGAGTTCTTACATCATTGTAGTATGCCACTAAAAAGGAAGTTTTACTGCCTTCCCCTATGTCTGTCATTGGGGCTGGATCGAAGGATGCTGTCACACTTGTAATCCCCCGGGACCCAGCCCACTTACAGACACATTGGAAAACTATTACTGTGCGGTATGAGCTTTCCTACTCTGACTGAAGACTCTGTAGGGATAAGAACTTGAGTCCTGTGGGGAATAATCATGTCTCATTCTTTTTTCTTGCCATGTTAGCTGGAAGGCCTTACACAGGAGACTTCCCCTCACAATTGCTGTATTTGTTCCCATAGGCAAACATTTACACAGCAGTTTTTAAGTTATTCTCCAGTCACCCTTTGAGCCTGTGGCTCTGGAATACTCTGTCCCTTAGTCCACACTCCCATGAGACACAGAGTTCGGGTCAGATGAGGACTGAGAAATTTGCACACTGAAAATTAACCCTTCCTGTTGAAGCTCAGGTTAATGTCTTCGATGTTGGATTTCCTTGCTCTGCCTATCATTTCCTCTGCCACTGGAGGTCAATGCCATGCACTGCTTTGGATAGCTTATCACCTAATGGGGTTTGTGTTCACCTACACAGAGCTATCTCTTTTGCTGCAGCTGTGCCTAGAGTGTGATTGGCACCATGTTGTAAATAATTAGTGAAAGTAATGATATAACTCCCTGTGGTAATCTCATCCTATTTAGGATACAACTACAATCTGAACTTCAATAACACCTTTGACATAATCAAACTTCCCAGAGCCCTTTACAAAGCCATAAATTACTCACCTGTAAAGTAATGACTGCAGGGAATTACAGAAGGCAATGAGTCCATTGATCGGTGCTGGTACAAAATGAAGGAGAGGACGTACAACAGAGGCCACTCCACAACTCTTTTGCTTTGGAAATTTCCATAGCACCTTTAATTTCTGCATGTATCTCTTTTCTTCCCCACAGAGACATGAGAGGAGGAAGACCACTTTGCTCTGACAGTCAAGGACACCTTCATCCGTGCTGATCTGTAAATCCCATCTGAAAGTGATGGGATTTTAGGCAGGATCCAAATGTGTGGGCTTATAGCCTGCAGGGAAAACTGCTCTTTAGCCAGTGATGCAAATAAACAAGTCAGTAACTTCCTTAAATTTGCATGGGCCCTTTCTGAAAGCAGGGTTTTACCGCTGCTTTTAAATAAAAAATAGCAGTGATTGCTTTGGACACCTCAGATGATATGCTGCACGCAAAATCAGGGCTGCACCACCTCCTACCTCCTCCTAAGCTACCCTCTCTATGGTTCGGAGTTGTCCCCACATTATTAGGTTAGTAGGAATTATCTCTTTTATCAATTTAATTTAAAATGGGCCCCACTTCTAGAAACCTTTATTTGGGAAGTCCATATATCCATAAACTAACTGAAAAAAATGAAATTATTTTGGTAGGCAACTCAGTGTCAGAAAGAATTGCTAAATCAAGGACTCTATTATTTATATGACAATAACAAAAATAAGGATTAAATTATTTTTGCAGTTAAGAATACCACTGTGATTAGGAAATGTTTTCTATTACATGAAGAATCTCAGAGGTTTTTTTTTTAACCTGAAAGAAGACAATGGGATGGAACTTTATATTTGTAAGGTAAATACATATTTCTTAGCACCACCTGGAGCTCCTCTTGCTTTTGTTGTGTTCTGGGGCTACATGTTTGTTATAGTCCTATTCTGGATTCCCAGAGTATTACTGCACTTGTTATTGTGGTGCCAGCTTGACACCAGTGGGAGTACCTTATGGATGCCATTGCGTGTGGATTTGAAAATTGCTGCCTCTGAGATAACAAATATTTTGGCAAGATGGGAAAGTTACAATAGCAAATATTTTGCCTGGTTCTCAAAGGTATACTGCAGTTTTATAACTTGTGCCTTAGTTTTAAACTGTTTCGTGTTCTTAATTGCTTGTCTTGGGTATTGATGTTGATGGACTGGAAACCATGGGGACTTCTCATGGAGAAAGACAGCAATGTTTGGTCCCAAAGGCTTAATTTTGAAATCCAGCAGAATTGTTGTCCTTTCTCGTTGGATATGACAAGTTAAAAAGGGATTCATGCTAAATTTAGAAGGCGTCTTTGGATGGGATAGGGCTGCTTTGGAATAACACACAAATAGAATAGTTTAAACTAGCACAATTTTAAAAATAGGTTTAATTGGATTATTTCTTATGGTCTGATCCAAGGATTATTGAAACCTGCAAGACCATTTCTACTGGATTCTGTGGGCTGTGTCATGAGCTCTTAAATGTTTGTAGAGGATAGGGAATGTTTCAAGAGCTCCCTGCTGAGCTGTGTACAGTGTCTCAAAGCAGGTGCAGAAGGGACAATTAAGCTTCCACAGGACAGGATGTCACCACTGTCCTCTTCCTTGCACTGTCCTCAACACTGAAGCTTGTTTGAGACAAAGCTGATCTCACCAAAAAGCAAGTGAAATAAAGAAACTGCCTACTCGCCCATCAACTGATGTGTGTTTTTCTTTCTCATCTCCAGATTTTTAGTAGTTTATCTTATAGTCTGTGTCAGATACACTACAAGCACTGGGAGGAGAAGATATTGCAATTCCATGGCATTTTGAGGATTTTGTTGGGCTTTGCTAGTTACGGATTAGTCTCAGCTGTTACAAATTTCCTCATTTAACAGCTTTGCCTGTATTTTTAAAAAAAATACTGGTAACTTTCTTTTTCTCTGCAGTCTGATGTCAACAGAACAGATGAAAAGGTAACTCTTTGAATACTGACTGATTATGAGCCCTTGTCTCCTGAAATCATCCCAATGAGAGCTTTAAGTTCTGGCTCCTGAAATGTGGTAATTCTCTTTGCAAACTGCTTGGTTACATGTTGGTGCTGGTTTTGCATTCTACGAGGAACCATGATGTTGCATTTATTAGCATCTTCCTAATTGTCCTGAGTTAGTATGCATTTGGTATCCTCCGTGGGGAGATCTAGCTAATTAGAATAGCACCAAAGAGTGATTATTACTGTGTTTCATATTTAAACAAAGAAGCTCAACACCTTCTCATATTTTAGTGAAAGCGATTTAGAAATTATTAAATCCAATGAAATAGGATAGATATAAAAATTTTATCTAACAGGAAAAGAGATAGTTATTGAAATTAGAAAAAAAGATTGCTTTTGGTACATGGGAAAACAGATTTAAATTGCTGTGTAGTATAACAGTTCCAATTTTGCAAGATGAAAAATGATTGTTTCATTACTGCCTTCTCTATTTTTGTTTTTTTTCCACCTGTTCTATCTAACAGAGAGAAAGTAGTCTCTCTGGGGCAGGGAATTAAATTTTTTATTAAATATGTGTCAGGCATCCAGCACAGAAAGTCCCCAATTCTAGACCCTGCAGCTTTGCATGTACAACACAAGTGATAAATATAGGCCTATATCTTACCAATCAGCAATACTGTAAAAATATGATTTATTATCAAATCCTATGTTTATTTTGTATTTATGGTGGGGGATAATCAAATGCAAAATTAGGGTATGGAGAACAGCTGTTTAGGCAAAATGATATATTAGAAATAAGCAAATCATTGCACATTGCTGTGAAAATGCTGAATTGGAGCAGCAATCTGTTTCTAAACTCAAGGCAACTCTTTCGCCAGTTACCTACATTAGTTGTGGGACAGGTGGGTGCCACTTGCATCTCCAATGAACAAGCATTTCTGAGCATAGGTGGGTGAAAAAAGTTCACTACAAGGACCTTCCAAGCCAGTCAGGGAGATCTCTGGTGATTTTAATTGCCCATGGATTGAAGCTCAGGAAATGAATTGTACTTCATAGCTATGATGTTCTTGGATGACTTTTAGATAACTTAGGCCTCATTCTTAGGGTATTGTCCATGGATAACTGGTGTCAGGACAAAAAGTAATCCCGAAAAGAGAATAGGGAACATAAGCATTGAACAGCATTCTGTTGTCAAAAAGAGTAGTATGACTGACCCTTTGAGCACAAATAGTGAAACACTGACTGGGAAAGGTGAGGTAGACTTGAACTGGAAAGAACACCACATGCAGCAGACCTGTATCTGTTTTTAAGAGAATGTTGAAAGACAGCATAGAACAGACACAGAAAAATGAGATGAAAAAGCAGCTGGCCGACTTCATGAAGCACAAATCCAGCAATGTAAAGAGAATGCCTGATATTACGGGCCCAATGGCTCTTAAAAAAAGAAAAAAAAAGAAAAAGTGGTAGCTGTTCTTGACTGAAATAAATTTTTGTCAAGGGTGGGTTCTGTGATCCATTCAATGTTTTTGTGCATTTTTGAGGCATACAATTGGACCAAACAGAGGTATTCATAGTGAAGGGATAAAGAGGTATTTTTTATATAAGTCAGGATATTTGATTAAAAGGTATTTTTGGTCTTGAAAGCTGTGGTTCTGATAAACCTTTCAGAATCCAAAACCTGGTTTTGAATCCACTGTAGGTACAAGGTTCTGTATCCTACTAAACATCGCCTTACCTAATCAGCTCTTCCCATCCCTATTTTTAATCTTTAAAAATGTTAATTGATCACCATTCTGATAATTTCCACGCTAAAGATTTTTTTTGTCCAGTGGACACCAAGTGATTAAATGCTCAGGAGAAACAAAATGCAATTATGCAGGTTTCATTCCTCCATACATGCTAATTAGAACAGATAAACCTTTTGCTACAGCATTTATAGTATTGTGGGGATAATGTATCTGAGAGATAAGAAGGGACAATATTTCACAATAATTTAAACATGAATTATTTCCATAATGCATCCATGGGGAATGGTTCAGTTATCAGATGCTGAGGCAGCAGTGTATTTATGAAGCATTATTGTAAAAACACATACAGCAATGGCAGACTGCAAATCACAGCAAGTAATGTCACCTAAGTAATGTCATAGCTCTTGGTGGAAAGCTATCAGTACTTGGTGGGTCTGAGTTGTGACACTACCTGGAGCTGCACAACCAGCATCTGCTAGGTCATTACAAAACTTGTCTGGAAATTTTATGCTAGGTCTAAGATGAAAGAATGGGAGAGAATTGTCAGAAATTATGATCAACTTTCAGAGTTTTGTCATCTGTGATAAATCTCTTTCTATAGTTAGAGGATCTCCTTTATTATAAGGATTGAAAAAGGAGAGGAAGGAGAAAGAAAAAACCCCTGAAAGCTGATGAAGCTTTATGAAACTTAACTTATGCTGTATTTTCTTTTCACTTCAAGTCTAGTTAAATTCCTGGGATTGCTGTAGTATCTTTTAATTTAGTCTGACAGTGGAGAGATTGTATTTTAGAGTGACAGTTTAACTCTTGAATAAAACAAGAGATGTTTCCTTTGGACATTTATCTCTAAATCAATCAGGTTAATTGAGCACTTGTTAGAAAAATGTAAGGGAAATCAGTTTGCAGTATTTTACTTTTATCCAAGAAAACACTAAATGAATACATGGTCTTGTTACTCATAAATACTGAATTTGAGACATTACATTGAACTGTTAATTTCTATTTTGAAGTATAACTCCCACCCCCCTTCTGTAATCCAAGACTATTCTACTGGTAAAATGAGAGAGAAAAATACAATGAAGAATGACAAAGGAACAGTAGTAATGTGAATTGGGAATACAGTGGGGAAAATGACAATAAATAACAACATGGGAAATTCTACTTAATAGTCCTGAATTAAATTCATGATGTAGGATAATGACATGAATAAAAAAAATTATTCCCTTTCAACATGTGTAAAAAAACCCAAACAACACAAAACAAAGAGAAAGTAGATTTTTTTTTCTTTGTGTTTCTTTATCTCAAACAGAAATTAGGACACTGAGTGTACTCTTAGGTTGCCCTTGTTTGTCAGATCCTGGTACACTGTGAGCCTCCGTGAAAAACAATATATTGCAGTGCCTTGAATATCCATTTTTTGCACTCCATACAGAGCCTTTTAACCCTGTCACCACAGCCTTTGCATATGGAAACAACCCAAACTGGGAACCTAGTAGAACCTAATTATTAGAACAGTACCTAAAGAGATCTTACAATTAAGTCAGAGAGGAAGATTTGATAAAGGCATGTCGTGACAGGATAAGGGAGAATGGGTTTAAACTGATGGAGTTTAGACTTAGATTAAATATTAGAACAAATTCTTTGCTCTCAGGGTGAGGCCCAAAGAAGCTATGGCTGCCCCATCCCTGGAATTGTTCAAGGCCAAGTTGGATGGGGCTCAGAGCAACCTGGTCCAGTTGAAGGTATCCCTGTCTATGGCAGGGGCTCGGAATGAGACAATCTTTAAGGTACTTTCCAACCCAAAAAATTCTGTGACTCCATGATTCAATGCAAATACTTCTGTGCTGCATCACAGGCCACACAAACACTGCTCTGGTCAGCTGCAGTCTGCTTGTCATTTCACGTGCTTTGAACTGAAAAAAACCCCAACAAATCCACAAAATAATTGTTTTACTTCTGAACCACTGTGTCCTAATGCTTGGCACCACTGAGAAGAGTCTGTCTCCATTCTCTGGACACCTCTGCTTCAGGTACTTGTATATAATGATGAGTTCCCCTCTCAATTGTCTCTCACTGAGGCTGAACAGGCCCAGCTCTCTCAGCATTTTTTTGTAAGGGAGATGTTCCAGTTCCTTAATCATTTTTGTGGCCCTTTTTTGGACTTGCTCCTCCTGCTAAGGAGCCCAGAACAGGACACAGCATTCCAGATGTGGCTTCTCTAGGACTGAGTAGAGGGGCAGGATCACCTTCCTCCACCTGCTGGCACTGTAGTTCCAGTGGATCTTCAAATACTCAAGAGGAATGGATCTGGATTCCTACTTCCTTTCCTCCTCCTCAACCTACACTCCACTATTGTAAATTAATGTGCTTAGAGATGGTAGTGGTGTCAAGGAATAATTACATTTCTTTCAGACTGTCTTTCTCACTGAGCATGATGGAAAAATATGTTTCCTAAAATAACTTTTGGAGTCAATAAAAGGAAGTGGGTAAAGTTCTGGAAAGGTGCTGGATGGTGACAAGATATCAAGACTGCGTGACATGCTCAAGGAATTTAAAGAAAATGCTGTCAAAATACACATAATCCCTCATTAAATTAATCAACCCCAGCTGAGAAGTTTGATGGAGAAAGTATAAGCACCTTTTAAAAAAGCATTATAAATTGTAGATTTCAGTTTTGCTTCAGTATTAAAAGAGCATTTGAATTATAAATGAAGATTTATTTTGTTTACAAAACCCCTTCATTGGTATAAAAAGGTAAATCTGAAGAAATATGGCTGCCATAAAGGAAAATCGTGCATCTCTGACAAAAAAACTGAACAGAATTGTAGGCAGAAGAAGGCAGTTATTATAACTAATTTTGAATTTCAACAAGCCATTTATGAAACCCCTTGAAGAAGGCTTTGAAGGAAAAGAAGTAGCCCTAATACATTAGAGGTGAATGGCACTTACGTGCCAGAAACTGCTTAAGTGACAGAAAACAAGGGGCAAATCATCTTATCACAGATGAGATAACTCACCTTATGGAAGTGCTTCATGGAGATCCACTCTCTCAAGGGAACCTCGGTGACCAGTTTGGACTGCATATTCCACTTTTAGGGCAGGCAAAACATATGATGAGCTAAACTTCACCTCTGCCTTGGAATATAGAAACCCACCATGTTCTATAGTTTGATATATCGATTAATAATGATCTAGTGAAGAGATGAACTGTGTAAAATGATAACACTTGAATGCGAGGCAATTATTTCACTGGAGAGAAATGAAGAATTCAGTGTTCAGGAGCGTTTGTTTAGGTATTACAAATGTAAATTAAATTTCAAATTCAATTGAAAAAATAGAATAATTTGAAGTAATTATGAGTTAAAAATTAATTCCCCAAACAAATAAACCTGCTGTCATTTCTGTAGCTCTGTGATTCACATCCTGGAACAAGAGTTACTGTGGTTTCCCCATGTACTCATCAGCTTTCCATCACAAAATCCCTGTTGTGCTCTCCCAACATTTCTCACTGCTTCCTATTTCAAAGCGAGATGTTTTTTTCCTCCTCTCCCTCCTCAACACTTTTTTTTGCACTTCCCCTGGTCACTGGAGCTGAGTTGGTGCAGGGAGTTCTGGGACAAAACCAGGGTGAGGTGAGGGAGTTGGCCAAGCACTATGTAGGGGTGGGACAGCTGTATCTGAATGCTGCAGCTGTTGTTTTCTCCATCCTTGTTCTGTTTTCACTGTTCACTGAAGCTAAGAGGGACATAAGAGCAGCAAATGGCTGAAACTGCTGAAATGAGAGCAGGAGGGGAAATCTCCTGCAGACAATGCGGGGAGAGATCACCTGTTGAGAGGAGGGCTAGCTGAAGCCAAATATCACAGCTTGTGCTATGGTGAAGACTAGGATATACAACAGTCCTGACTAGAATTTCATGACATAGTATAAATCATGATTTCCCTCATCTTGGGGACTGCAATATCCTGGTCATATTAGTGAAAAATCAAACAGAGCAGTCAGAAAACAGGACTGAGAAAAGTCATGATAGAATCAATGTATGTTTTAAGAAAAATAAATAAGTCCCTCGTTTTTGGCCTTTCTGAATTATAGAACTAGAATTATCACATTTTCATATGATGGACCTTTCTAAAGGCTCATGGGTTTCTGTGTATATGATAGAATCCTTGTGATATCCTTCTGGAGTATTCAATATTTATTAATTTTATTAACAGTATTGTTGTATTGTAAGACTTTGCATTGTAAATCAAGAGAGAAACACAGTGAATTTAAGTTACTGTATCTCAGGGTAATTTTTAGGAATAAGTAGTACTGGGGTTAATGTATTCATATAATAGCTTGAAACACTTTTTGCTGATCTTTGTTTATGGGTTCGCCAGTCAAACGTGAAGAGAATTAGCTATGTCATATATGTCAGTTTGTATATTTTCAAAGGGAAGGTTTTTCATGTTTCCTACCAAATGTTTCATATTTGTTAATTTGGCTTTCTCCCTTTGATTCTTCTTTGAGGAAAGAGGTCATTTTATGACATTTTATCCTCAGACATGACCCTGGAAATGGAAACATGGTCCAATCACTGGTAAGTATTTACATGGTTTCATTTGGTAGAATATTTAAATTAAATTATACTGCCTTTGAAGGTTAAAATCCTTTAATGCCAGTATTTTAGTCTGAAGTCAGGCATGAGTAGCTATTTTAAAAACATAAAAAATTAAGCTTCATGATTGTGATGTAAGCTTCTACACACATGCCATTTCTCTCCCAATTAATGTTGAAGGTGCCTGTATTTCAGTGAAGACACAGTAAGAAGTAAGACACAGAGCAGCTCATTAGATAATGCTGGGATGGAAAGCCTTTAGCTATCGATGTTAAAAGAAATATAAACAGCTAGAAATTTCCCAGGTCTAGTAAAGCACTGGCATTTATATGAATAAAGGCATCTTTGCTAACAACGTACCTGAAATATAAGCTATATCCGAATGAACTCTTTGAAAAACAGAGACTCCTAGAAGGAAGTTTAAGTGATTTAAGTTTTATACAGTCTACGTGAAGACATTAAAAAAAAAGGAAAGTAAAAGAAGAACCTTCAACCTTTCTGCAATACGGCAAACTAGCACAAAGAAAGATTTTTGCATAACTTGCTTAAAAAATTCCTGAAATAGATGAAAAGTCAAAACCCAGACATTTGAACAGACATAGGCAAATACTGAAAAAATGATTGGCAAACATATTGGTGAATCTCAAACATTGGTGGATTTCCTTTTGTTGGTAACTTTTGTAGCTGAACTTCTTATTCTTTAACAATTGTATGAATTGAAGCTCACAGATGTTTATGAAAAGCAAATTTTAGATCAAGAATAAAGATTTACTTAGGCTCTGAGACAGCAGACCACTTAAATATATGCTTAACTTGAAATCTGTGGAAACATTTGCATACTTACAGTTAAATCTGTTCTTATGTATTTCACTGTATTTGGTTTAGAGTCGGAAAGTCAGACTAGGTTTATGATTAAATGAGTCACATGGTGGGAAAAAGCAGGTTGTAAAGTGTAAGTCAGCAATCCTTCTGATAGATAACCAGTTACAGTCCAAATAATGTATAACACTATTAATTATTTCTATCTTAAGCAATCCAGAGAATTAAAATCATTGACATGTCACTTGTGTGGTGAGTGAGGTTCTTGAATATAAAATTGCTACAAACAGTACATTCCTCATTTCCAGGTGTTTACCTAGGCTTACATACTGTTAGGTAGAAAGCTCTGGGACAGATATAATACATTGCACCCAAATATAGACACAATAGAGCTAAAATGAGCAAGAATATTTTGATCAAGTCTGATGAAACACCCATAAGCCATAAATTATTTAATAAAACCTTTAGAGTGCCAGTGACTGCAGTGAAGAAGCCAAAATTGTCCTGAGGGTTGAATGAGCAATGGCAAGTTTCCTCATCAAATCAAACTGTGTTTTCCACAGTGTACCTCATAGGCACAGAAGGAAATGCTTTCTGCATTCAGAACTAATAATCTTGGATATGACATTTGTCTATTTTTTTAATGAACTTAAAGTCTAATCTGCCTGAAGACAAAAAATATTCAGATTTATTTTTGAAAAATATTTTATGTATACAGAAATTATCCATTGTTGTCACAGTATTCAAATGTCTTGTGCTAAAACTTTCTAAAGTATTCTAATGTAATGGTTTTGGTAGATTTTTGCTTTGTTTTGTTTGTTTGTTTATTTTTTATTTTTTTTTACACAAGTCTCAATAGAATAGTGAGAAAAAGTCCCAAACATATAGCTTTATTTTTCCTAAAGCCCAGTGTAATATGTTCATAGACAGTGCAGAGTAAAGAAAAATAAGTCAGTGTTTTTCTCACCGACTTGTCAATGAAAAATGTTCCAGTGCTAGTGAAATGACACCTCTTGAAACTTTAATATAAAATCTTGAGTAACTTCTTATCCCTTGGTGCTTTCTTTTGGAAGTATGTTTGGCATCTTTCAGAGCTTAATATCAAGGACTCAAATTTCTGTACTTCAGTCTTATCTTGGGAACTCACCTTGGTCGTTGGCTTCTCTATATTTATCATATTCCTTTCCTGAACACTTTCAATTAGATCCTGAAGTACTGCTAGACAAGTTCTGTTTTCCTCATTTTGCTGCTCATTTGGGAATATTACAGAGCAAATGAGCAACAAACTATAGTCAGTGAATGCTTCTCTTTTCTTAGAATAAACCAACTGTAGGATCTTGTATTTGCATAAATCCTTAAGCTTACATTTTTCAGAGGTTTTAGATCAGACATTCACCACCCTAACTTTACATGTGGGCAAGGAATTGTCCTCCTAGACTCCCTCTCTAGTCAATCTGTTGACTAGGCAGTACTTGCTTTCAGTAGGGATCATGTGCCCCATTTTAAGTACATTTATGAAGTGCAAAAGGAATCACTTAGGATAATCTCTTTGATAATGCAGGCAGATGTGGTTCCATGTAGACCTCTGCACTGCAGTTACCTGCCTTGGGTCACACAGACTGCACCCAGCTGATAAACCTGTAGATGAATACTCAAATCCCCGCAGTTTTATGCAGTTCCACATAGCAAGACATAAAATGTGTTGGGAACTACTGTATTATTGCACTGTTGAAATTTATTTTTTTTTCCAATGTTCTCTTCTACTTTCAACAATGAACTTGCATCTTTTAAAGAACCATCCTAAAAAGGACAGCCAGAGCTTAGCTTGGTTCCCAAATGCGTGTGTCTAGTGCCATTTGCAATGTCCTAGATTTAATGGCATGTCTGCTCAGCATCAAGTGCATCCAAGACCTTCAGAAACATGACTAGCAGTTAGAGGCCAGTCAGGATACCCTAGAAAACCTAAAATTATCCTAAAATTCTATGTATGGGTAATTGGAGTTAACAAATGAGAAAAGTCAGGCTCCAAATATGAGTGTGTCAGGAGGTACTACCTCTGAGGGCTAAAACCGAATGGGACCTATAATAGGTGAATTTCAATTATTTAAAGTAAAAAACAGAGATGGCAATTAAAAACTGTTCTCCTGCTTGCCTTATAAGATCTGTCCAAAGAACCCACAGAAGGAATTCTCTTTTCAGTGAATGAACTTTGACTTCATCAGGATGTGCAAATGCAGCCATTTGTTCACACTGTTGAGTGATGATAAAACTTCAGGCATTAAGATGGGTCTGCCAAAAGCAAGCACCCCAAAAAGGCTACAATGCCGGCGTTCTACAACCTTCATTATAAAAAACTTCTCCTTGTATCTAATATAAATCTACCCTCTGCTGATTTTAAACCCCTTTTCCTATTGCAGCAGGTCGTGTTAAAAAGTTTATCTGATTTACTTTATAGTCCCCCTTTAAGTACTAAAAGGACAATAAAAAAAGCCACAATAAAATCTTCCTTGGTGAGATCTTGATGTGTCTAAGTTACTTTTGTTTTCCTTCTGCTCCCTCAAATATTCTGTTAGCCTTCAGACACAGTTGAATTTCTCTTCTTTTGGAAGTCTGGGATCTGTGAGAAGAGACCAGGGGCTGCCTCATATTGGACAGAGCCAGTTCCAGACAGCTCCAGAACAAACCCACTGCAGGCCAAAGCAGAGTTTCCTAAAATGTTACAATGTATTTTTTTAATTGCTTTTCCTAGCCATAATATATCCATAAAATAGGTGAAGCTCCAGTAGCTTCAAAGAAGAATCAAATGCGTTTTTTCTGGTTAAAACTGCATTTCAAAATAAATAAGATCAGCAAGTACACAGCTATAAAAAGTTAATTTAAACTGCTTTCCTTAGGAAATTGCCATATCAGCTTAAAACTGGCAGAAGGCCCATTAAACGAGATAAATATAGATGGGCTAATATATTCTGTAGGAAGGTGGAAGGTATTGGGATGCTCCAAAGCTATGAGTTTTAGGATGACGGTCCAGGGAAAGCTGATAATGCCAGGGTCATGGAGGATACAGAACAAGCTTTATAGAAATACAGAAGAAATGTGGTAAGAAATTTCATAAGGAGATTCAAATAGAGGCACAGCTGTGAATCCTGTTGGGGAAAACAATGCAAAATACAAACTCAAGGGAAAATAAATGAGGCTGGGATGCAGGAAATCTATGTGAAAGATGTGAAGAGTATGAAAAAATGG
Source organism: Bombycilla garrulus (assembly GCA_013400315.1). Classification (NCBI taxonomy): domain Eukaryota; kingdom Metazoa; phylum Chordata; class Aves; order Passeriformes; family Bombycillidae; genus Bombycilla; species Bombycilla garrulus. The sequence goes on from VXBU01006137.1 coordinate 302,830, forward strand.
AATAGTTCCTTACAGGGAGACATGGAAACTCCTGTACAAGAAAGTAGAACAAACTGGTAATTAATCTGAATTTGGCAGATGATTAGGCTGGATCAATTGATTTCTTTCCAATAGGCATGTTCAAGCCTACATACCCCCTACCAGGTAAAGGAACCTCCAAGTTAAAAATTTGGTTCCAAGAAGGTGCTTTCTGAACTAGAATTAAAAAATAAATATCATTATGAAACCCTTAATGGAAAAGAAATCTGGGGAAAATGCCAAACACAGATTTACACCATTCTTTTAGTCTTCTGGTTTTGACATACTTTCTGTATAAAATAAGATTAAAAATTAAAGCTGATATATTAAGTCAAGAATATATATTAAGTGAAGTACGAAAAATCTAAAATCTGTTACAAGTAAACCAAGGACAGCTGTATGAGATTCCTCACCCAAGCAATAATATAAAGCCTATCTGAGTCTCTTTTGAGATTTCAGCCTTAGAATATCAAATGTGCCATTTATTCCTGATGAAGACTGTTTCTCTTATTATGAGCCCTCAGAATGCTGTGTTAATCAAATTCAGAGTTATCACATGCTGAACTCTGAAGCTGAATTACCCATTTCATTTATTCTTTAAAATTTATTCATTCTACATGTGACCAGAGCATCTGAATCATAGGCTCTCCTCCCCAAATCCCCATTTAAGATTTTCTTCCTCACACTGTCACACTGGGGCTGATGTTGACTGCCTTGATGGCAGTTTTGCTGTCCCATAATATTGCAAGATAATACAGCAATACTATTTGTTTACCTTGCATCAGCTCTGAAGTTGTTTCATTGTTTCAATACAGGAGTCTCTATGTCAGAGAACTTCTTCCAATACAGTGCCTTTTCTGCAAAACTGCCAGAACCACACAACTCTGTCTTGCACAAAGGTAGCAGGAGAACTGTTGATTGAGAAATCTGGAACATCTCCCCTGGGAGTGCTCTTTGGAGCATTAAGGGGACTAGGAATTCCTTTCAAATGCCCATATAAAGTAAAATTTACAAACCAAAGCTGGAACTGAAGTAAAGTACTTGCACTCATCCTCCAGAGAACATGAGGTTATTGCAGGTGTGATCCCTGAAATGTCTTCCTACCACCCATGTGCGCACTGCCTCCATCCAGCTGCCTGCTTGTGCTGCCATTGTACAATATAACCGTGCTCCATTTGCAGCACAGTATTTGAATTTTTGGCCTGCTTAACATTTGCTATCAATATGCTTTGCCACAGCTGTCAGATTAGTCAGGGTTGGTTTTTTTTTCTGTTTTATCTGAGTTGGCTTCATTCCCAGTTTCCAGATAAAAGTGATAGTATTTTGCTTGACCATCCCATTCCAAGCGTTAAACACTGTGACTTCAGGCTTGGATGCTCTAATGGTGTGTTAAAACTGTCCAATTTTTAGTGCCTGCCCTCCCCTCTGCCCACACATGCACACACATAGCAAGCCACAGGAATACATTGCTGAGGTAAAACAAATGTATGGAGCTTCTGACTCCTAGTGTATTTAGCTGCCAGTCCTCGGAAGCTACAAAGTAATCACTAGGATTAAAATAACCAAAATGAAGAGTTCACAGAGTGTGGCTACAGAAATAATTTGAAAACAAGTGTTTCTTTAGGATTTTCCCTTAAGAAATGGTTGGGCACTGACCCCACATATTTTTGTGATGAGAAATTGCTGAACAAATTATTGACACTCATATTTAAAAGAAACTCTATCTTCTGGGAAGTTTATTAGCAGGATGATTTTTGATAGACTGCTTGCATCTTTTGGTATTTTATTTACCATTTCCATTTATTCACCAATTCCACTTAGATCTCTGTTTGTTTAGTGCAGCAAACCTGGTATGCAGGACTGTTAGAAACATGAGATACCTATAGATCACTTCACAATGCAGTGGAATTCTGTACCTCAATGCTGCTGTACTGCAAAATTGCATCTTTCTGCGTCTGGATTGTTTTAACTTTCATTCTGTTGATGCCACCTATGGTCAGATATATAAATGGTCCAGTTTAGGCAATATTTAACTCCTTTACTCAATTTAGCTGTAAAAACATAAATTAAAGTGCTGTTCTACTCTCCTGGCTCAAAAATGACAGAATTTTTCACCATGCATGTCTTTGATATGAGCAGCTAAAACTGTGATTTTGGACGGCTGCTTCCTCTCACCTCAATAACGAGAACATATTTGAATGCAATTTTAGCTTTAGCTTTTTCTTAAATCAGGAGCTCTACATTTCTATACATCTGTTCCTGAGACAGAAGTCAAGGTACGCAGTGCAGGCACCATTATTTGGAAGATATTTCTTATATTTCTGTCACCTTGTCACATGAGGCGTGGAGAAGATTATGGTAATTTTGGGCCTCCACTCAAAAAGACAACGACAAATGGAAAAGTATTTAGTGAAGGGTGATTAGAATGGTTGGGAATCTGTGGACTATGACAGGTGAACTGAGGCTGATTAAACTAGCATGCTTACCCTGGGTAAGAGAAAGCTAAAGGGGATCTAATTGCTATCTTCCACAACCTGCAGAGAAGATGGAGTCAGGCTTCTTTCAGGGGAGTGCAGTAAAAGGACAAGTAGCACAGGATGGAAGATGCAGCCACAGATAATATTGTTATGGAGAAAAACCTTTACATAAGTGCAGGCAAATATTGGAGTACAATACCCGGAGATGCTGTGAAATCTGTGCTCTCAGAGATGTTCAATACTCAGCTGGTGGAAGTGCTCTTCTACCTATTCTAATTATGCCCTACTTTATACTGGAGGTTGGTTCAGAAGATTGCCAGACATCCTCTCCAACTCAAATTATTTTTTAAGTGTATAATTCTATCAAAATTATCTACAGTGCAAAATATCTGTGGCAGATCCTCTAATCCGGAAAGGCAATGTAGAAGCACATTAGCATTTCTTGCTTGTTCTCCTTTTCTCTGGAATTCCCCAGAGCACTGTCATTTGCTACTTGTCGCATTAGAACAAAACAGTGCATCTTTTGGCACATGTAACATTTTATAAACAAAGGAACTAAGTTGTTTGGATTCAGCAGAAAGCCAGAGGGACATTAACACAACTATGCAAAACAGTTACAGGAGTCAAACTTCTGAAAGAGCGTCTTAATCTCAGCTTAATCATGTATTTCAGTGAGTATTATGAAAACAAGTGTTGATTATAGAAAATCCAAAGTGTAACTGGGAGATGTTTTTGTCTGTTTGCAGATTCTGGCCACTGCTAATGTGAAAATATTCTTCTCTGAAGATCTTGGCCTCCATGACAGCCTCTGTATCTGTCATATTGATTAATTTTAATTTCAGATATCATCTGAAAACACTTTTTTTTTCTCCCTCAAGCCAGTATCTCATTCTTTACCCCCATGCAATTACTAGGAATGAAAGATATGCGTGAAGAGTGAAAAAGAATCACATGCAAAATTAAAGCAAATTAAAATCCCCTTAGAAAATATACTCAAATGCATAAATCCAGGGGTTCTTTAGAGCTGGATTCTGGGCTGCAAGGCTTCAGTACAAGGTTAGGTTCTGATATCAGTGCTTTTATTCCACTTTTAAAGAAGAATGATTTACAGAAAATGATGAAAGACAAATAAAGAGACCACATGCTAGTATATAAAAAGACAGAGACAGAAAATTGTTTTTTTAAGAACTAGGAACAGCCTGTTACCATGCCACTCTGAAAAGATCATAAACTGTAACATCTCACCTCTTTTTTTCCTTATTCATCAAAATTGATGAGCAAGGTTGCAGCTGGTTCTCCAGTCTCGATCCCCCAGTCAATAGCATTTAGGCCTTGTGAATTCTGGTTTTTGTGCATGCATCTCTTTCCTCACAGAAAAGATGCAGCAAAGCTGTGTTGGAGTTGACACAGCGCAAAGTTTGTCCTGGCACCAGCAGACCACAAACACCTCATTCCCAAACATCCTGCTGAGTTCAGTATGTTGTCTTTCTTTCTGAACCTTAAGCTGTTTTCTTCACTGTTTCAGGGTTAAGGTTTTCACCTTATCTGCAAACTTAGCCTCAGCCTCTCTTGCAGGAAGGCCATTCTTTTCTTTTTCACTTGTCTTCTGGCTATGAGAGCCACCATTGTGCTTTCCCTTCTGTAATGGTTAATATACCACTCCTTCTGCCTTCTGACACTACCCTGTGCCCTCTTTCCCCAGTTTTTTCAGGCCAGTTAAGTGGGAGAGATGGGGTGGGATATGGGGGATTGAACAATTTATACCTCTTCTTTGCTGACTGGCTTAAATTAACAGGGTTAGCATTTAAATTCTTATAAAGATGAGGTTTTAAAAATTCCCCCGGGAAATTTAAGAAAGCCTACAGGGGTTTAGCTGAATCTGAAGATTAATGGCCTACATATTTTTTTAACTAAGCTGTTTATTGTCTGGAACTTGACTTATTCTACTGAAACGATAGAGAAAAAAAGAGGAAAAGAAGAGAGGGAAAGAAAGGTTTTTTTTGGTAGGTGAAAGTACTTTATAAGTTTGTATGATTCTAAGCAGACAAACATATTAGACCTCTGCCTTTCCAACATAAAGTTGGTCTGCATTTTAATATTTTAACACAGTATATAATGCCTGTGCTTCTGTATGGCTACCATAGCAGGAAATACACTTTTATAGTTAAATGCATTACAATGCTCTTCTCTGGAAGTTCATATTTTGCAATATTAGACTTCACAGGTGAAATGTTCAGTACAAACCTGTATTTTTTTTTGTGTTGGGCAAAAATCGATTTTAATGCTAAATTTGCTTTTGATATGGTCCAATAACAATGCAAAATTAATGAAGACTAATAAAATAACACAATGTTAAATGCAAGTCTGAATTCTTGCCTTCACTATCATTTTACCTGGATTTGATAAATGACATTGCCAGCATTCTAGACAGTATGAGTTGTCATATTTTTCTAAGATCTTGTCTAGTGGAAAAGTTAATGCATTTTTTCTCTCTCTCTCTGAATTTCTCAGTGTGGTAATTGCTATGTATTTTTTAATTTAATTTAATTTTATTCTTTGAGATGAGAACTTTAAGTTGTTCTGTCAGGATGTCCTTTGATGCCAGGTGCATGTCAAATTTGTGGACACACACATGGCTTAGAGACTCTATTCATACTTTGCACATTAGCAAATGAATCATCTAGAAACCATATTATCAAATTTTCTTTGACAGCCCCAAATTCATTTACTTGACATTAGCAGGTTTTTTTTTTCTAAAAGGCTTGCATGAAATTTTTCTTTAATCTACCTATTTGCTATGAAAGGAGAATGTGAAGAATGTAAAGAATTCAAACTTGCTGACTTTTCATTAATTCTTCATTCCTGTCTCTCACTTCTTTGTTGCAATTTTGCAAAACTTGCTTTACCTCTTTATTAACATTCAGATTCTAAATTTTTTATTTGTTTTAAATACTCCTAAAGATTAAATATACAAATAAAATATATATTAATAAAATAATCTTTTGTTATTAGATCGTTTTCCTTTTTCTACAATTTTGTATCTTTTTCTAAATAAAATTTAATTGAGAAAATAAATTTATTTATGTTTTATTTTGAGGAAGAAGTATTGACTAACCTTGTAAAGAAAATGAGAAAGAGAAGCTAAGAGAAGTGTGAGTCAAAGTGAAGGTATGAACAGGTTTTGGATGTGGTATTAATTTTCTTCATAGTAGCTTTTATGGCACCGTGTTCTGGATTTGTGACTAAAACTGTGTTAATAATGTACCAATGTTTTAGCTATTGCTGAATGATGTTTACACAACATCAGGGTCTTCTCTGTTTCTAATGTTGGCCTGCTAAGAAATAGTCTGGGGGTGGACGAGAAGCTGGGTAGTGACACAGCCAGGACAACTGACCCCAACTGACCCAGGAGATGTCCCAGACCATGTGGCGCAGGTAAAGCTCGGGGGAAGAAGAAGGGTGTTCAAAGGGGTGTTTGTCTTCCTAAGTCACTCTTGGGTGTGCTGGAGCCCTGCTGTTCTGGGGATGGCTGAACACCTGCCTGCCTGTGGGAACTGGTGAATGAATCCCCTGTTTTGCTTTGCTTGCACGTGCTACTTTTGCTTTTCCTACGAAAGAGGTCTTTATCTCAGGCCACAGGTTAGGTTGCATTGTCTTCTCGGTGGAGGTTCATGCTCTCAGAGTCAAACTGATTACTAGACTTCTTTTAATAATTTTACATTAGAATTTTATGTTACATAAGACTGAAAGCAATAATTTCAAGATTTTTTTTTTTGCCTTCTTCTCTAATGATTCATGCTGTATTTCTTCAAGCATTCTTTCAGTGCCCTCATCTCCCCCATTCCTTATCTGTAGTTTTGGCAGTTCTTTGGTCTTTTGTTCTGAAGACTTTCAATATGACTTGGGGTGCTTAGAACCATTTTTTACCCTGACATGTTAGGACTCCATTTCCAACAATGCCCTGCAGAAGTACAAATAGCTAGGATAAGAGTAATTGTAAACTGCTGAGGGAAAACTGAGTTTGAGACATATGAGTGTCTCTTGGTAGCTGCAATTATATCTACACAATGCTTCTGCTGTGGGCAGAGCCACCTGACACCACTATTTCTCCAGAGTATAAATTCTTTAATTGCATACATGAATAGAAGTGGGAATTAACCTACATTAAGTGTGAGACTGTTGGATAATGTAAGAGGAAAACTCTTGAATATCACATATTTTTTTCTCAAAAACTGGATCCTTTTTCTTCATCAAACCAAGCCACCACATTCATGTTATTAGGGACTTCTTTTCTGAGTATGCTTGGGCTTAATTGCTGTTCCTTCCATGTGTTTCCATGCTTGGATGTTTGATTTAATTTCTGGTTTTTTCTATGTGTTTCTTTTGCACCAGCACCTCTGCAGAGAAGTATTGCCTGCATTTTGTGAAAGCCACTTCCCTTGCACGTGTTTAACAAAATCTTTAGTATTATAAAGAAATTAATTACTATTCTAATCAGTTTGCTGGTGTCTATCTGATCCCGTTGGAGTCATATATACTTCTAAGATAGGCTCTTTTTCTCTACTATAAGCCAATCTTCCTTCATAACTTATGCACTCAGACCCTTAATCATTTTGCATGGCCTTTGTTGCGCATTTTCATTATCAGCAATGTCCTTCCTATAATAAGTAGAGTTGATTCAGCTGATACTCATTAGATATGCTGTCTCCTCCAAATACCAAATGTTCCTGCAATATTTGGAGGGATTTCAGTGAATGTGGTGTAGGGAGATGAAAGTGAGGGAGACAGCCATCTAGTCTTCCAAACTTAAGTGTCATTTGGTTTGCAATGACTTTGAATACCAATTTGCATAGCTGTGAATCACTGTCATGCTTGGCTAGGTACTGTGCTGACTCCACGTACAATCATGTATCATGTATCATGTCCCTTTCTAACACTTTCCCCTTAACATAATCATACAGAGGGAAGAAAATTTTGCATTTGCTTGATACAGTGATGTGAGCTGATGAAGCCCCTTTAGTCCCTCCAAATGGATCCCAGTTCACTGTGTTAGGAGATAAATGGGGCACTCATATCAGCTTTTGCAGATGCTGACTTGTTTCTCTGCCCAAGGGCTTGATCTATAACTAAATGACATCTCGATTTGGCCTGAATTTCTTTAGCAGTAAGATCAACACTAACAATATGAGGCCAAAGTATGGATTCTGTAATTCTGGATGCTTCAAAAGAGCTGTGTTGACAGGTAAATTAAGAAATTAGCTTAAGGAGACCAGAAATGCACAATATTAGTAATGTAGTCTCGTTACTGCCCTATTTAACAGAAAAAGACACTGATTATATATACAATGTAAATCCCAAGGCCTTTTCTACTTCTGCCAAATACTGTAGAGAGGGATTTACTGCATTATCCATTATCATGTCCAAGTCTGTTCTTGGTTTCTATTGTGCTTCATTTTAGGCTATAGTCTCTGTGGATAGTTTTGATCCTCCCTTCTCTCATTACTTTATGCTTCTCTATGCTGAACTGCATAAGCCAATTATCAGACCATAAACCTCATCTATCCAAAACATTTTGAATGCGTATGCTCTGTGCCTTTGTGGCTGCTGCCCTCCTACTATTTTGTGCCATTATCAAACAAAGGCATATTTTAAATATTTTCATATACACACCCCCCGGCCCCTTTCAAGTAATTCTTAATTAGATAATGATTAATTAGATTTTTGTAAAGCACTCTGAAAAAACAAAGTTCTATAGAAGTGCAAAGTATTATTAATATGCATTATCAGTGTTATTAATACAGAGCTTTACTGCGGCAGCCCTGTCACTGCATTTGTCCTCCTGAATTGTCCGCTCTTTTCTAGAACAAACCATTTCCTCTTTACAAGGCAGCTTTTAATCTAATTCAGTGCATTTACCCTTTGTAATGTGCTCTCTGACTTACTAAAGAAATCACTCGGTAGTGTCATGGGGCACCAGGAGCAGTTGTGAAATGCAGACAGATTCTGTGACCATCTTTTTCCCATGCATTAACAATCCAGCGACGTGTTCAAAGAATTCAAGCCAAATTGGCACACATGCTTTTCTTTTCAAGATTCCATGTAATATTACCCTTACTGGGGATGTTGCGCTGTATTGTGAGTACCCCTGTTGAGCAAAAAAAAATGCAGAGAACAAGACTGCTGACCTCGTCAGATGAAGCTCGGTGGGAATGCAGAAGATTGGCTTGGTTAGTTTCAAATGCTGAATTAAAAGAGAGAAAAGAGGGAAGGCACATTTAAGAGGGACAAGGCATTTCTCCATGGTTATGCCCTGTTCCACCCCAAGACATCTACCTGAAAGTTTACAGAGGTGTTTGCTTGCATTTTCCAAAAAAGTCTTCTAAAAGGCAATAAAATAGTTCTATGCCCAAAGCCATCTAAACTGTAAATAGCCTTTTCTGCTGAAAATTATGCTTTCAGTTAACACAATACATGCAAATACACTCACTTGGCAGTCTCTGCTCATCTACATCTGTTAGAACAGTGTGAGATCTGCTTGCCTGTTGGTCAGAGTCTTGCTCCAACGTACAGGTTCCAGGCAATTAAAAGTTTACATAGGCAGACTTGAAAACACTATGGAAAAATTCGCTTTTCTTCAGGAAATCCCTTCACTGTGCCAATCAAAAAACATTGGAAACATATGCCAGCTAGAGTTAATTACTCTAGCTTATACTAATGTGACATGCAGAAGGAAAGGGAGGTAGAGAGTCCATAGTTCTTATTAGCTGCCAAAAGAAAAGCTGTATTGCCCTAGGTGCTGCAAAGCCCATATAGACCACATGGGGGTATAAGCATTAGAGCCAGGTGGAAGGAAGAAATATCGAAATGGCTAATAAAAGAAATTGAAATTTGGAATTTGACCCAAGAAATAGCTGACAGGCTACCAGTGGTAGTCAGCAGCACCCTTACAGAACAGGAGAGTAGAAAACAAGATCTACAGTCAATAACCTTTACCTCTAGGAAAAGATGCTGAATGGGACTGTGCATAGTGCAGTTATAGCTTTGCCTAGCAGGTTAAACATCTGACTCCTAGTTCACAGTCTAAATAGAGACAAAAATCAATAGAAAAAAACCCTATAGCTATATGATCCAAAGCCAATAAAGCTGGAAACATTTTCTGGAATGAAAGTTGTTTTGCTTTTATGCTGCTGACCTTCCCAAGGCTAAATAGGTAATCAGTGATTCTATTGTTTTCTGTTCCTTTTGTTTGTTCTAGTGCATGTCAGGCTTTGCAGAACTGAGTCTTTGTTCCCTGTATTTAATAGTCATAATAAATATGACTAGACAGCCTTTAAAAAGACATTCTAAAAGACAACCATATGTTGCAAAACCAGCAAACCTCCTAGAGAACTAATATATATATATATTATATATATATATACACACACACACACACATATATATATATATATACATACATATATATATATATATATCAACATGTGATGACCAATAAAAGCTTCCAATACAGATGTTCCAAGAGAATGAAAATCTGTTTTAGGTAAAGTCAGCACATAGGTACAGATCATAATTTCAACTGCTTCATATCATAACCTCTAAGCAGGGAGTCTGGACTAGGTTGCTGATTTTCATTTCTGTTTTGTTCTCATTTAAAATTTAAAAGAAAGTGACAATCTTGGACTTTCCCAATAAAGAAAATACGTTTATTACAGACTAACTGGTTGTGCAGTGTTTCAAAAGGATGCACATCTCGTACTTTAGGTCAGATGAATGGTGATGACAAAGTTAGCTGTGCTTTCAACCGGTGGGTGAAAGCTTTCTGGTCTCTGGTATACAAACACATCTTCCATACTTGTTTAAGTGCCACAGAAACATAACACCTCACTGCTGCTGCTTCCAGGAGATGATATGACTTTCTTGTGGGAGCTCTACAGGAGCGAATATCACAGAAAGAGATGTGCTGAAGTCAGCTATTGTGTCTAGGATAGTCACAGGGATATAATTTGACTCTGTGCTTGGGATTTCCACCATTAAAAAAAAAAAAAGAATAAAAGGGTTTTAAAAAAATAAATTTCAGGCTCTGGCCATCTTCAATAAAATCTGGTTTTAGCTGAATTTCTCTATGACATCAAAAGACAATGGATAAAAATTTTTCAAGTACAGGTGTGTGCATCAGCTTCAGTGGCACAGCCTAATTAACTTACATATATGTATATTGGAGCATCAGATAACAAAATACTCAACTGCTAGAAACATCAAACTGTTTACAAAGAACATTGGTCTTGTAAAATGAAGAGTAAGGATGAAGTTCTTGCACTGCATGGCCAAGACATCTGTGGGTGAGCTGTGTCTGGAGCAGCATGAAGGGTCACACACATGTAAATTTGTCGTGGGGTCTTTATAAATAATATTTCTTGTATCTCCAGCTTTATTTCTTTCACTTGAGAGGTTCTGCTGCTCTTTATCTACACATATAAAGTCTCCTGCTACCTCTTTCTGGCATTTTTTTTTGTGCTCTGTCCATCATTTGCTTAACCAATAATTCCCCAGTTTACTTGAACACATCCAAATTAAAAATCCACATTAATCTGCTTACATAATCAAAGCTTATGTGCCTGGATATGTACCTCTTCTTCTGGGCAAATTTTAAGGTCAGTGTAAATTAATTTAACTCTTTTTAAAAAAAACCCTAAGTTTTTCCTTTATTTGAATAAAGTGAATTTCAGGTCATGATTAATTTTATTTTCTGTGCATCATATTCAACAACTGCTATTCAATTATTTCTTTCAGACATCAAAAAAATTCATTCGGAAAACAAGAATACATGAAAAAAATTAAACTCTGGGATCACAGCTGGTGGTTTTGACTTAGATAATATAACCGGGTTCATTAGATATCAAGTGCGTGGTATAGATACAATGCAATGTCTCTTGAAGGAAAAATGTTTCCTGCTGCTTTCTTGCACTGTTGGGCTAAGTGGAGTGAAAAAAATTTCCTTTAACAGTGACTAAGTTCATGCATATGAATAGATCTTGTGGCATAGGCAATGCATATCTTGGTTGTCACAGTAAATTGATTGTCAAAACTTTTAAACAGCCATAATATGCAAAATATTTTTACTTGGATGTAATTTTAGTGTCTTTAATTTTCTAATTTCCAATGTTTCTTTAGTGTCTACACTGCAGGTTCTCTTTTGAAAGGCATGAGGTACCTTTCTCTACATTAAATAATAGAGAGGTTTGTAACGATATGGATTTAATGAAAAGAATCTCAAAATAAATGTTAATTGTTTGGCTTAAAGTATAAAAACCTAGTTCATCTGACACTTGTGAACCATTCTGATTGTTACCCAAATAATAAAAATAAATACACAGTGATACATGGAATTTGTGCATAAAATAATAATTTTGGTAATGGTTTGAAGCAAAGCAAGCATTTTCCAATATTCTTTTCAAGCGGCAATTTCATAATAGATATAATGGAAAAAATATGAGCAAATTTAAAATATGTTTAATAAAACACATTATAATTTCCTAAATTTTAGTTACCCATACTAATATTAAGAACATTTCCTTTTTTGAGCTACGAATGGCTGGGTTTTTCCAGTACTGATTAAGCAGGTTTACTATTTCTCATTCTATGTCAAAATCACTTTCATAAACAGGTTTTATTGCATAGATAAGAAGAACATGTACTTTTATAGACAACAAGGATACAATCTGACTGCTCTGTCTGAGCAGGATAAAAGAATTTCAAATAGGATTATCTCCACCTCACTTAACTTCATCCATCCAGAAATTCGATGTCTATCGGTAGGTAATTGTGTAGCCTCTCTCTGTTGCCATTGTAGCCAGGGAGGAAGCAGAAGGAACCTGCAGGCAGTTAAAATTTGTTTCTATAAAAGCACTGCTTGAAAATTATTAGTTAAACTGAATAATAGAGATCAGAGTAATTTCTGAGGCATTCAAATAAAATGGCATTAGGTTGTGTTGAAGGAGAACATAGTGGTCTCAAGACAAACTGCTGTTGGCATTTCTTGTGGACTGGTTTTCAGATTAATTTTATTAAAAATTTTCACTAAGGTTGACTGTGAGAAGATGCAGAGCTTGTTAAAAACGGCCTGGTGACCAAAGAGAGATGTTGCTATATTAAGGAAGATAAAAATCTCTCAGAAAGAACTGTCTGATCTTTAACAGTTCAGCCTGATGATAAGTGTATGATGCAAATTAAAATTATATGTGTACTGGAAATTCTATCAAGAAATTTTTTTGGAAAATCAGAGGCCCACCAGCAAGAACTAGGAAATGAAAGGAAGGTTCTGAGAGCAGAAAATTATTATAGAATGACTGAATGACTTTGAATGTGTGATAAATCCATTAAAACATTATATTTCTTCTAGAGAATAGAATCATGCAAAATCCTATTGATAAGGAAAAACATTTCAAAATATTTCCGAGAACTATATTGACATCAGAAATTATAATAAGGACTCTCCATCTGGAATTTTACTCAGTTCTATAGTTGATCAAAATAAAGGTTACATCTACACTGAAGAAAAAATGAAACTGAAGCTCGAAGTTGCTTAGAAGACAAATAAGTTCTCATGGGGCCTGGATAAATTTAATCTGGATATTAACAGATAGATTTTAACCGCCAGAGATGTGAAGTTCTGAAGTAGCCTTCCCAAAGGAGCAATGAGAAGAAAAATGCAAAATAATTTCATAATGGAATTTATTACATTTTTAATGAGGTTCTATGACATGGTCACCTGAACAGGGAGAGGCTTCAGAACTCAAGAGCTCTCTTCCACTTCTGTATTTTTATGTCCCTAGACACTTGTTGTAGGCTGAGTTATGTTTTATTAGAAGTGGCAATATTTTAAATGTTCCAGTCTACTTTTCCCATGCAGGAAGAATACATTGGAGATTTCTCTCCTGGGTGTGTTTGACAAACAGTCTGAGCTCACTTAAAATGGTTAAAAATAGGTGTTTGTCAGATAGGTCACCTTTGACTTCAGAAAGAAGCTCTCTAAGGAAAAGAAGTAATTGGGAAGAAACATTTTGGTTTAGAAGCAGGACCACAGAGGTGTGAGTTACATAGTGGGTTAAGTTGAATTTCTCTTTTCCACTCAAGTTATATTCAATTTTTTGCATGCTTCATAAGATTTTTTTAAAAACTAAATTATATATAAAATACCTGGAGCTCGAAAGAGGAGAGATTTTCCTCCACCTACAGTCTCTTCTTAGAAGGTGTGGCAGGAAGGTCAAATGGAGTTAATCCAACTGCTGAAAATTGGGAATTTATTCTCATACAAATCTTGGATAAATTTTTGTCCAAAATGCAGATAAAAATAATTGCTTGTAATCAAACATAAGAGACCAACCCCTTATCCTCAGGTAACAAAATTGTTTCAGGTTTTCTGCATAGGAAAAGCAAGAGGAGAAAAACAGTGTTTCTTGCAAAATATTTTAATCTACAAGAGTTTCAACTAGCCAGAAGTTCCGCAAGGCAATTGCATAAATAAACAATTGCCTTTTAAAATAAGGCTTAAGTAATTCAATTGAGCCATGGGAAATGCAGTCCAAGTTTTGTGCTAATGAGGAAGTGTCATAAATATTCACATTTTCTTGCCATTAGCCTTATAATTTACTACCTACAGGTATAGAGATAGATGAGGAATCTTACACTTAAACCATCACTGCAGTATAATGAAGAAGGAAAGAAAGAAAATTAGCTTATCCAGCTACATTTTTAGTGAGCAGCCACTAGCAGCAATTGTGCAGGAATGTCATTGATCTTGGGCAGACAGACCAAGAAACTCAGAAATAGAGGGGTGTAAAAAGTAGAGCAGTGGAAATATAAAGCAAATGGCTATGCTGGCAGGATATGCTGTTACTGTGAGAGGAACTCTGGGGGTGTCTATTTATTATTGGTATACGATATCATGGGGACAGAGTTCACAGAAATTAAATTTACCAAGACCAGAAAAACATTCTATTTCTGTGTCTGCACTGCTGAGGCCAGCAACTGAAATAATAATTTTGTCTTGACCCTGTGCAGTCTGCAAATGGTTTATGAATGGGAATTATACAGACTCACTGTTTTGCATGATCATTCACTTCCTTTGTTTGCACACACAAAAAATAGTGATGGACTATCATTATCCAAATTGATAGCAGCTGTGCTTACTAAAAAAAATGTTTTCCTCAAATCTGTTGACATGTCAGTGGTAATAAAAAAAATCAAATATGTCATATGGTACACTGAAACTCCTGAATTACTTGTCACAGACCATTTAAATGTGTGCTGCATTCAATCCAAGAAATCTTCTGTTAAATTAATATATTTGCTAGGCCCTTTAGTGCAGATTCTACCATCCTCTGGGGAAGTATTTTTAAGAAATCCTTAAAAATCTAAATATTTAACTTCCTTTCACATTTGCATAATTTAATTGGAAGTTTTCTTTTAGCTTGTTTTTTTTTTCTTTCCCAAATGTCAAGTTATCCACCATTTTGTTTCTTTGAAACTAACATTTTGAAACTAATGTACAATCATATTAACTCACCAGGGACTGGGTCATGAACCCCCTCTGGATTATCAGGGGACAGGAAGTTTATTAACACTGTGCTTTGCAGGAGGAAGCAAACCTGCTCTCCTTGCAGCCAGAACTGACCAGAACCCATGTGAATTAAGGTCCTGGCTGACAACCTTTGCTGGATGTATGAAGTGCTGCAGACTCCTGTGTCCTGCCAGGCTAATCACAGTTGTGGCTTCAATAGTTGCTATTAGCTCTCTCCCAAAGGCTACCTGCGACGTATCACACCCCCAAAAAGCACTCAGCACTGCTTGTAGGTATTTGCAAGGGTTTGTTGTTTTTTTCATTTTTTTTTATTTATTTCAGGTAAATACAAATTTTTGAGCTTATACTTTTGAAGGTTGCATTCATGATCTATTAGATTGGATGCCTATCTTACTTTCTCCATAGGCACAACCCTAGATTTTTGGTGAAATGTAGACATGGCCAAAGGAAAAAAGCAAATAGGGAAGATTTTTAGGGATTGAATTGCAAACTTACAGAGAGCATAATATTCCTTGAGGTTCAAAAACTGTGCTTTTTCTGAAGAAATAATTAACTACTACATAGGAAAAGCCCTGCCTTGTTTGGGTGTCATTTGATGGCATGTCTGATTTGATTGCCTGGTGCCTACAGACAGTAAGTGCAATTGAGACCTTTTTCCTAATGATGCTAGAGACACAAGCAGCAGATGTGTGTCCCTGCTCTGTGCAGCTGACAGTCCCAGCTGAACAGACAAGGAAACCTCAGGGAGATGAAATAAGTTACTGTTGTTCAGAGCCTGAGCCACAGTTAATGCTTGTCTTTCAAACCTCAGTGCAGTGATTTGTCTAGTACATTGCCTTACCTCCTGTTCTCACCAAAAAGCAAAATAAAACGTACAAAACCAAGCGTTGTAGATAAGATAGATTCTAAACCGAGGTGATCAGTGAGAGGCAAAAAGCCATTGGAAACCTAAGTTCAAAACAGGGAGAACAGTGGAAATACAGAAGGTCAGAATCAGCAACAGAAATAAAAGGGGAAGATACTGTAAGACGGCAAATAGCATGCGTGTTTCCTATACTGAGAACAAAATACCTGTCTGCTCACTCTGCCCTCTCAGAGGTTTAAAACTTCAAGTAACAGAAGGCACCATTAAGCCAGTTTCACTGGCTGCATCGTGATGGACTGGCCAAGCCCTCACTTCTCAGGCCTGGAAACTGTGGCTCCTTGCTCTGGGAGCAGAATCAGGAGATGAGGTCACTTGTTACCTGATCTCTATGGCAACAGGAGGCACTTCACTGTCTCATCTGCTCCTTTTGCTTCTCCCATTTTTTTCTGGGAACTGAAACTTCTGGCTGTGGATTTATGGTCCAGCTGATGCTGACATTGCTTCCAATGTGTTCTGATATTGGCTGGGATAGAGTTAATTTTCTTCATAGTAGCTCATATGGGGTTGCATTTTGGATTTGCATGAAAAAATCAGAAGTGACTCCCTTAGAAAGACTGATATGAAAAATTCAGGAGAATGACATTTTCTTTCACTAAATAATTGACAAAAGAAAGGAGATGGTTTAGAAGGAAAGGGGCTGAAGACAGAAGCTACCTATTTTTGTCAAGACAATGTAGAGTGCAAAGATATATGGAGAAAGTATAATTGTCAGTCACTTTCCCATGAAGGATATTTTATGCAGTAATAAATGAGACAAACAGCCATTGAACAGGGCTTTATGGGAAGCATTTTTGGCTCAGTTGTACCTCTGCCTCTCAGGATCTCTCCCATTAGTCACTCAGCTGATGAATTTGCTCAGCAGTGATGGCAGTTTCAGGAAAAGAAGAAACAGCTCTCAGAAGATTCAGCAGTTTAGTTTAAACACATTTCCTCTCCCACTCCTGCTCCATGCTGAGCTCGTGTCTCTCTCTCTGCAGATGTTGCCTGTTTCATGGGTACCCTCTCCTTCATGTTAATCACCCTCATCCATCCCTAGAGGCCAACCAGCACCATCACTTTTACAGCTATGTTATGGGAAGATACCAAGGCTTCAGAGCCCTCAGAGTTTAATCTGAATCCAGAAGAGACCCAGATTTTTGTTCAGGGTTCAGAAGTGTTCAGTAATTTCTTGGGATTCAGAAGTTTAGAGTTCAGGTGTGATATCTTGCTTGAAGTTGTAGTTGCACTCTGATGTGGCTGGCATGGTTACCTGGTAGGTGGAGCCACACCTGTGTGAGCTGGTTGTGCATGAGCCAGCCAGAGACTGCTAATGCTAAGGAAAACTGTGCCGAAAAGCTCCAGCTGTCTTTGCCTGGAGCTTGCACCTGAAATCTGCATAGCTGTGGTGCCTGGTGCTTCATGTAGGACCATCCCATCATGAGTACTTCTTTGGCTTGAGCTGGCTGCAGTTTGAGAAGCTCTGCTCTGCTTTCTGCAATTTCTTACAGACACTGTTTCCCCCTATTAAAAGTAGAGATAATGTTGCTTGCAAAACATGCTGAGATATGAGCTGGAATGTGAATTCCAGGGAATATTCCAATTCCTCTAATGGCTTCCTTTCAAACTCTGAAGCAGGGCCACGTGAACTGTTTTGTCAGCTGAATTGCAGGATTTAAGTCTATTTTTGTGACTGACAAACCTTAATCCCTCACAATACAATAAATTTTCCCATTTACCCCTGACACGGCATTTGATAAAGTAAGCTATTAAATAATAATTGTTGTAGTGAAGGTCAGTATATTTGCCCACTCTCAGAGATTTCTGAAATATTAATACATGGAGTTATTGCTGCAGCTGTCTCAAATGTACTTGTCCTGTTTATGGCATGTACTGGATGCTCTAATTAAACCCATTTTCATTTAGTCAGTGGAAAAAAAACCCAACAAAATTGCTTTTTGCACCAGGTTGGTTATTTAATTGGGATGGGGAAAAATGAAGAAACAGAGGAAGAACAAGTGAGTTATCCCCTGCAGGATACTGAAAATAAGCACTTTTTGCTTGGGCTTGGAAAAATCATTGATATCTGCCATTGTCTTGAAATTACTGTTACTTGCTAAATTTTGGTCACAAGCTAGTAGTGGGATCTGAAGATGCTGTAGGAGAGCCAAGGTAAGATGAAGTAATTTCTTCAAAGATAGTGGCTTCCACTGGGACTTGGACAGCTAATGGGATTGAAGAGTTTGCGCTTGGGGCCGTCGGTTGTGACTGAACACATTAAAATGAGGCAACAGCTCAGTGGCTTATGTAAAATGAGATGGTGGCATGAGTCCAACTATTGAGTTCACAGGTATTTCCATCTACATGCAAATACTGAGGTCTGAGCTTAGTGGGCCATGAAAGAAGCTGACCACCTCTTATCATGGACTGCAAAACTCCAGCTTTCTAAATCCAGTGGCAAGGAGGACCTTAATTTTATACAATTGTCTCTAAGCACATAAAAATACTTAAATGTTAATAAAGAAGAGGCAGGAATCCATGCATATCTCCCAGAAAATGATTCTCACCTTGGGATGGAGACTCACCTTCCCATTGTGGTGTTCCAGGTAATCCCATGTCCTGCCTTTGAAGTGAAACAGCTTCAAGAGCTGGAGTGAAACAATACTCTGTATCCTGGCCCCATATGTGATAGGACATGACCACAGAAGCTCCTGAAAACCAGAATCACAAGCACCATAAAAACCACTTTGAATACCTAAGCAGTCAAAATCCACTGTCTTTAAGTGAGAAAATCAGACCTCTGTGAGTTGGAGTGAAAAAAATATATTTT
Organism: Bombycilla garrulus; assembly: GCA_013400315.1. Lineage (NCBI taxonomy): Eukaryota > Metazoa > Chordata > Aves > Passeriformes > Bombycillidae > Bombycilla > Bombycilla garrulus. Next base: position 321,636 of record VXBU01006137.1, read on the forward strand.
TTAAGTCCTGTATAGAATTCTGTAGGAAGGATAAAATACATATCAATATCAAGTTATACTTAACAAAGTACCTAATGATAAGGGTGTTCATTAAATTTCTAGAGTTTTCTAGAAGGCTTTCTAAGCCCTTCTAGAGCTCTTTCTATAGGAAGTTTGGAAATGTTAAATCATCTCACTTGTGAAATGCCTCCTTCACTGCACAGATGGATGCTTGGGGAAATATTTTCTGCTGAACCTGCATGCAGATCCATCATTCATTTGCTTGGTTAAAATAATGTCTTTGTAGACATGATGATTTAAGACTATAACCATATAAAGTTTTGTAAGAAAAGGTAATACTGTTTGCTAGGAGAAGCCTTCAAGCATAGTACAAGTTTAGGAAACACTGTTCTGAATATATAATATTTAGTAGCTTTTATGCTGCCTTTACCTGCTCCACATGTACCAACTGTTTTTCTGTCAATGGATTTAATTAGTTCATAAAATCAATAAAACTCAAAACAGTTCTTCTCTACCTGTATTTAGCTGGCAGAATAATGTCTCTGGTTCACAGGAAAAGCACACTTAGAAACATGATTTTTTCTCTCGAGCTACTTCAGTTAGTTGATAAATTTAACACACCAGTGAGAAAAACCTCTTCTTGCAAGCCAGACCTAAATTCTTCCTTTTCTTTTTTTTTTTTTTAAACTGTTCTCAGGTACCACTTTAAAAAAGAAGAGCAAAAATGCATTTTAATGCCCTCAGATTAAGGTCAAAAGCAGCTCCACACTTACTCCATTGACGGAATCATCTTTCTGATTCTAACCCTCTAGAGGCAAACCATTTCTGAAATGTATTGTGTTTACGGGGCTTTTAGAGAAGAGACAAAGCTTATTGTGTAACTGCAATTTCGTTGGAACATGCAACTGTCATGTAATGCAGCAAACAAATTATGAAGCATATTTGTTTCATAAGGAGCAAGGATTGGAGATATTTTGAAGTCAAAATACAACTTTTTTAGTTTCCTTTGCTTTTTAAGTGATTGTCAGTGGAGTAAAAGGGTTTAAAAAACTGTAGAAACACTAAATTTTATACGACCTCAACAGAGTCAGTCCCCTTATTATTAATGCTCTGTCTCCTTTCAAAATATTGATTAAAACCTCATCCATTCCACTTGACCTATTGCTATAATATCACTATCTCATACCTCTTCTGAATCTGTATGTGTATGTACATATATATATGTAAAACCTGTGAATTAATGACTTTTTGGGATGTGGTTTAATTTTGAGGGGATATATTACTCCTTTAAAACACAGATAGTGTTCCACAATGAAGCAAGGACTGCATTTTAGTTCAGTGCTTAAACCAAACCAAAAGAATACATTTGCATTGACCTAAATTGACTATGTGGGAAAAGGAACAGTGAAAGAGAGAAAGGGAGAATTGCTCCATTCCTTGCTTTGTTAAAGAAATACTATACAGTAAATAAAATTGGAGAGATGGGAAAAATCTCTACCTCAATTTTGGCTTGCATTTAATCATGAAGGTGGTAAATGGCAAAGCTCATTGATTCAGTTTGGGAGGCAGCTTAAACAGTAAAGGGAAACTGTATAATTATAAGAGAGCATATAAAAACTTTATCCAATTCTTACTGGCCTTGTGGAAACCATCTAAAGCCTATGGCTAATCTGAGCTGAGAAAGCAAAACATTTAGAGCACATTCAAATGGATCATATTGATATTTTCAGAAAACAGTGCCTGTTTTCAGTTGAGTTAGAACCACTTGTTAAATTAATTGTTAATTTCAGTTTAGTCCAAAATGGCTTTTTTTTTTTTAAATAAATAATCCATCCAAAATAGTGTTCAGGCACTTTTCTAGTGTAAGGGAGAGACATTTTCCCTTAACGCTATCTAGCTCTGATGATTGCTCAGGTCATTCACACACCCTTATTGACCAATCAGTCCCAATCAAAGGATTTGGAGATGTGTAATTCTAGGCAGTATGACATCTTCCCAAAAAGACCTTATGATTTTATCTGTGAGCTGAGGAACAAGATAGATAGAGCAGAGAGATAAAGGAGAAGAAGGCAACAAAATGTTATTAACATTAGTGCAGTAAGCAGTGATTAAAGCACAGGAGGATTTTTCTCATGTCAGAACATATCCCAGCAGAGGTGACTTCTAAAGACCTCAGCACAATTAGGCTGTCGATGTCCCACAGCTCTGCTCAAAGACAGGGCTGTGACTCTAATGTCCACATTCCCTGATTTGTCATCTCTCCAGCTGCAGGGATGGGGGAAGAAGGGGCCCTTTACAGGATGGTGGCGAATTGCGACAGAGCCGTGGCTGCTTCAGGAGTGGGGCTGCGCTGGGGGCTCCCCACAGTGCCTGGAGCTGCCGAGGGTACAGGCAGAAGATGGAGCAGCAGATCAATGTGCTGCTCCCAGCTCCTGAGATCACTATTGAAAGTGTGGTACCTCATCAATCTTTGGCCTCGACAGAATAGAAAATAAGCCATTATGCACTTTTTATTGTCTTTTATTAGCTCCAAAGCACCACATAGGTGTAGGATGTGATTATAAAATCATAATGTAAATGTACTTTCCTACATGTTAGACTTTTTATTTTTTGCATAACTGTGGAAAACTATATTTCCCAGCATAGAAGTTTTATTTGTTTTTAAATTACATCCATAGGAAACAGGCTCGTTTCCAGCTTCGTGAAGGGAGAGGAATAGTATAGGAGAAAAGAAAATACTAGAGTAGAATATGATTCTAGTTCTGCCTGCTGCTGAACTATTATTTGGTGGGTTTGGTCACTGTAGTACAAGATATTTGTAATACTTCCAAACAAACCTAAAGAACCCAATTCTAATACAGCTAACAAATGAACTAAGATATAAATGCAGGATAAAAACAGCCATAAACCTAGAGCAGCTTAGATTTAGGGAGAGTGAGAAGGTAGTTAAAAGTCTAAATGAAACAGACTATGTCAAGCCAAATTAATATTTTCAGTCATGCACAGATAAAAATACCCCCAAAAGTATAAATGGAAACTAAAAAGGAAAAAAACACCCCAACATTTTGAGGAAATGTAAGGAAACACTTTTTTATTCAAAAGAACATAAACTTGTGAAGTGGCCTACTAGGCAACACTGTTGAACTTAAACACTGGGGCTGTTGATAACATTACAAGGTAGTGTCTCAAAGGGATCACAGTACTGAAAATGTAGTGAGACGTAACTTATCCCCGGTGATCTCTGATCTTACATTGTATATGAAAGCTATTCTTGCAAAACAGTAGCTGAGCCTGCATGCAGCCTTGCAGGATCATGCAAAGGCAAATCCACACTCTCTTTGTGCTGATTTTTTAAACACTGCTTATTTATATCCTGAGACTTTCCCTGCCAGCTTTGCAGGGAAAATGTATGCAGATTTCATCTCTGGTTCAGCTTCATGTACAGTTTTGGCAGGAGGTCCAACAGGTTAGGAAGAATAGATGAAATGTTAAAAGGGAAGGTTCAGGCAATGCAAATCTACATCTTTCTGATCATGCTGCTGCTGGGGTTGGAGACAGGATTTTGTGCAAATAAAAATTCTGATCTATTTAAGTGTAAAGAGTCAGAAATATGATGATAAAATTCTGTTCTTGTTATTGTGGCCTCCTGTGACTTTGATGCTGATTCTTCTCATGCTCCGACATGATGAAAAAGGTGTAGCCTGGTTATATTTCTCTCTCTTTGTATGGTGGTGATGATGGTGAAGATGATTATGATTTGTTTTGTTTTGTTCAAGTTGGCTTTTCTTCCCCTCTAAAGATATGAATGGTAAGGAGTTGACTGAACTGGTATAGGAGAGCACAATTTTCAATGATCCCACAATTTTACACTGAGGAAGGTTAACTTGGATGCAGGGTGTAGAATGGGGCAGAGGCAGGGCAGGGAGGCAAAGTGAGAAGGGGTCTGGAAACATAACATAATTGTATTCAGATCCAGGAAAAAAGTGCCTCCTGACACTCCTCTGCTCTGCTGTTAAAGAACAGGGCAGGGAAATGCATGTTCTGTCTGTTAGCTGAGTTATATGTAGGATAACAGCCCACTTCTGCTGCCTGGGTGAAATCAAAAGAAGGAGGCCTCTGCTCTGGTGTGTTTCATTTATCCATATATTGCACTGTCCCCAGGTAAGGTAAAATCCAGACAGCCTGCTGGTAGAGATAGTATCCAAACCCCAGGTAGCAATGTGGGATTTCTTTTCTTCAGCAGTTTCTACTTTTCTAAGGCTCAGTGGGTTCCTTGTAAATATCCTTTATGGACAGTGGAGGAAAGGCACCACTTTCCTATCTGTGTTTAGTTGTAGCCCAGATTTAGGAGTGTCATTAATCTCCACTTCTCCACAAGGGAGGCCAAACAGTGTTCAGTCTTTTTGATGTCCCTGATGGCACAGAGGGATTTGTTCAGTCCTGTTCCTGGGGACCTGCAGTCTGGACCTTTCTCTCTTTGATGGGTTCTCAACCCACAATTTCTAATTTCCAGCACAGTGTTTTAACCACCATATTGCAGACCAACCTTGGGGGAAGTAATTTCTGTCTCCTCTAATGTAAGAGTGACTCAGACACAGATCAATGGTCCATTAAGCTGTTTTTCTTATTTGCAACATTACTCTGTAGTGACTGCTCAGGGATGACCATAGGAACTCAACACCACTGTGAAGCAGTTCATTCTCTAATATATCACCCAGCTGAACAGCAAATGTGCAAGGGAGTTTCTAAAGTGGAGTTTTCTTTCAGACCATGGGACTTAACTTTTCAAATCTATATTAAAATATATATATATATATATATGTATTTTTATAGATTGCTTCTCAACCTCATCTCATGAAAAAGAGGCCAATATTTATTTGCATGCCATGTAGAAAAAAGCATTTTTTTGCTTAAATATGTTGTTGTTTAATTGTTTCACTGGTACCTCTGCAATTTGTATGTAGCCCTGTTCACTCACTTAATTACTGTCTCATTTTTTACCCACCCCTAAGTCAGCTCAGTCTTTTGTATGGAAGAGACAGACCATACTTGCAATTGCCTTTTTTTTTGCCTTTTCTCCATCTTTTCAAGCCCAGATGTAATCTTTTTCAGTTGGGTGGCTGAAACTGTGCACAGCATTCTAGATACAAGCACAGCATGCATTTACATAAAAACATAAAAATGATTTCTGTTTTGTTCTCTTTTCTTTTCCCAATAATTCCTGCCATTCTATTGCATTTTTGACTGCTGCTGAGCACTGAGTTGCTGTTTTCAGAGAACTATGCACAGTAACTCTAAGATTCCTGTGTGGTAATGGCTTATTTACAGCCCATAATAGTGTATGTATAGTTAGGGCTATTTTTTCCTATACACCCTTATCAACATTGAATTTCATCTTCCATTTTATTGCCTATTCACTCAGTGCCACAAGCTCCTTCTGCAAGTCGTCACAGCCAGTGTTAGATTTAAGTATCTTGCATAATTTTGTACATCCCCAACCTTTTATACCTCTTTATTTAACTCCTTTTCTAGATCATTTTTGACATGCTGAATAGCACAGGTTCTCCAGTAATTTTTCTCCATTTTGAGAAAGATTTTAATCATTATTTATATATTTTTGTTTCCTGTCTTATGCTTGATATTAATTCATAAGAGGATGTCCCCTCTTACCCAGACAGCTCAGTTTCTCTAAGAGGCTTCTGTGAAGGATGATGCCAGTGGTTTTTGGAAATTGAGGAGTGCTGGGTCATTGTTTTCCATGTTCTTCAGGCATCCAGAAAGAACTCCTACTGAAACACAGCTTCTCTACACAGAAACTATGTTGACATTTCCCAAGCATGATATATTTATCATTGTCATGATTTTTGTTTTTCTTTTTAGTTTTTCCAAAACTCCAGGATACTTGTTACTAGTCAGTTATTCTCTTGATCACTCTGACATCCTGGGTAAAGACTTCTAGTGGACTTGCCACCTCCTGTCTTTCTGCTACGGGAAATTTAAGGATAAGATAGAACTGCTATTACTTGCGAAACCTCACATTGAGGACCTTAGCAAACTTAATTTTCAATTTTTTTTTCCTGAAACATTTGTCATTTCCAGTCAGGAACAAGGCTTTAGGCTTATTTCCCATAAATTTCTGCTGATGTTGTGCTTCCTGAGTGGTATTTGATACACATTGATGAACCACTGGTGATCATTGGTAAACTTTCCACTTCTGAAATGTGCTATGGTTAGCATCTCTGCCTTTAACAAGTTGTTCTTCAAAACCTTTTCTGTCTGTCTTATTACACTTCTATATCTAGCTTCCCAAGGCTTATAAACTTTTATATTTTTCTTAAGTAGTTACAAATCCAATTTTGCTGAAGAACTTTTATTTCCAATAAACTCTACTTTTTCCTTGCAGAGTTTTTTCCTGATCCTTTTGGAGCTGGATTTTTGTTTGTTTGTTCATCCCGAGCCTCTAGTATATTGTTTTTAAGTACTCCATAGTGCCCCTTTCAAACAACTTATGTTGTTGCATACCCCTGATGTTTTCAAAATGAGCTCCCCTTTTTTGTAATTCCTCTTTAAAAGTAAATATGACTGTTGCAGGTTTTTCTCTCCTCTTTTTCCCTTTGCTTTGATTTATTTTTATTACTGATTGATTTTTTGTATAGTCTTACTTTGAAGCAGATCCTGAAAGCACATGGGAATGCTTACTGTCATCTGGGTTTCTGGCTCCAGAAAGCTGTTGTTTATGATTACTGCAAATGTAGTCTTCCAGTAACATGGGAGTTTTAGATTGTTGTTTTGTGAGGTTTTGTTTGTTAATTTGTTTGGAGTTGGGTATAGGTTTTTTTGTTTGTTGTGTGTTTGTTTGAGGATTTTTTTGTTTTATTTCAATTTTTTTTTAAATCTCCTCAGTGTCTTTTGGAATCTCTTGGCCTTTGCTATCAAACCAATGCAGTCAGTAGCACAGCTCTAGCAATCTGCTTATCTGAGCAGGGAAATTCTGTCCCGTGGTTTCTGGAGCACGGTTTGATCTTGCTAACTTATTTTGTCTTTGGTCTTGTTAACTTATTTACTTTTTGACTGTAGACCTTCATTTGTCATTCCTGTCTCTCAAGCCACAAGCTGCCTTTAGTATCCACGCACACAAATGGTCTTCTGACACCTTCAGTGTGACCACTTGGGCATCCACCACTGTCTTGTGGCTTTTGGCAGTTTTTAGGTTTACTTTCAGGGTTTTCTTCTCTGTCCTTAGCTTTCTAGGTAACAATTTACTGTACTTTCATCATTAATATGCAAAGAGTTTCTTTGGTTGACCTCTCCCAGTATGTCCAAGACCTTCCTGGTCCTGATGACTGTCATTCCTTGAGCAGTCAAGAATGCACGAGTGAGGCTAAAAGACATCAGCTGAAGGAAAGACATGGAGTTTTGCTCAGGGTTTCTAAGATGCTCATTTCACATTAGACCATTTCCAGGAAAACTGAATCCCAAATCCTTTCTTCTGAGGTTCCTAACTCTCTTCCCAGATAATGTAAGAAGTCAGGGTTAGCTGGTGACAATGGACAAAAGATTTATGTATCTCATTGTCTACTGCCTAGGATTTTGCACTTGCTTAAAAAATTATACAGATAGCCTCACTGACAGCAACAGCTCCCTAAAATTTATTTTAAGTTTCCCTTTTTTATCTTTGACCCACTATTTCTTGGAATTTTTTTCTGGCAACATAAGAAGTAATTTCTTTCATGCCTAAGGGGAACGCAAACGTCTTTCAAACATTTGCAGATGGTTTCATGCCCCCTAGTCATCCCTTTGCATGCTTCATATCATATCTTTTTAATCCTAAGGTACAGGTTGCTCTATAAAGCTGAAAACTCACAAGAGCACTAGGCTATGTCTCTGTCTCTGGTTTTTCATTTTTTTGGAGGTGCGGGAGGTGTGTGGTTTTTTTCCTTTTTAGGTTTTTTTTTCATTTTCCTTTTTTTTTAATGTTATGTTCCATATATGGAAGGTTTTAACATGCTGTAACAAAGGAATAATAGATTTGAATGTTCAGAGTTCTGAGTTTTTATGACCTGTCCATGGTTACAGATTTGGTCTGGTATTAAATCTAGGTTTTCAAGGATTCTTGAAGGGAAAACTGGAAGTGGGAAAGGAAAAGAAAAGAGTTGAGAGACAAATAATTGTGCTAAAGGCTGAAGAGAAAGAAAACAGTTTCCCGAGGAAATGTGGACACAGTCACAACCTACAGATAATGACAGACTAGAGCAGAGTTCACAGCTATATACATAAAAGTATTTATGTAGGGTTGAAATTTTTTTAGTCTTCAAAGGATTCACCAAATTGAAAAGATTGGGGGCTGGTAGTTTAGGAACATGTCTACAGATACCACTACTTTTACAGGCTCACCTCCAGTAGCTTTAAACTGGTTAATCCTGGCAGGGTAATGCAGTTGTGATATCTGTTGATTGTAGTAGGATGATGCCCAGGTATTTACCTGGATGTCAGTCAGGCTTTGCAGCCTGAGTCCAGCTTGGTGCTGCCTGACTGCACAGGGTACTTAGCTTAGCTAGTTTAGAACTAATATGGTTTGATCCATCTACACGAGATTGCAATGTGGTTGTAACTACAGTAGCCAAGCTCTTCAAATGTCTTTAACCACTAGGATGCATTATTGCATCTCTCCCTTTTAGCTTTTATATGTTTTTCTGTAATGTTGCACTTCTAAAATAGATCTACTTTGGCAACCTTTAAGGCAATGTCCAGCTGAAGTGAAAATGTTTAATCCCAGCTCTTCATGCCATAGTTTATATAGGGTTTCTTTTCCCTTTTTTACCACCTTGACAGATTGAATGAGATCAATCTATTCACTGTGGTCTACAACTCCCATAACATGCTAAAATGTCATGCAAATTTCTCATTATTTCCTGTTACCTGTATTAAATTATACATTAAAATTACTTCCACACAGTCCCTTAGAAATATTTCCAATATCTTTCTCTCAGCCGAAATGAGACTTAGAGGACTTGTCCCCTGAATCTTCCCTTGATTCTTTCTTGAATCTGGGGATAGCTTTAGTACCCCTTAAGTCCTTGGGTATGACTGCACTCCTTAGTGGCCTGTCAAAAACCTTTGCTGAAGGCTTTCTTATTTCCTTTGTTACTTCCTTCAGGATTCTGGGACACAATTCATCTGAGCCTGGTGCTTTGTCAAATGTAACAGTCCTAATTGCCTTATTATCTTCTCCAGTGCAATAGCAAAGCCTTTTAACATTTTACTTTCCCCTCCAGGAGAATGTCTCTCAGTCACAGAGATGCTACATTCCTATTTTTTTTAATTTTTCTCCCCACTTGCCCCCAGTGAATAATGAGGTGAGGAATTCATTTAGGCCTGCAGCAGAATCAAACTCATCTGTCACTAACTTTCCACTTATGTTCTTCAATGCCTCTACTGTCTCACTGCCTCTTGTAGAATTCTGAATATATATTTAGAATCACAGAATCACAGATGTAAGGAACGGAAAAGAGCTATTAGGTCATCCAGTTCATTGCCCTGCAACTGGAGGATTGTTCTATGAAATATATTTATTACTTTTTTGTTCAATCATATTTTAAAATCCCAGATGTTTCTTTTGGAATCACTCTAATGTCTCTCACAAGCAGGAAGTTTTCCCCGATGGTTAGCTGCTTTCCCTTTCTAAATTTTAAGAATCTTGTCTAAATTAAATGGCCTTGTTTCACTCCCATTTTTTTTCTCTGTTCATCCTTTGTTTCATGTTTTTCAGCTTTTCAGATTAATATAGATGACCCTCCTCTTTTTGGGTGACATTTTGACCTTATCTTCACACTAGCTTTGGGGAGGCCTAATTTCTCATAGACTCATAATGGCATCTTTAGATGATAATGGTCTAAAATCTTAGAATAGATGGAAGTGGCATGGCATGCATTTCCAGCCCGGGTGAAAGCACCACAAGTGCATTTAGAATATCCTGCTCTGTAGGTGTCCTCTGGTTTCCATGGTCAGCATGAACCACAGTGAGCATAGTCTGCTACAGCAGTCCTGAGCCAGGCAAAGCACTTTAGAGCCCATTCCAATCCTTCTTCCAAAGCCCTGAACTATAAGGTTGTGTGGATGCCAGTTAGCACAGATTTTGTTTTTATCTGTTCCAGTATCGGCTCCTGGTGTCCAGCCAAGGGCAGATACCCAAGGCAGTGCACTACAGAATTCACCTTTGACCCAGAAGGAAATTGCTTTCTTTCTGCAAAAGGTCTGGACATGAACTGTCTATCCTAGATAATTACAGCTATACTTCTGCCTGTGTTACAGCACCTTCTTTACAAATCGGGTGTCTGGCTCAGACTTCCCAACAGACTGCAAGACACAGGCTCCAAGACAGAGCACAGAGACCACCAAGTAATACCTGACATAAACAACCATAATTTGATATATTGTGGTTCAACACTGGACAAATGCCAGTCACCCACAAAACTTGCTTGCTCACCCTCCCCTGCCACAGCTAGACAGAGGAGAGAAAAAAAATTAAATGAAGAGTTCATGAGTTGAGATAAGAACTGGAAGAAAACACTCCAAGGGCAAAACAGACTCAACTCAGAAGTACAAAGTGAGTTTATTACTAACAGAATCAGAGGAGGATAATGAGAAGTAAAATAAGCCTTCAAAACATCTATTTTCTTTCAACTTCTCCTCCTTCCCACTGACAGTTTGGGGAGACAGGGCATTGGGTTCATCACCCAAGATTTTCCTTTGCTTCTCCGGTAGAGAAGTCCTTCCCCTGTGAGGCTGTGGGGTCCCTTCCATGGGACAGGGTTCTCCGTGAACTTCTCCGGTGTGGGTCCACTCTCACGAGCTGCAGCTCTCACATCTGCTCCAGTGTGAGTCACTCCCACAGAGACACAGTCCTCTCAAAACTGCTGCAACCTGGGTCACTCTTCCATGAGGTGCAGTGTTCCAAGGACAGGCTTCTCCCNCAGGGTTCTCCGTGAACTTCTCCGGTGTGGGTCCACTCACGAGCTGCAGCTCTCACATCTGCTCCAGTGTGAGTCACTCCCACAGAGACACAGTCCTCTCAAAACTGCTGCAACCTGGGTCACTCTTCCATGAGGTGCAGTGTTCCAAGGACAGGCTTCTCCCTAGAAGCAGAGACCCCTCTCTCCACAGGGTCTTCCACTGGATCCCAGCCTCCTCCAGACATCCACTTGCTCTGATATGGGCACTTCCCCAGGGGCTGTGGGTGGATCTCTGCACCACTCTGTGGATCTCCAGGGGCTGTGGGTGGGTCTCTGCATCCCCTTTGGATCCCCATGGGCTGCAGGGGCACAGCCGCCTCACCATGGCCTCACTATGGTCTGCGGAGGAACCTCAGCTCTGGCTCCTGGAGCACCTCCTGCCCCTCCTTCTTCCCTGACCTTGGTGTTCCCATGTTCTCACCTCCTCCTCTTCTCTGGCAAGCAAGACAAACTGAGGCCCTGCTTTATTTTGATTTTCTTCTGAAATATGCCATAACGGAGGTATTACCAGCCTTTCTCATTGGCCCAACTTTGCCCAGCAGCGTGTCCATCTTCGGAGCCATCAGAGATTGGCTCTGCTGGACATGGTGGAAGCTTCCAGCAGCTTCTCACAGTAGCCACCTCTGTGCCCCCCTTGCTACCAAAAACCAGGCTGTGCAAAACCAACACACCTTTATATCAGCTCTTTGCTGCAACTGGAATAATGTACTGTCTAAACCACTCTCCTGAATTTGTATAGTGTACCAGAGAAACTTATTGTAGGGATGAGACTGCAACCCCAAATCCCTCTGGCCTTTCTTGGTCTAGCTCAAACTCAAATTATTTAAAAGTGAACACCGTATTCTAGTTATTAAAGCCCTATTGGCAGCTTCCTGCAGGCCGTGAGATTTTGATAGTTATAGAATGTTTATTTTTACTTTCTCTGCTATTACATATAATTTATTACTCTACTGAACCTTATTACTTTTCATGTTTCATAACTTTTTCAGGCTTTTCCCCGTTTATCTTTTGTTCTTTGTGGTGTGGTTCAGAAAGGTTTTAATTTTCTTCATCAAGCTGTGAACTTCTTGCTTTTTCTTTCCAGAGAGCTTAATACGGTTTGACATTTCCTCACATTTCCAACAGTCTGTAGCTGCTTCTACACATAGCCACTGTGATTGGAAATGACTGCATATGATTATTGTTAGACATAATATTGTGATTGCACTGCTGCTGGGCATTGCTTTGAATGAATAGGAACCCAAAAGAAAACTTATTCTTCTCCCAAATATTTTAGACCTAAAACCAAGGCCAAAGCATGAGCCAAGTAAGCTTACCATGGTTCAACAATGACAAAATACTTAGCTTTTAAAAACCAGGCACCCAGGATTACACATATCTTTAAAGGCATTACAGAGTCAGCCTAGAAAATGTTTAAAGTAAGAAACTATGAAAAGCATTTACTCTGCATTAAATTTTTGATCTTTTCCAATGTTCCCATACCAACATTTTGATCATTCTCTTTAGGGCATGTCCTAACCTGCACTGTATGTAAAGAAATTAATTATACCAAACCTTATAGTATTTGCATTGCCCCTTACATGAAAACCAAGTGTTACTTGCACCACATTTTCTCATTTCTTCTTGTGTTTTTTCTTTTTATATAGTAGAAGATAAATTTGGATAAAGTATAATCCAGCACAAAATGTGCTTGCAATTTCCAAAATTATTTGCATATTTCCTATAATCAGATCCAGTAAATCTTTTTCTGAAAACATTGTGAGAAAGTATTGCCTTATTATGACAAAGTTTTACAACTTAACTAGGTACTTAATGTAGAAAAAATTGATTTGTTTTAAACCCAAAGCCTCTGAGTCTCAGTTAGCATTCCTTGGCTATTTACTATTTACTATTTACATAGTAAAATACTTGTCTTGTTTCACCTTCTCTATATTTTTCATGTGTTTTTACTCCTCTGCAACATGCCTTCACTATCATGTGCTAACGTAACTGCAAACAAGTAATTTAAAGCTTTTATATTAAGTCAAGGATCTTTCAGGCAGGAATGGTTTGAAGTATAACTGGCCTGTGTTGGAACAGAGGGATCTGGGTCTCATGATTGTTGCAAGCTGAACATGAGCCAGCAGTGCCCTGGCAGCCAGGAGGGACATCCCTGTCCTGGGAAGCATTAGGCCCAGCATCACCAGCCAGGCAAAGGAGGGGATTGTCCAGCTCTGCTCTGCACTGGGGCAGCCTCACCTCGAGTGCTGGGCTGGCTTTTGGGCACCACAATATAACAGAAATCATTCAAAAGAGGGCAACCAAGATGGTGAAGGGTCTTGAGGTGAAGCCTTATGAGGAGCAGCTGAGGTCATTTGTTCTTTCAGCCTGGAGAAAAGGAGACTGAAGAGAGACCTCACTGCAGTTACAACTTCCTTGTGAGGGGAAGAGGAGGGGCAAGCACTGATCTCTGGGGTGACCAGTGACAGGACCCAAGGGAATGGTCTGAAGTTGTGGCAGGGGAGGTTTAGGTTAGATGTTAGAAAAAGGTTCTTGACCTGAAGGATGGTTGGGCACTGGAACAGGATCCCCAGCACAGTGGTCACAGCACCAAGCCTGACAGTTCAGGAAGTGTTTCAACTGTGCTGTCATGCACATGGTGGGATGCTTGGGAATGGTGCTGTGCGGGGCCAGGAGTTGGACGGGAGGATCCTTGTTGTCTCTTCCAACTCAGCATATTCTGTGATTCTGTGATGTGCTCAATGATCAGACTCCTTTCCTGCATAACAGCTGGGCTGATCTGTAATGGGGTAGGCTTTTACACTACCTGGGCACTGGTATCTGAGTGCAGCTGGTGCTGTGAAGTCAGAGATTACAGTTTGTGCCAATTGAATAGCAAAAAGAAGCTGAGTTAAACTGCTTCTGACTGGGATCAGAGAAAATTTCCAAAACCTGCAAAACTCATTTTCCTCCTAGGATATGTGAGTTTAATTTACACTGGTGGGATATATATGGGAATTGATAAGAACACACAGGTGCGGGATGCCTGGTGCTGAGAAAAGGTGTTATCCTTGAAAACCATTGGCAGGGATTTGAGGGCAGAGGAAGTGTACCTGGTATATGAGGAGTGCAAACGGAAAAGACAAACTGAAGTTTGTCAAGAGGAGGAGTTAGCAAAAGGGGTTTCCAGCTATAAGAATCTTTTTGTTTAACAGAGGAACCATCTTTATCATGATTTAAGACTCAGCCAAGAAGAAAAGGCACTTCATGAAGAAAAACTGATGGGGCAAAGCCAAACCATTCTTTTAGAAATTTAATATCTGTTTTACTTGGTAGTTTCTGTTAAAAATGGAGATAAGCACATACAGCTGCAGACCAAAAAATGACTTTCAGCTAGGCATGCTTGCTCTGTGCTGTGCCAGACTCTCTACCGGAGAAGCTGCTGGTGCTGTGAGTAAAATACATCCACTTTGTACATACTAGTCAATTTAGGATCAAACCCATTTAACATCCTCTGCAACAGGGACTCAATGCACCTGCACAACATTTAGTTTTATCAGAACCATTTAGCCCATTTAGGCTAAGAAGACAGAAAAACTCTGAGCCCTTGTGTTCAGACCCATTCGTTTTTATTATGGATAGGCTGTCAATTAGCCTTGCCCACATCAGCGTCAAAATTAACCTGGTAGTGCTAAAACGATGGAGCTGAAAAAATAGTTAGCTTTTACCTGCTATTTTCACGTAAGTGAAGTCAAAGGAAAAAAAAAAACCACAAATCTTTCAATGTAACTTGGCAAAGATTTAGCTACATTTGTTTTCAAAAAGTGCTTCCTCTATTAAAAAAAACCCCAAAACAACAAGCCCCAACAAAGCAAACAAAAAAACCTCAAAAAAAACCCAAATGAAAAACCAAACAAAAAACCCAATCCCAAATAACACCCTGCAAACACAAGCAGAAGAAAAGTAATCCAAATACAGCTATTTAGCTCCATATTCCAGCCACTGAATCCAAAGTAATTCAGATTTAATCCGAGACTGCATTTACGCCAAATTCAAATCCTTTCCTCCCCTCTGCATTTGATATTTTCTGTGCTAAATGTCTCTAAGTGTTCTCTCACCAGAAATTCTTGCCACAATGGCAGCTGTTTAGCAAATAAACTAAAAAATAAAATTGTTGTCATTGTGAAATAAGATATATTTAATTAAATAAGATAGAGAAGTGCTATTACAAGAACATAAAACTGTAAGGCACAAGATAAAACTAAATTACTACATGGCTGCTCAATTCAATCTAATCCTTGAAGATAAAGATGGAGCCAGAAAATTGCATGTATTGTGAAATCAACATAAGCCCTAAGCAAATATTAACTAGGGATATATAAACTGATTTATTATAAATACAAGTGTGAATGCTAGGATTAGTTAAGGAAATGCAAACCGAGACACAATAAGGCGTAAAATACTCCACTATTTCTCTAAAATACTGGGAAGTGTACACAAAATGTGCAATGCCCAGGACATAATTTTTGTTTACCTCATTTGACACACTGTGGAGGGGAAATTATGGAATCGAGAGAAAAATGGTATTTTTTTAACAATTTTTGATAACATTCCATTCACAGAGTTTCTTAATGTATTAAATAATAGGATATGATTTTAAAAAAGTATTCTGCTTTGGTTTGAACTGTTTTTTATCAAAGTTCTACTTATTAAATTATTAAGAGTGCATGTTACATATTGAAGACTGTGCATGAGATGCTTCCCAGTATCAGAGAACTCATATTTTTGTATGGTATGAACAGAAGACTATCTCAAGCAGTTTTACTTACTTCCACATCTTTCCTGGGAGGTCTGCAGAATATGCATGAACAAGAGAGAGATAGGGGTCATTGGTGTCTATGATAATAATGGTTGTATACTGCAAATAGCTATATGTGCTCACTTTAAGCTTAGGTTTTATCTTTTGGAGAGGTAAAGATGCAAAATGCTTCAGGCCAGACCTGTCTCAGTCACAAAGTGCTGTCAGTGGACTTTACTGCTTGCATTATACTGACCCTCAAGGCAGATTAATGCCTGTTTAACTGACCTTATTGTGTCTACAGTGAGGGATTATTTTATGTAGTTTGCAGCAGATCTTTCCTGCCCTTATTTATTTTTTATGGCAATTTTCTTGTGGAAGGATAATGGTAAACTGGGAGCTTTAATGGTGTATCTTAGTATCTTATCTCATATTACTGAAGGTCATACCGAAATCTTTAGAAAGACCACTGCTAAAATGTGAAGCCAAGCCTCCGGAAGGCATTACCACAGGCCATACAGGGCAGTGGTCAGAGATCAAACAGGCATGATCTGGGCACTGTCCATTCTCAGTCTCGAGCAAGGAAAAGGCTCCATGAGTGGTACGTGCCTGAGAGCAGGAGGGAAAGGGGCAAGCAGGCATCATGGTGGGACATACCTGCTTTATAGCAGGACTGGACCGTGCAAACTTTCTCTTCTTTCTAGGTGGAACCATTAACAAGACCACCTTCTCATCATTTGTCTTCCCAAGCTCCATCTGTCCCCGTTTAGCTCTGCTCTCCTAAACCCAGAGTTGTGTACAGCACTGATCTATTAACTTACATTTAGGCTCTGAACTGCATTAAGGAACTGTTTTTGCCCCTTTGGCAGTGCACAGTGGGTTACACTGACAGATGACCTGAGCCCATATTCAGCCATGTTTTTGATGTGGACAAGCAGGATTGTGACCTTCAGGTGCACAGCAGCAACTAGATGCCAGGCTATGTCTGCTACCTGTCTGCTACCTGTCTGACTTTTTCAAAACTATTCTTAGGGAGTCCTGCTCGTCTTTCAGTTTTCCAGTTTTTCTTTGTGTAAGAAGGGATATTTTCTTAGGAGTTTTAGGCTTCAACCTTTTGGCTTTATGCACCAACCAAATGGATCTAATCCCTCCAGTTAAACTGATCCAAGCTCATTTTTCCTTCCCCAAATTCTGGCTTTCCTGTCTCTTTTGCAGTGATATTCAGTGCTGGTCTCCTTGCATGATCACTCTTGGCCAGCAGTTTTCTTCTATCCACCTTATTTCAGCTTCCTTGTTTGGCTGGCCCATCCTGTCCCCAAATCCCAGTAATCTCTTTCTTTCCCTCTACCATCATCCTCTCCTTCCTCATCTGAAAACAGATCCCTCAGCGCTCACAGGAACACTTACTTGGGCTCTGGTTGAAAGGCGACTAAGGCAGTCATGTTTTCTGTTCTTAGTTTCAGTTTTCAATCCTATTCAACTTTATGCAGCTTTCAGAGGAAAAACCATGACTTCCTGGAGACTTGATCATATTTAGCCACTTCATGACATTAAGACTTCTATGATGCAGAAAACTGGAAAAGGGCAAAAGCACTCAGCACAGAGGAAATAGAGTCTGCTGCTGTTACGATTGCTGAAATTCTTTATGATTATATGAAAACTAAGTTATTTATTTTTTAAAATTTAGTTTTTACATCTTCTGTGGAAAATACAGGCATATTTTCCACAGAAGCATCAAGCACATCAGACACAAGATATAGTCCTTTCTTGTTTAAATTATTTTTCTCCATCCCAAAGGATGATGAGCATTTCAAAAAAGGGTTGCCATGATGGTTTGCATGTTGATAAAAGATGTATGTACTTGTGCTGGTCTCATTCTCACTATTAATTTAATTTTAAGTGAAAATTTATATTCATTTAGAATAACAGAGATAATATCAACATGATACCTGATATTTATATAGTTTGAAAAAGAGAATTTTAATGTGACATTTTGGACAACTTTACTTTGAATGGTGGTGTGGTATGGATTTTATGTACTTTCTGAATTTATTTATGACAGATGAATTCCACTTTCTACTCACAATATGTGTTGTCCTTTGCTTAACATGTCCTGAACATTATCCATGAGGTTATTCTGAAAGCTCTTTCTGCAGCACAAAAACAGATGAAGCGATTCAACCTTTCATCTGGAGATTTTGATTCACCCTGGTTTAACCTATGTACAATTCGCTGCTGCAAGGCAATAAAAAAGTGATAAAAAAAAAGAAAAAAAAGTGGAAGCAATGCCAGATGGAAAATGAGAACACTTAGTGAACATGAACAGATGCAGATCTCTGGTCTTACAAAATTTTCATGTCTTTTTACTGCTGCTCCCCAGTCCTGATATCCCCATGCAGTAAGGTCTTAATCCTTTCTGGATTCTCAAGTTCAAACACACTGACACATCTTTCTTCACTTTCTCTCTTTTTCTCTTTCCAACTGTCTGTCTGCAGATAACTTATATTTTCAGGATTTCTTACAAGGTCCCTAAATCTTTTTCCCAGTCAGTTCACAGCATGCTTTTCTCATTTAGCCTTGCTTTGGAAGACATCTCTTCATTATTACTATGCTTGTTATGATGAAGATAAGGCAAAATATTCTACTAACAGAAGTTAGAACTAATAGGCGATTTTTAGCTCTTTTTTTTTTTTTTAAACAAAAGAGAAATAACTGAAGAACAACAAACACCCAGGAAACTTCACAAATGGGAGAAAAAAATGAAGCTTTTATTGTTTCCTTCATCTAGGATCTGCAGCTTTGATATTATATGAGGATTACCTGTTTTTTTTGTCCCAATTACTGAGAGCAAAGTTGAAGAACTTCAGTATGCACTAAGTTTACCAACTTTGATGTTATGTTGAGCATTCTTGACTCAAATTTGTGTTGTCAGAATTGGATTAGAATAACTGGATGCACATCAAAATACTCAGAATATAAACAGTGCAACATCAAAGTATATATTTTGATGTTATTTTCAAGACCAAATAAAATAAAAGTTAGAGGCATTGATCAACTAGTTACCACTGGATTTTGTGACAAATTGCAGGAGCCATCCCTTTGCGTCTGTCTTAGCTGGATTGGTACTGCCATCAACCCTTTCAAAATACTCCCAGGTAACAGGAATATTTTGCAGGCAGGATACAGGAAGGGACTTGGGCATTGGGGCACAGATACTGAGATGTCTAAAATTTAGATTTTGAGTCATGGGAATGGAAATGATAATATTCAGTTCAGTTCAATACTCAGTTAAATGGAGAAGCAAGTCCACTATTTGGCATTCACAGCAACTGGCACAGGAAGAGGTGGAATTTAAATTTTTAATTTCTTCCTCCATTTACTAGGGTATGAAACCTGGATCCAGAACCTGGAAAGTGTCCCTATATCATCATCACCTTGGATAACATCAAGACTTCTCACACCTGGTAATACCTCTAAGGCTGCGTGTTATTTCTGTTAAATTATTGTACGCTGTGATGTATTCAATAACTTCTGATTTGTCTTCTGATTTCAATTAACTTTAGAGTCCCAAACTATGACTTCGTAAAAAAGAAATATCTCCTTCATTTTTTTCGTGTTTTTTTGAGCAACCTGTTATGTCAGAGCAAATGTTCCAGCTTTCATACACACATGCTGCTTGATTTTAGCCTTCTGTGTGAATTTGTTTTCTTTTTAACTTTAGATGTTTACTGTGAATTGATTCAGTACATCTTGGACCAAGCAATATAAATCTTGAAAAATCTTTAGAAAACTCAAACTTTAACTGGACAGAGCCTGGTGTTTTTTGAAGTACAGTTTTGAAGATCTGGTGCTTACAGACATGGTTTAGCAGTGGTTAATGGTTGCACATAAAGAATTTAAAGATCTTTTCCAGTGTAAATGATTCTATGATTCTATGATCAACTTCTTAAGCAAGCTAAGTTGTCCCATTTTAATCAAAAGCTGTAAATTTGTAGAATCAATGAAAAAAAAGTAAAAAATGAATGTCTTGTGCTCATTAAATTATGTTTTGCATCAAAAATATCTTCACTTTTCGGAATCTTGCAATATGTACTTAAAGAAGGCTGAGTACAGTTAAGGATGACTTGCATTACTTGGTGGACTCCTAATTTCTGAAAGTAAATGAGAAAAAATAATTAGGACCCTAAAATTACATTATAATATGTCTTATGTAGCTGTTTACATTTTCATGCAAATTCTGTCAACTAACTAGCATTTTTCTGAGACTGGCTAAGAATTAAAAAGACTGGCATATGGGATTAAAGTGGTTTAGTCTAGTATACCACTTCTGAAAGTGGACTATATCAGCTTCTTGAGAGAAGCACGGGAGGTATTTTCTACAAAATTATAGAGATTTTCTCTATATGCTTTTTTTTTTAATTTAGCCTGCTCAATTAGAATTTAGGTTTTGAGCTAAAATATAAGGATTTTGAAAATCTTGCAAATCTTTTAAGAAGAAGTAACTCTTATACATGGAGCTAGCTGCTTCACTTTCAAAGCTATCCAAAGTGCAGCTGAAGATTTTTTCCCTCTGCTTGTCTGGATATTTTCTGTGCTTACTGCATCCAAAAGTAGTTAACACAGATCTGATGGGTTTGTTGCTTCAAACCAACACAAAGAGTGGCTCTTTCCCCTGGGTTTCTTTAGAAAAGAATAAAAATCAGATAGCAAAAAAATTAGTTATGTCTATCCTTATAATTCTGTGTCTTAGTATTAATAAACTTACTATTTACTGTTTACTCTTACTTTTTCCTTACTGTAGTTTTACTTAATCTTCTGCACTCTGCTTCATTCCTAAAGCAGCTTCTAAAATAAGTTCTCAATAGGAATTTAGATTTTTTAATGATAGAATGTCTTGGGTTGGAAGAGACCTTAAGGATCTTGTAGTTCTAGCCCTCTGCCACGGACAGGGACGCCTCCCACTAGACCAGGTTGCTCAAAGCCACGTCCAACCTGGCCTTGCACACTTCCAGTGTGTGGGTGTGGGGCATCCACAGCTTCTCTGGCAACCAATGCCAGTGCCTCGCCACCCTCACAGTGAAGAATTTATTCCTAACATCTGATCTAAAGCTACTCTTTCAAAAGACATTACCATGTGTCCTGTCACTATATGCCCTTATAAAAAGTCCCTCTCCAGCTCTTTGTAGTCCCCTTCAGGTACTGAAAGACTTTATAAGGTCTCCCTGGAGCCTTCTCTTCTCCAGGCTGAACAATCCCAATTTTCTCAGCCTTTCCTGACATGTTTTCAGGGAGTTGTCTAAGCCAAGCTCCTGCTCAAATCATGGCTCACTGCAGTGCTCCATCTGGTTTTGCAGGACTGCTTCCAGCTGAGGGTTGAACATTTCCAAGGATGGAAGTCCCACAACCAGTAACTGACCACTCTCACTTTGGAATTTTAAAAATAAAAATTCATTATATTCACTCTTTGGCCTAACTCCCTCTCTCTTATACACACGTCAGACGTCAGTTCTTTGATGAAAATTAATGTGGCCTAAATTCTATCTCTGTCCCCATTCACGGGATCTCCTATTGTCTGGCTGCAGACCTTCAGAGGCACATTGTCAATAGGGAACAGCAGGGGCCGGTCCTTGGTTGAAATGTAGGGCACACAGATCTAGACTTTTGACTCTGTCATACACAGCTGCAACTTTCTACCTTCCTGCTAAATACCAAGCACTTTGTCTCTTGTCACATAAATCACACATAGCCAGATTTTTCTATTCTAGCTGGGTTTGTGTGCCTTCCTCCTCACTGGGTGCCTTCCAGGAGTACATTAATCAATACGGCTCACGGCTGTCTCTGGTGTTTTTGTTGTTTTCAGTCAGCTTCTTCTCAGAGGCTGTGGCCTGGCCCCCTGACAAGGAGCACAGCTTTCCTCAGGCTTTCCCAGTTTTAGGAAGAAGGGAGCATTGAGAGAGAGGATGAAGTTCTTTCAGGAGACACGAGATTTTTCTATTTGAGTGAGAGATGAGACTTTTTTATTTGAGACATCTCTTTCTTTTGATCTACTGCTGTCATTTTCAATGTGAATTTCTGGGTTTGTGTTATCTGCTAGAATGTCAGATCATTGTGATGGAAGCCAGATATTGAGAGAGATAGATACACATATGCAGGAGTAAGGGCATTTAATTGAGACCAGCAGAAAACTAATATTGTGGTAATATTTAAAAATGGTAAATGGGACAACCCAAATAATTACAGTCCTGTCAGGCTGACATCGATCCTTGATGAAATAAGGGAACATCTGATATAGGGCTCAGTTAGGAAAGAGTTGAAGGATGGAATTAATGCCAATCAACGTAAGTTTTATGGAAAATAGATCCTGTCAAACTAAGCTGATATCATTTTTTTTCACATTACAAGCTATTTTTTAAAGTAATAGTATTGATGTACCATACTCTGCAGGCTATTTGACTTGATAGTGCATAACGCTTTCATTAAGAAACTAGAAAGATATAAAATGCACATGACACACATTAAATGGATTGTAACCTTTTCTTACTGATGAATGATATGGTCTAATTGTAAATGCACTGTTGTCCTATGGTAGAATTTTTCAGAATATTTGTTCCTCAACCACATGCAATTTAACATTTTTTCAGCATTTTGAAAGAAATATAAGATTATAACTGATGAAGTTTACAAATGATCAAAGCAAACTTTACTGGTGAGGAGTATAGTTCACTTTTCCAGTGAATCTGTGAATGTTTGATGAGCTGAACACAAATCCCGTCTAAGACCAGCTGCGAAGTCCAACAGCTAAGAAGAAAGCGTTTACAGTAATACTATTTTTGTATGTTCAATGGTCAAAGGCTTTAGAGAAAGAAGAAGGTAGAAGTAATATCCTTTATAGGTCAAAAAATGCAGTTAAAAATGTGGCCTATCTCCCTATGTGTGTGCCTTCACTTCATCTAGACCATTCAGTTTAAAAAAGAAATTTGCTTTTACTCTAGATCTTTCCTTGCAAAGGATGCTAGCCATACAAAGTTGAAGATTATCTCAGAGCCCATCATCATTGAAAAGGCCAGAAGGTTAATCAGTAGTTAATCTGTGGTTAATTAATCCATCACAGTCTGGTTAACTGAGTTAATCTAATTCTCAAGTATATAAGCCAGAGACTCCTGTGTTAGCATTCCAGCAGTTAATTGTTATTTGTTTTAAAAAAATATGTTGCAAATTTAGGGTGAAACAAGGTACAGGAACACTTTTGCATTGAAAAAAACCCAGCTTAGGCTTGGATGAAAATTTCTTAGACAGACTGGATGACTTTCTAAAGCAGATCCCTGAGTAAGAAAAAGTACTTTTTCTTACTACACACCTGCTAAAAAACCTTTCTCAGCCTTCATGAAATCCCAGCATCTCAAATGGTTTTCCATCCTTTCCCAGGAGGGTATGTTACAGGCAATACTGATATTAGGTTTTCCTCCATCTTTTTTTTTTTTTACTGACTCTCTGAAATCTTTTTACTGTAATTTCCATTAGAACCATCTCTGAGTAGCACTTTCTCCCCTTTCGTCCCCAAAAGTACATGTTCTTTTGTAGCCTCCATTGGCATTTGGTAGCCACCCACTGGTACTTTGGCTCCCCTCAGTAAATCCCTTCATACTAACCAAGGTTTTACCTGTAGCACCTGAAACCCTTCACAGACATTTTGTAACCTGCCATGCCATGACCCTAGAAGCACAAACTTGTGTTTATGCAGCATAGCAGTGAAGTAAATCAGAATATATTGCAATATCTGATCTTAACAGACACTACCATATGTATGCCCCAAACAAGAAATTTAAAGAAACCTTAAAAAAAAATTTCTAGACCTGGATGAATCAATTGACAACAGGATATTTCTATTACTTTGGCATTTCATCAATGTTTCTTTTAGAACTTGTCTGCAGTTGCAAGTTAATTCAAGCAAAGATGGGCTGTGAATTTAAAATGAAACAACTACTCCTGAGTAAATCCACATATCCTTCTGCTGGAAAAACAGTGATGTACTCCTGTTCAGTAAATCCATCCAGAAAGTTTCCTCTTTTCCATCTGAAAAAATTCAAGAAGGCATTTCAACAGCTATGGTTTCACAGCAATAAAACAACTTCTGTATCATTTCATGACCAAAAAGCAATTTTTTTTTTTTTTTACTTCAAAATTCAAATCTACCTATTGGATCTACTGTGGGCCTATCTCTTCTCACTTCCACATTGTCTGCCAGTCCCACTGGAACTTACGCCAGAGCCACTGGTCAAGTGATTTTCTTTACAGTAAACAGCAAGATAGGAGACATCTTTTGACTATACTCCAAATCCCTTTTTAGCTTCTCTAGCAGCATTTGCTGTTAAGATCCAGGGAGCTTCTAGTTTTCCATCTTGTTTTATGCCATCTAGGCATAAATTATAAATTATCCTAGGTTTCCCCTAGGATAATTTCCCAGGCTTCTGTTACACTGAGTTTTCACGTGTTTCAAGACCTCCTTTTGGGGAACTTTCCACAGGTTAGTGCATACTATTTTGTTTTCCCTCATTTGCATATCTGAATTTCCTCTGACTTAATTTATTCTCATGCTCATCATCTACTACCCTTCCCTGGGGCTAACTTCCTTTCGAAGTTTATGGACTGGAGTCAACTCTCTTTTTCTGTATATGGACTAGTTTTGAACTTATGATATTTTTTGTTATAATTGCCCCATGGAGCAATTTTTAAACATGAAGCACAGCTCATCAGTGTGTGTCAGATATCAGGCTTTCATAACTCAGAGTAAAATTGTATAAATTGTGTCTAAGTATTATAATTGTGCCCAAAGGCCAAAGAGATAAAAAAACCAGACTGGTGTTGTGTAAATGGATGGATAATAATTGCTTGTGTCCCAGAGGTCTTACAATCCAAAATTTTTTTTTTCTTTTAACTTAATTGGAAATAATTAATATTTATCACTTTTAACAACAAAATCCCAGACTGGGATCTGTTTTCTCCACCCCACTTCCCATTCTATATTCCTGTCTGCTTATTCAGTCCACTTGAGAAATAGTAGGTAGAAATAGTGCTTTAATCAGCCATTTTAGGGCACACTAAAGAGTACTTCTGACTGGGAATGGTAATGACTATCAGATTCAAATATCTATTACCTGCTACAGAGCAATGAGGCTGATGAAGTTTATGCAGGTACTGCAGATGTATTTGAGATTACCCAAGTTCAATTGAGTGAAAGTAGC
The DNA here is from genome assembly GCA_013400315.1 of Bombycilla garrulus. Classification (NCBI taxonomy): domain Eukaryota; kingdom Metazoa; phylum Chordata; class Aves; order Passeriformes; family Bombycillidae; genus Bombycilla; species Bombycilla garrulus. Next base: position 346,667 of record VXBU01006137.1, read on the forward strand.
TATGGGTGATTTGCCCACTTGAGCAAAGAAGCAATTTTTACTTCTGTGTCTTAAGGACTCCTTAGAACTAAATTAGCACCTGTATTTTGGGTTGAATTAAAAACAGTGTTTTTAGTAAAATTATTTCTTCGGTATCCATCCAATATTATTGCTGTTATAATGATGATAAGAACTTCTAACCAGTAGGATGAACTTTCACAGGTCTGTAGTAGTCTTTTTTTGTGTTTGTCTTCTTGCAATGCACTCTCTATCTAGAGAGGAAACATCATAAAAGATCCCATACTGCAAGGCATCATCCTTAAAGTTGACTGGATCAGGCCAGGGCAAGATTTTTTAGAAGTTAAATCAGAGGTATGGTAATACAAGGCAAAAATGAGAGGAGTGCTCATTCTGAGAGTGCTACAATTTCACATTCCCTGTCTGCTGGGATTGTCCTGATAGAGCAGGTCACAGGCCTATATTTCATTAATGAGGTTAATCAAGGCCCTGGGAAATGGGTACAGACACTGCTTTCGGGGTTGAGCTGTACACATGGGGTCTGTAATAAACCTCTGCAGTGACACTTGCAAAACTCCTCTGGCAATCATAGATCACAGACCATTTATTTCTATCTTTTGTTATGAATCTATGAAGGACTCAGACTCTTTAAGAAATATTTTAGTGAAGAAAATGTTGTATTTATACTTCTACAAGAAAAGTCAAATTAAATTTGAATTTTTGTTCTTGCTAACTCATCATCAAGTCATTTTAATAATGATAAAATTATTCAGCCTTTAAAGAAAGAAGGAAAACAATCAATGCTGAACTGCATTGGTTGACTCTGTTCCTTTCTTCAGTAATAAACTGCTTAAAATGAAAGACATATCCTTCTATTTTATCTTAATTTTAACAATTTTGATTTTTTTTTAGGTATCCCCTACTTTTCTACCATAAGGAATTAAAGGAAGAGGAACAGTTTTAAAATTGTTTCTGTGTTCTGAGTTTTCAGTGAAGGCTAATGTAGCTCTTATTTTTCTAGATTAGGATTTTTGTTTTTATCTTACTCTGTAAAAGGCTGGTACCCTGACATGTAGCAATCTAGGTCCTTCAGGCTTCTAGGGGAACAAAATACTAAAAATCCCATGGGTAGGGATTGGTGGTAGAAATGCTGTATAATTTATAAAATTTTTCTTATGGGACAGCCAAAGTTGCTATGGAATCAAGAATTTTGAACTTAAGGTGAAAATTGTGAAATATATCTGTCCTCATCTGTAGCAGGAGTATTGCTAGACAAATATTTCAGCCTGTGGCTTGGAAAATGTGATTAATTATGAAATGAGGATCATCAAAAAATTGTATTATGTATGAGAAAAATCCACCCTAAATATAAATGCAAGAGTATTGAAATCTTGCTATATAAACCAAATAGAGGAAGACAGAAGAAATAGCCTGGTAGAGGGTTTTAAGAGGCCTTCATAGTGCAGATGTGGAAGGATGGGTGAGAGGTCAAGTGACAATGCAGTCTCTTGCTCTTGCTAAGGAACAGCCTGAACGGTTCTCTTCTCAGCTGGCAGACATTTGTGTTGCTTGTTGGTGCAGATGATGTCAGCTAATCCCCATGCAGCCTGGTTCTGGAACCCCTGGCTACCTCTACACTGTGAGTAAAACAGGCTAAAGATCACCGACTGCCAGCACAGCCTGCACATGCACAGATAAATTCCCTTAACCCTTCGAATGGCTGTGGCCAAGCTTCAGTTTGGGGATGCTCCCTGGGCTGCACTGGCCCTTGCACAGTGCCTAAGTATTGTCCTGAGAAGGTCTGACAAGCTCTTAGGGTTTGTGGCAGTGAATATTTCACTGACGCACACACAGAGTGAAGCTGATTTTGCATTAAGCATTTCCCAGCCCACTTTCAATGGCAGGCAAATTCAGAATAAGCAGAGTTTGTCAGTAGGTAAATTATAAACAGAGAAAACTAGTACATTTGTCAAATGGGTGATTTTCTACCGATTCCTCACTCGGCTCCAATTCTTGGCTATATCCCGGCTGTCCTGAGGATTAATTACTTAATATTTATGGAGCACTGTGAAAATGAGGACTGCTAGAATGGTGCTAAATGTTTTATTTACGTGGTTTATAAACAGCAGCCAGTCGGTCCCACATGGGGTTCAGCCCATCACGGTGTTCACAAATTTCCACTGCAGCTTGAATCAGGATGGCTTTTATCATGATGTAATGTATTTTTATTGCTGTAGTAGAGCAAATGTATCCTTTAAATTATGTGATTAGTTTCAGTACAGCTCACTCTCCAGAATAGCTATCATAAAGCGTGAGACTTTGAAAGCATTGCCAAATTTAAATTTAGACTTCAGTGTATGATTTCATGTCAAAAATTAATGCACAACCTTATTTGTCAGGCAGCATTATTGATTTTATAATGTGTAATGCTTTTCTTATTGAAAAAGTGTTCCCAGGCCTGAGCTTATTAACACAATGTTGATTACTCTTTGAGGGCAAGCAAACGGCTTTTCCATTTATTAAAGATGATAAAAAATGGGAAATCATGGTTTTTATATACACATTCTTTGAATGAAAATTGTGGTTGCTGATTAAATAATATGAGGTTTGAAAATTAAAATATAACTCAATGCTTCCCCTTTATAAAGTTGTGCAAGTTACTGGAAAGTCTGCATGTATTTAACAGATATACTAGCAGTGTTACCTTTCCGTCTGTTTTTCCTGTGAACAAAGACTGCACTAAAGCACAATATTTTATATTTTTTATCAATGCCCACATCAACTAAAGACACTCTGCTTGAGACATCATCATGCCCATAGTGTGCATATTCAAACATGCCAGAGGATTATAGTTTTTAAATTATAAAACATCAAGAATTTAGATGACTGCTAAGAAACCTAAACCTGAAGGGTCTGGGGGAGGTGAGGAATGTTGCATTCAGTTTGGGTTTATTTTATTTTTCCTTTTCTCAAAGACAGTAATGGGATTTAGATACCAAATTTTAATTTTTTTTTTTCATTTGGATGATGATGGCTTGCGAAAATCTCAGTTAAAGCTTTTACTAACCAAATAAAGGAACAATGAAACTTCTCTCTTTACCAGCATTTCCTATAGGATTATAATGATAAAATCCGTATAATGCTGTGGTAGTGTAACATGGCATATTTAATCAATGGGGTAAAGATCAAGCTTCTGGCCGTATTGAAATATTTCTAAACTCCACTGACTTCAGTATGGCCAAGACTTCATTAGTTATTTCCCATGACACTGCTCAGCAGGTACTTAGTCCTTGTACCCTGATGCGTGCTCAGTTCTCAGTTCCTCAAATGAAGATTTAGATAGAAGAGATGCTCAGTTCATATTTTTCCCTAAAAGCTGTCTTATTTGCACATTCTGGTTTTCACTAGGGATATTGCTGGCAGGAGCTCCCCTTACGTTGTGTAAACACATAAATAAGCTTTGCAGCAATTAATATTGGTCCACTTTCAAGACTATCCCCACATCTCCACTCCTTTGGAATCCATTATCAACTTTTTCATTATTAACACACCACTCAATTTGGCTTTATAGATTGCCTATAAACTCCTTCTATTATGCCATGTTCATGTTTATATCCCAAGTCTTTCTCTGCCTCCCAGAGGAGCCTGGGGAAATATGTGTTACTTTCAAAACATGCAGCACTGGGCTGTTATGTTTCAGCATTGATAGTGGCTGAATAGGCAACTTAGAAGTAATTCTTCATGTCCTCTCCTCCTTGATAGCTCAGAGTCTTGGTCTCCTCTGGAGATTCAGTGGCAGATGGTGGTAAAGTTGAAATTAGCTGAAATCTTGCACTCTTCCAATTATTATGTTCCTCCCTGGAATGCGAAGCAAGAGTAGATATATTCTTTAAAGGAAACTGATATGGGTCTTGGGCAGGCACAGCAGGGAAGTCATTGCAGTATCTTCTCGTGAGTTTTCAGCCTCCTCCTTGAGTTCACTTGGATTTTTAATTATCTTTCAGACCCTCTTTTCATTTTGCTTGCTCAGAAATGCAGAATAAAGCCTACCCCCTGTTTTCCATCCAATTCACTCACAGTCTTCTGTCGCAATTATTGTACTATAATCCTCTCTTTCCATTTTAATCCTTTTCCATAGTCAGTTTATTTCAGAATTAGGGTTCTTATCCTTTGATCTATTAATTTAGAGTTTAACCTTATGCTCTCTTTTTGCTTTTTATTTGGGGCATTGCTGAGGATTGTTTAAGTGGGAAGAAGGCAGAGCAGGGCCTTCTTATTACATGTTAAAGATCCCTGAAAGGAAGGCATTAGGGGAGTTCCCCTAAGGGATGGCTACTGGGAGAAAAATGCAATTTGGATTTGGATCTGAAAGCTAAGCAGGGTAGGGAAGCTAGAAATGAAAGAGCTGGGCAACATTACTCTGATGTTCATTCACTGATTGAAACACCTTATGGTTTAATTTGCTGACTAACTTCAAATAAAATACAGCTGATGTATTTTGTAAAGCAAAAATCCCCCCCTCCCCAATACACACCCACACCCACACCCACACCATATCCTGTAAATTGTTTTGATTTTTTTTTCCAAAGTGAGTAGCCTGCGTTTGGTGTCAAATGCTTGAGAATTAAAGACAAAAAAGAAACCCACCTTTTTTNAAATTGAATGAAACTTTTTCTTTCAAGTTGAAAAATCTATTCGTTGCAGGAGCCTGTTCATGTATTGGAGGTAGCAACCTTAACGGCAATATTGTTTAATAGAAAATAGGAGAACACACAAAAAGGGAAAGACAGAATGCTTGCCTGAGTGGACAAGACAGAGAGAGCACTGCACAGTTAAATAGGTGGACCCAGCACAAGTACTGAGCCATTCCAGAAATTTGTAGCCATTTTTCCTCATATTCTTTTAGGTGCTGCTGTATGTCTCATCTTTTGTGGGAGAAAGGGAAAGGAGAGAGTTTGGAGTCAAGGAACTCATTCACATTTGGATTGGCAGAGATGTCCATGGGGAAAGAGTTTCAGGAGACCTGAGGTGAAATAGTTCTTTAGCTTCATACTTCCTACATAACTGCAAGGAAGCAATCCCATGATTCAATCCCTCTTTATAAAATGGGAATAATACATCTCTTGTTAAGAGAGGTGCTACAAAAGGTCAAGCTCAACAGTAGAAATAAGGCTTTGCAATGGGAGAGGCCACTAAAATAATCTGCTTGGGATTCTTAGCCCCATTTGGCCTTAACCACAAGCTCTTCAGGGTGTGAGGTCTTCTCACAACAGTGTACAGATGCAGCATTGAAGAACCAGTTATGTTAATGAAGTATTTTTAAAGTAAACAGTAAAAGAAAAAAGAAAAAAGAAAAAAGAAAAAAGAAAAAAGAAAAAAGAAAAAAGAAAAAAAGGAAAGATTGCAAAGATTGCATGAAAATGAGAGCAACAGCTTCTTGGGAGTCTCTACAATCTGTCATGTAAATAGAAAAGATTCAGACATCTGCAAAGTACTTCTCATACATATGGGGACACATTTCAGATTGTCTATCCTGCACCCAAAACATTGCACTGTGTTCTTTTGCATATTTGTGCATTTGCAGCAAGGGAAAGTGAGAAAAGCTGCAGTCACCACCCCCAATTTGTCTGCACAAATTAAGTGTACTTCAAGGTCTGCCCTTAGTGTCTTAAGTTTTTGTCCACCTGACAAACAGCCCTCTAAATGTGTGTGCCTAGAGGAGAGCAATATTTACACCCCTCTAAAGGAAAAAAACAGTTTGGCAAAATATCAGAGAGAGAAAAAAAACTGCTTCAAAATCAGGTCTTTGCAGGCTGTGACTTTTGCCGAGGGGAAAAATAAAAAAATTATGCATTTGCTTATCCAGATAAAAATAGTGCCACTTCCAAAAATATAAAACCCCTAAAAAATGAAAATGTAAGAAGTGGATCAACTCCTCTTAAGTCACATCTTCAAATCTGAAAAATGTTCTGGCTTAATTTTAAAAAGCCTTGCCTGTTGTGAATTGTAAATGTTTTAAATAACCACAGACTGTTCTAGTGGCATCCCTTAATTTAGCTGGTGCATTCTTACAATTCACAAATGTCTGAAAATCCTGATGCTACAATGGATGTTGATACTACAATATATGTATGTGTGAAAACTTATTGTCAGATTGGAACCTCATGCTCTCTGGTGTGATATTCTGCTGTAGTGAAGCCAGTGGCCAACACACAGTAAAAGTGGCCTTTATTTATCTGGACACAAATTGTGTATGATTTGACATATTTTTGCCAAAGTTTCTATAAAAATTAAAGCAAGTCCCCAGACATCAAGTACTTGAAAACTGGCAGAAAAGACAGAGGATTCTGCTAAGTCTGAAGCCAGATGTGGCTTCTAGTTCTGGGCCAGGCTGTCTTCATGGGTACAAAGAGGCATTGCTCGGAGTAGCACTTGCTTTTTCTACTCTGAAAAGGTTGGTGGTCTGCTGAGTTTTTGCATATTGTTCTGTGACTAGGGAAACATCAGTGGTGCATATACCTCTGCTTTATAACATATAGACACTCAAGGAGATGAGAAAATACGTCCTGTAGTCTAGCCCATTATTAATATCTCTGCTTTTTTAAAAGGTCAACCTGTTTTAACAATCAATTTTGTGCAAGAGATGTTTTTTGAAATCTTCTGATTTTAATTCTCTTAACACCCCCTGAAAAGTAATAGAGGTATAAATATTAAACATCCCATTTCCTTTACAGCTTTGATTGATTTGGGGTGAGTTCTGAGGGCCAATGTGATTCATTCCACAAAACCAAAGAATATCACTCTGTGATAGAATAATAGAGTACAACAGGACAGATTCGAACACATTTCATCACAGGTACCAGTCCCAAACCTAAATTGCTATGGTGTTAGGATTCAGACACCTGTTCTGCCTAGGGAAGAGTTGTGGATTTGTCCTCACAGATCATGATTTCTTCTCCTTACTTTAACATTTCTCTGTCAGACCTTCCATTAGTATTGTGGACCTTGGTATACATGGACCTTGGTTTTGCGTCTGAGCTCCACATAAACAAAATTCCTCAGCAGAGATCTTTAAGGCTCAAAAATGTGTTGTGTGGGTTTGATTGTGAACCAGGAGTTAATACTGAAGAGAGTGCTTCCTAAAGTGATTGTAAACCTGAATGGTGAGTTGATTCATTCTTTGATAAAGGATGTATTTGGTAAAAAAAAAAGGGAACGGTGCATTTTTCAGCAAGTACTAATACTTTTTGATCATTTTTTTGTGCTTGTTTGTTGCAAAAAAGAAAAAAAAAAGGCAAAAAGGCTTTGATGGCTTAGAGGCTTTGAGTGGAGAGTAATTTAACAGTATTTGTCCTATCAAGTTATGAGAGTCTCAGGATCAGGTTGCATGCCAGGGCAGCAGTGAAATTGCTCTAATGAATACTCTTATTCATCTGTGGGCTTTATTGTACAACCAAATGGTAATTGTCTGACTTCCAGAAACTGTCTGACAGACTGAGTTGTTTGAAAATGTGCTCTTTCCTCTTTTATTTTCAAATTCCTTGTCATGAACACTTTTTATTTTCAACTTCTTGTATGACAAAGGCTGGGGAAATGGCTGAGATACTTAATGCCTTCTTTGCTTCAGACTTTAACAGTAAGACCAGGTGTTCTTCAGGTACCCAGCCCCTAAGCTGGAAGACAGGGATGGGGAGCAGAATGAAGCTCTGTACTCCAAGAGGGAAATGGTCAGTGGACACCACCCTGACACAAACAAGTCTATGGTCCCAGACAGGATTCACCCAATGATACTGAGGGAGCTGGTGGAAGAGCTTGCCAGGCTGCTCTCCTTCATTTGTCATCACTACTGGTTAACTGGGCAGGGCCCACTTGACTACAGTTTAGCCAGTGTGATGCCCATCCATAATAAGGGACACAGGCGTGTCAGCCTGACCTTGGTGCTGGGAAAGGTCAAGGAGTGTGTCATAAAACATTGCAAGGCTATCAGGGGACCAGGCCCAGACAGCCTGGGTTTCTGAAAGAAAGGTCCTGCTGGGTCAACCTGGTCTTCTATGACAAGGTCACCCTCTTGGTGTGTGAGAGAAAGACTGTGGATCTTGTCTACCTGAACATGACTGGAGGCTTTTGCCACCATTTCTTACAGCACTTTCCTGGAGAAACTGGCTGTTGATGGACTGTTCTCTGGGTAAAAAGCTGTCTCAATGGCTGGGCCCAGAGTGGCGGGGAATGGAGTCACATCCAGCTGGTGGATGGTCAACAGTGGGGTTCCCTGGACTCAGTATTGGGGACAGCCCTGTTTTATATCTTTAGGGGATCAAGGGCATCCTTAGTCAGTTTGCCAACTAGATGAGAATGTTGATCTGCTGGGGGGTAGGAAGGGACTGCAGAGGGATCTGGACAGGCTGAAATGGATGGGCTAAGACCAACTGTATGGAGGTTTAACAAGGTAAAGTGCCAGGTCCAGAACTGGGGTCACAACAACCCCAGGCAATGCTACAGGCTGAGGAAGAGGGGTTGGAAAATGCCCAGCAGGAACAGACCTGGGAGTGCTGGTCAACAGCAACTGAATATGAGCCAGCATTGTGTCCAGCTGGCCATGAAAGCCAATGGCATTGTGGCATGCATCAGACATTGTATAATCAATGGAGTTAGGGCAGTGGTGGTCCTCTGTGTGTCAGGGGAGATGTTATCACTCTCTACAACTACCTGAAAAGAGATTGCAGCAAGGTGGGGATGGTCTCTTTTCCCAAGTAACAAGCTATAGGGTTAGAGGAAATAGCCCCAAGTGGTGCCAGAGGAGGCTTAAATTGGATATTAGAAAAAAATTCTTAATGGAAAAGTTGTCAAGCATTGGAGGACTCTGCGCAGGGAAGTGGTTATCACCATCCCTGGAGGTACTTAAAAGATGTGTCAATGTGGGGCATGGTTTAGTGGTAGACTTGGAAGTGTTGGGTAAATTGTTGAGCTCGGTGATCTTAAAGGTGTTTTTCAAACTAAACAATTCTGTGATCTATAAGTGGCCTAGAAACATTTTCTTACTTTAAATGAGTACATTTTGAGTATTTATACTTGAGACATCTGAAAGTAATGTACAGTGATAAACAGATATTCTTCATACTGCTGTTTTTCATATGCAAGGAATAAACAACCTTTGTAAATCTTTACTGGTTTCACATAATAGGGCTTATCTGTTAAAAACAAACAAACTAAAAAAACCAAACCAAACCAAAAACCCCAAAACACCTCAAAAAACCCTACAACAACAATAAGACCAAAAAAACCCCACCAAGATCTGACCAATAGCAGGCAGGGAAGAATTAGAAAAAATAATTACAGACAGTGCATTTTTCACTATTGCTCATTATGTGTGTTTATGTGACAAGGACATGTTTAAAACAAACAAAAATGCTTCAAGGTGTTATTCTGCCAAGTTATATTTCTGTTAAAATGTGTGAATGGTCACCTTCATCTAAACTAATGGGAAAGCACATATGAAATCGCTCCCAATTTAAAGTATCTCCAAGGTTTATGTATGTCTATATATATGAATGAAACAAAAGATATAGCATCTGTGTTTCAAATGCCCATAAAACACTCACAAATACACACACTTATGTAGATATACATGCATACACAGCTTCATACAGAAGGTAATTTATCTTCATGAAAATATTTTCAGTGTAGCCAAATCACTTTTCCTGCTAAGGAATATGGTAAAACATGGCTATAAATGGTATTATACAAAATTGCAATGCTTGTGGCCCTTGAAAGTTTTTCTCTCCAATTATTTTTCTGTCTGGAGAATAGGTTGTTCTTAAAGACTTAGTGTCCCTGGCCAGCCTGTGAGTGAGAAAATTGCATGTTGATAATATGGTTTGGGGGCTGTGACGACTTGCTTAAAAATTGGATTAAAGTCAACATTTTTTTCACGTTATTGCCCATCAGAAAGGGGTTACATTAATACCTTTAAATCACATGAAAATAAGTGCTAAGATGGAAATGAAAGATTTCATATGTGTCTCTACCATTCTTTATCCTTCATTGCACCTACACAGTACTCATAACTATTTAAAGCTAATTAAAATGAGGATTGAACATGGTGATCTGAGAAAGAAAGAAAGAAAGCATTTCAGTCACATTCTTTTTTATGATTTCTCAGTGAACCGCTGTAAGGTCTGTTGCTCCTAGAAATATAATGGAGAGGTAGCTGGATTGCTCTGGGATTGGTAATATGATGTAGAGTCTTTTATTTCTGCATTGTCAGTACAATGCCAGTCCAAGTCTGTGACTAAAAGTTGTTACCATCTGATGGCTCTTCAATGGGCTATTGGAAATGAGTTTCATGGTTCCAGTTTCCAGCAGTGAGGCATCCACATCAGAAAAGCCATCCTTGCACTTGGCAGTACTAATTGGCACCCTTGTCACCAGCGAAGGACTATAATGGGCCGATGGTAGTCCCTTCAGATCAGAGCTTAGGAGCATTGCTGTTGAAGCTTTTATTCCTGCTCCCTGTGCAGTACATTTTTTGTCGACAGACAGAGACATTTCCAGAACTGTCAGTCTGATACTTTTTTACCAGAAGTTACTATACTCTAACAAAAAAACCCCACCATTTTTCAGAGATTTGTGCAGAGATTTACAGTGTTTCATTTTTAAATTATGGTTTTCAACAAGGATGTTTAGAGTATATTAGGACTTCCTAAATTGTTCACTTAGATGTTAATGGTTTTGGGAAATAGAATTAAAATCATACACTATCTTGGGTACCCATGTTACTTCCACAGTGTCACAGAATTTTGTCTTAATATATTCCTGCTGTATCCTTTTGAGGTGAGAACACCTAGCCTTGTCTTTTTATAAAAGTGAAATAAGGGATATGGACAGATATCTTTTTCCAATTCTAAATGTGCTGGTTCGTAGAAATCTCTGTCCTCAGCTGCCCTCCTCCTAGAAGTTACTGACTCCTCTGCTGCTCTGGCAGAGCAGTTTATATGAATGTCCCCCGTGTTGCTCCAGGGAAAATCAGACTGTTTCAGACCACACAATTATTCTACTAGAAGTAGACTTGCAAATTTTGCCTGAGGGCACTTGGAGAAATTTCATACAAGCTTTCACCAGTGTTTACATGAACTCAGTAAATTCTCGTAGTGTGTAACAGTGAGGCCCTAATTTCCTCTTCTGACAAAGATGTGACCAAAAGAGAAAGTTTTTCCAGACTGCAGGCACAAGAAACCTTGCTAGATCTTTAGGGCAAAAAAGTAACTTAGGTCAGTGCTAGGCTAGCCAAATGACACTAGCACTTAGCTGGGATACTTGCTACCAGACTGATAGTTAAAAGAGATTAATTCTATTAACAGAATTCATTGCAGAGCAAAAATAAGGCCCAGTTCCGTAGGGCACATATTTTCTTTAAGGATATTAATATTTCTTTAAAGGCAATGAAATAATTTACATATTGAATCTCAGGTTCTTGCTTCCACGTCTTGATGAACTGAGCTTTATAGTAAAAGCAGCATTTAAAAAACTTTGAAAAGGATTGAAAGAACCTGGGACATGAAGAGACAGAGCGCAAGAGAAGAAACAGGAAAGGAAGGGGAAGAGAAAGATGGAGATAAGAAAGAAAGGAAAAAGAAAGACAGAGCCTTAAATTTCTATTCTTTTGCTAGACCCAAATGTTATTTAAGATTCTGCAACTTGCTTAAAAAATAACTTTTAACTTTTAGTTAAAACATTAAAACATAAAAGCTGTTTTAATGTTAATTTTGGCCATGGACAGAAGCAGAAGTGTGAAACATCTCACCATGAGCTATCTTTCACATTACATTTCCTTCCAGTTTGAAGTTTCAAGCAGTTAGGATCAACATTTGATTTTGGATCCTAATTGCAATTGAACCTGAAACTTTTCATCTACTTTCATCACTAATTAGGAGAGTTGAGTCCATGTTTACATAATAATAAATAGCTACTGAGAGCTGCTTCTGAGAGAATATGAGATCCAATGAACTTCTACTGTATCAGTCCTTCAGCAAATTATGATAAATTAAATGGTGGAAGTCAATACCATGGACTCTGATCAGGATGAAAATTTTGTAGTTATAATAAAGTCTTTTGAGCCTACAAGACTTGAGAGTTCTACACTCAAACTGCTCAGGTCCTTTTTCAGTGCTTATAACTGTGATAGCTGAACAATACCATGATCTCTGCAAGTCCTCTTTTCCAGTCAGTGACATTCATGAAAAATGAATTATGAGAGTTTGTATTCTAATAACTAGGATGCAGTGAAGACTAATTATAGATTTTTCTTATTAAGCAGTCTATGTTATTAATGAGAATAGCAGCTGTGACAAAATTTATGAATTATCTGCACATTTATTTGAATAAAAGAAAGAAAAGATGGCCAGTAACTTCTTGAAAGAGGAGGAGCTTTCCATGGTTTTACAAAATTGAGATGCTAGATATATGCTTGAAAGTATTATTTGTAAGAAAACAAAATATGTAAGAACACAAAGTACCTTAGTAAATCGTAAAGTCCCTTCTTATACTTAAAAAGCCTAAAGTAAAAAATTAAAAAGAGGCTGTTTTCCAAAAGAGAATAAGTAAGACTGTAAACTCATTTGGTAACTAGAGATAATGTCTGAATTAGAAAATGCTAGAAATTGGTGTCTCCCTTTTAATAAGTAACATGCAGTGCAAATTGCATGCCAGAATAACTATCTGTGTATCTAGAGCTGTTTTTCCTCTAAGTTCATCAGCTGAAGTACAATAAATATTTTTTTTGTCATTTTGAATCAGGTTCACTGCTGCTGCTGATTTGGGTGGGCAGTTGTGTCTATCTGTGTATATGTTTTGAATAAGTGTAATGTATGATGTAACTAGTGGGAATGCATTCTGAATTGTGGCACCAGTTTGACCTTGGAGTCAAACTTGAGCTGAGGCAACCAGACAAATACCAGAGAAGAGAATGGCTATTGTTAGAGAGGACCTTAAACACAGGCATAAGGAGAATGTGGTTTGGAAATGTGCCTTTAGATTTTGATGGTTATTGGTGTTTGTTATTCTGTTATTCTGACACTGACAGAAATGTGTGGGTTTTGTTGTAAACTAGGCAGTCAGGTCTTAATTTTTGGTTATGTTCTCTAGTTGAGTAGAGTTACTGCAAGATGATTGAAATGCCACAGATGTGAATAGATAGACTTACAGGAAAATAATAAAGCCAGATATATGGACTTCATGTTCTTTAAGGTATTTCTTTTCTGAATGCTTTGTGCTTGCTCAGTCTTTATGTCTTTACAAAACAAGTATTTTACTGCAGAATGCACTACTGAATTGTTGTGTATCTCTTCTCACATGAAAATCCTTGAAAACCACAAGACTTGTGTTTTTCATAGGATTCTGGAGAGTGTGATAGGACTGGAGAATCTGGGTGGATGACATTTCAGAGCCAGGGCATTGCCCTATTACAGCCATAGCTACTGCATGTTCTCTTACTCTGTGGTTAATGCAAGACAATTCAGGGCAGCTTATCCCTCAAGATTTTTTACCATGAGCACTTCATTTTTCACAGTATTGGGAGAACAGCTTTTGTAAGTGGATACTCTTGTGTAAGGTGGGGTTTTTTTGTGTCAAAAGTATCAGCAAATTTCTGGTGAGTATTCACCAGAAAGATTTGACCAGATCTCCAGTATTGACCCTTCAAGGCTCTTTCTTGGAATAAAATCAGATGTTGAAGGTCATGATCTAAATGTTTAATACAGATATGTCTCATAAAATGGCTCACACGGAATTATGCAAAGCTATCCATGGTTAAGGGAATCAGTGAAATTACATTATTAGCAAAAAAACTTGTAAGCAATGGCATAGAACAGGTTTAACTGCAGAACTGGAAACCCCAGACATTTTCAGCCAGAATGATCCCCTTCCTTTGGAGAGTGCTCTGGTTGTGAGGGCAGATGCAGCACATTTGAAGCAAAAATGAGTTATTTTTTCAGCAAAAGTGTCGTGATGTGATTTCCTTTGGTCCCAGATGAGCTGAAGATATGGAGGTACTAAACAGCTCTTCTGAGTGTTGAGCATCTGAAAATTGTAAAAGGAGAAATTCAGAGCAGTATCTTTTCCCCTTATTTCTGAAACTCATGAAATTGCTCTGAAAAAGACATATACTTTTATATTTGACTAGATAGTGATAAGCAGAAAGTTTTTGAAGAAAATAGCCTATTGGGTAAAAAGACTTAGATAACGCCAAAAGGTTTCTGTGGACCATCTTCTCTTTGCCAGGCAAACAGAATACTCTGTCAAGGATGAAACTTATTTTCAAAATAGAACATAACCACTGCTAGAGAATGCACTTCTTGCCTCTCCATTTACCAAGGATTATCTTCATCTTTTATTTTGCTTATAACTGCTTCACCTCTTTACTCCTTGTATTTGAACAGAAACATAAGCTGATAGATTTTCTTGAAGTATGTTCTGCAAGCACATCCTCTGGGGACACTGCATGGACCTGTCACATGCTGCTGAGGTGACCTGGGTAGAGGATGACTTTAGCACAGTTCTGGTGGGAGTATGTGATGGTCTTCCCTGTCCCGGGCGACCTCACAGTGTACAGAAAGGTCCAGTTTTCCAACACCTTGCTGAAGGAGTAGTTTGGAGTAGTTTGTTCGTGTTCTCAAGGCAGTTTATTAGTCCCTTATCAAAAGTAGATTTCTCTGCCCTGCTGAGGTCGACACAGCAAGAGTCCAGAGACACACTGTGCCCAGCCCGGGTCAGCTCTATTCTTATATACTGTCAACTATGTATTCAATGTTTACCATTAATTTCCAATCCATGATCCTTACATTACATTGTCCAGCTCTCTGACAAACCAATCCAAAAGTGCCAACATCACCAAGAAGATGGAGGTTATGAAGAAGAAAAAAGATAACATGCCACGTGTAAAAATTCTCCATCTTGTGCCTCAGACCCACCTGTACAGATATTCAAACCTCCGTACAGGGCTTCAAACCCCTCTGGACATACACTTAAATTTTTTCTTTTAATTATAACTACTACTATTTTTCTATCTAAGCTTTTGTGACCTGAAATTCTTCATACAAAGTTGATAACCTGTTCCATGGATTAAAATCAGAGCCACAGGAATTCTCAGTATCAATCCGGGGTCTCTGACACCTCTGGCAAGGCTGAAAAGCCTCCTGACCAGGTTTTGGGTCATTCAAAGGTGTCATAGGAACCCCCTGGGTTCCAACAGGAGTACTCACCTGTTCTGTTTTATCTGATACTGCAATGACACTGCAGTCTGAGTCACGCACTGATTGTCCTTACTATTGGACACTTGCCACCTCTTCGGACATCTTTTTGTTATTACAAGATACCACAGGTTTTCCATCCCATGTTCCAGGCTACATACACAGGCTACATACATACACATAAAATTATTTCCTAGAATCTCTTGTTCTCATATCTCTTGATATGAGAAACTCCTATCAGTGTTTCTCAACATGTGCTCTGTACACTGACATCCATTTGTAAGACCCAAGATGGAGTCTGAAAAATGGCACTAGAACC
This sequence comes from Bombycilla garrulus, assembly GCA_013400315.1. Classification (NCBI taxonomy): domain Eukaryota; kingdom Metazoa; phylum Chordata; class Aves; order Passeriformes; family Bombycillidae; genus Bombycilla; species Bombycilla garrulus. Next base: position 362,225 of record VXBU01006137.1, read on the forward strand.
TTACACTTTCATCTCATATAAAAGTATTCCTACGCAGGTGGGTGAGCAAGGAAACAAAACTTCAAACTAAATACTACTATACTACTACTACTACTGCTACTACTAGTCTACTACTACTACTATTACTACTACTACTATTACTATTAATTCAACAGAAATATCAAAATAGGATTCAGAAACTAGTCAACTAAAAATTAGACTAAAAGACACTATAAAAGAGGATGTATGAGTAGTCTTTAAGTAACAAATGATGGTATAGTTTAGAAAAAAAAAAAGAGAAACACTGATCTAGATGATACTGAGCATAGTAAGACATCATATAGATTCCTGCAAGAAGAAAGAATGTTTTTCTACACATGATCTGTGGGCTCATGTGTCTGTGGCTTTTCTCAGAGGTCTTAAAAGGTAGCTGCTTGAAGGACATGTTCAGTAAGTAACATTCCATAGTCCAGGGTTTGAGCAGTGCTGGAATTTATTTAGAGATCTATACATTGACCTATACCTACTCATGCGATGGCTCCAAAGCCAGCAATGGGCCTTTCTTCTCTCTTTTTTTTACTTTTTTTTATTTTTTTAATCATCCCTTGTTGCAAAAGACAGTGACTATGAACCAGGGAAGACAAGGAAAACAGAAATGCCAAACCATTGACCCCAGCTCTTATGTGATGCTGAAAAGGTACGATCAGTTGAAAAAAATTCTCCTGTTCTATCATTGTAGTTGTCTTTTATTGCAGTTTTCATTTTAAATTCATAGTGGTTGCGGTAACCTGCTGAAAGCCTGACATGGCTTCCTTGCCATTGGTACAGAATATCTGCCATTGGGCTTCATGACTCACTAAAAAATGAAGTTTTCCTGCAAGGATGTCAGGAGTTTTGTGTTTATTCCAATAACTATCTTACAAGTTTTCCTTTCACCAAGTAAGAACAGTTCTACCCCGTGGGCTGTTCTCTCCTTTAAGCTGATAAGGCCGCGTGTGTGCTCCATCTGCAGGGCTGCTGCCACACACAACTGGCTTGACTAAGGACGGGGACGGGGACGCCTCACAGCAATAGCATTAAGACACAACATGTTTTTTTTTCTCCTCATTGTTCTGATTTTTATCTTCTCTTCCTTGGTGAACAGTTTATTTCCCTTCCTGTTTGCTGAAATTTTCCCCCTCCATTTCTCTAGTGATGCTCACCACCCCAGCCTTATGGAGGTCATTCAGTCTGGAAAGCTAATTTTTTTTTTTCTTTGGGAGCTTGCTTGCCAAGCAAGTCTTCACAAGTTCTCAGAGCTTTGCAGGCAACTAAAGTAATTACAGGATTAAACTCATTAATAATATACATATAGAAAAATCACTTTTCGCACAGAGGGAGCTCTGGAAAAGGTAAAGGTATTTAAATGTCACTGATGTAAATTTCTGTGTACATCTCTGTGTATATGTAGGCATCACTAAAACAGGTTGCCCAGAGAAGCTGTGGCTGCCCCATTCCTGAAGTGCTCAAGGCCAGGTTGGATGGGGCTCTGAGCAACCCGTCTAGTGGAAGGTGTCCCCGCCCATGGCAGAGTGGTTGGAATGAGATGATCTGTAAGGTTTCTTCCAACTCAAGCCAGTCTATGACTCGATGATTCTATGATTTATAATATATGTGTGCATTTTTATCTGTGTATGTCTGATGTCTACATACACTGCTGTAGCTGCTATTACAGTGTTGTTTGAGATGGAGCATTACTGATAACAACTCTAAACCTCACTTCATATACAGTAAATTCTTTTAACACCCCGTGCTTACCTAGTACAGCAGATTGTACATTCATTACCTGATGACACATGAAACAACACACTGATAACAAGATTCAATTCCCTCTACATTCACCTTGTTTTTCTCTTTTTTTTTCCTTCCTTTTTTTTTTTTCCTGTGGATTTACTGAGTTTGTTACTGTGAAGTTTGTAAAAGATGCACAATCCTTACTGTATTCAGGATAAACAGTGAGGAAATGCAAATAATCTCAAAAGCAAGAAGGAATGGGAAGCAGAAACTAATAGTTACACAGGGCTGTGCAGGCAGGGGCAAGCAGTAGGACTCCACAATGTGTATTGAAGATTATATATAACTTTGGGCATGCATGGTGCATGCACACACACAACACTCTTGAATATTGATGGGGCCATAATAATCATTACAAAGAATTTTAATAATGAGGTAAAAATTAGACATTTGCTGCCACAATAATACCCTTAAATATACCAAAATCAAGCCAGCAAGATTGGGCTTCAGTTATTCATTGGCTCTGTTGATAATCTACCACTGCACAGAGTGATACTTCAAAAAGGGTTTTGTATCATACGTCTATTTTGGTCTGTTCTCACCATGGTGTCTCATGGTGCCTTCTTATTAAGTCAATTTTTTTTCTTTTTTTTTTAATCTCAGACTAAATGTGATTTAAATATTCCACACAGGTGTTATCTGAATTAAAAGGGATGACTATTGCTAGTAGCATGCTTTCTTCTTAATAGCACAATGCACACAGCTTCTTCTGCTCTCCATCCTTATGCTGCATGCTGCTTAACTGTGGCTTTTAAGGTTTCATCAATTCCTACTGACACCTTACTGATAAATAGGTCGTTCAGAAATTCAGCTGCGTCCTAGTTTGAAGGGTTATGAGGCTGAGAGGGTACTGAATCATTTCCTTGCTCTTTCTTTCACCTCCCACAGCAGGCAAACCCCACCCAGTAAATCTTTGATGAAGGGATTATAAATATTAAGTAATTCACAGAAGTAGCTTAAATTTCCCATGAATAAAGGAAAGACGCACAGCTGGATGTTCTCCCTGTTTGAACTGAGAGTCAGAAATGGGCTGGGGTAACTATCCACTGTCCCTGAAATGCAAAGCATGAAGAACCTCACCTTCCTTAGCTATGTAGGCTACAGCTGAGCCAACACTTTCTGGGACTGCTCGGCAAAGAGTGGGAGCCAAACACGCACGTGGTCAATGCCCAACCTGAAACAGCTGCCTTGAGCATGTGAGTTGAAGGAGGGATGGTATTTCTCATAGCGTGGTCTGATGTCCAAGTGGGTGGGAAGAGAGGTCACAGGAGGATTGCCACAGCCTTGGCAAGATAACAACCTCACATCCTGTCCCTTTTTGTTATCTTCATTTTTGGAGCAGCAGTAATTATACCCCTATGGAAGTCTCTCCTACAACAACTCAGAGAGAATGCGCAAGTCCCTAGTGCCACGGGGCCAATACCTCCTCTTTCTCAGGGAAGGTGACAGTCCACAACTGGGCAAGAACACTACCAAGAAAATAGTTTACATTTGTGCAGATCATCTACTTGTTAAGGCTGGAAAAGACTTTTGAGATCATCAAGTCCAACTGTTAATGTAACACTTCACCACTAAACCATGACCCCAGGTGCTCCATCTAGAAGTTTTTTGAACACTTCCAGGGATGACGATTCCACCACTTCCCTGGGCAGCCTGTTCCAGTGCCTAAATACTCTTTCAGCAAAGAAATTTTTCCTAGTAACTAATCTAATCCTTCACTGGTGCATCTTGAGGTCATTTCCTCCTGTCCTGTCACTTGTTACCTGAGAGAAGGACTTGGATCAGAGTAGCAACACACAGAATTGAGGCTTACCTCATCTCACTGGTCGAGAAAGTCCAATTTCTTTTGTTTTCTATTTCTTCCCATGATGTTACAGGATGTTTCTTGCGACAACATAGTTCTTAGGGGATTGTCTAGAATACACTTTGGCAGTGTGACACATTTTTTGCCAATTGGGTCATAAATTTTACTGAAACCTTCTAACTTCTGATTTTTAATGACCTTTAACTAGTTATTTGACTTCTGCTTTTGGGGGAATCCACAAGTGTCTTTTTATGTACAGACCTAAACTGATAAGAGCTCACTTGGAAAAACATACATATAGTCCAGGATATTGTAGCTTTTAATCAATTACATTGATTTATTGCCCTTATTGGTTCACTGATGTACATTGAATGATCTGATTTCTTAGATTTCTTTGTGGGGTGGGAGAGAGGGGAGGAAACAGAGGCTTTTGATTAGTATCAATTTTTCTGTGAAGCTATAAATGGTAAAATGCCAGGATGCAATGTGTTCTGATGATATATTGGTTACAATTAAATTGAACAATGACTTGCTTATAAATCAAAGCAAAGGAGGAATCATAAACCATTCCTAACCAAGTGACCATAGAGATTTTGAGATGAAAGGACGAGCACAGTTGTTTTTCCTACAATTTATACTCAATTATTTGTGCTCTGTCATGCATGGATAACAAACAAATCTTTAAATCATTTCACATTCTTCCTTTAACAGCTTTAGAATTGATTTTTTAAAAGTTTATTTTATTAAGTAGTGGTGTATATTTAGAAGGAAAATCATATAAAATAAATAAGAGAAGCTGAATTTTTTCTTAAATACCCTAAGACAAACCCACAAAAAGTAAGGTGGGCTGGTTTTCTTTTTTTCTTTTCTTTCAGTGCTCTGTCAAATAACAGGCAGAATAACAGAAAATCACATTTATAACTTATTCAGCAGATTTGATTCTCAGGGACAATGTGTTCTAATGTAGCTGTATAATCAGTTCTTTCCTCCCTCTCCTATAAGCAGGGCATTGTGCTGTGATATAGCACAATAAACTGGTAAAAAAATAAATAAAAGACTCTGCTAGAAATAGTCTGTTTTAAAGGCAGGATATTATTGAATTGTGTATTATGCTGCTACATAGACTTTGTGGATAATGTTCACAAAGTAACGCATCTGCTTGTTTTATCAATTCCCTGCTTTATTAATTCAAGACTTTTTAACATACTTGAAAAGAACAAGCACAGATTTGTGATAAAAGCATCAAAAATAATGTCAGTCAGAGAACCTGAGCTCTATTCCTGATCCTACTGAAGATTTTCTGCAGAAATATTACCTAAGCCACTATCTTCAACGTTCATAGACATTAAGTTTGGATCGCTTATACGATCATCTAATCCAATCTTCTATATAACGTAGGCAAATAACTTTTTCAGGATTTCTACTTCAAGTCTATATTGTACTTGAGCTGGAGAAAATTAGACACTTAAATCTCAGGCAGAAGGGGCCAAGGATTTGAATCCTCTTTGCCAAAGTGATGAACATCTTCCATTTTCTTCTTGAAGTTAAAGACAGCTGTGCATGTTCAATACCTCTAAAATTAAGGCCATCTTGAACAACCTTTACCGTCTTTCAGTAAAGGTTATTTATATTTCTCTACCTCTCATCGGTGTTATGAATTCACTTCTATTTGTAAGACACTTGAAGGGAGGTGTTATAGAAATTGAAAATATAGCCATACATCATTTGCATTGACTTGAATGTGCTCTGAGAGACAGACAGAGAGGGAAAGAGAGAGAGAGAGAGAGAGAGAGAGAGAGAGAGAGAGAGAGAGACAGAGATATCTTTCTGGATATGGAGACAGTGCATGTATAAGGCTGTACAAGGCTGTTTCTCCTGTCTCCTGGTCATATACTTATCTGTAAGCGCAAAATATTTAGAGGTATCTATGTCATATACAGAGGAAATAAAGATTTTCTGGGGATCAGAAAGAGAAAAGGTTAATAAAAAATCCGAAAGGTAAAATCAACTAAATAAACTTGAAAATAAGAAGGGCACTGCTGAAATGACTTTATAGTGGACACATTTTTTATTTTGAGAACAGGAAAAGTGAAAGAAAATAAATGGATGATTTAAAATGCAGCGTTGAAACAGCCTTGCTTCTTGCATAGGTCTTCTGAATGGGATTTGGTTCTGTGTGAAATTAAATGCATTGCATTTCTAACACCCGGGACATATTAGAAAGTGATCTGCATTGCCTTGGGATTTTTAGCCCACGCACAATTTGAGTATATTACTCCAACAATTAAAATGCAAGCATACTTTCTCAAATAAATACTTAATTTAATCCTCCTTCAGGACAAAAGCATTTTAATATATATAAAACATATATGTGTATATGTATATAAATATTTGGATTTTTGGTTTTGCTTTGTTTTGAGGAGATCATATGAAAAATATCTTTCCTTAACGATGCATTACAAGCAAATCCCCACAGAAAACATGCCAGAATTGTCAGGCATTGCTTGGCATATCTTTAGTACAGATCAGGACACATAACAAGATTTACCCACTGCCTTGGAGACAGAGAAGGGGTTGTCACGAGGACAGTTCTTCAGAGTTTTTACAAAAATGCATGGCTCCATCTGTCTTCCCTCTTTTCCTTGGCTACGAGAACAGCCTAGCAATTTCAATAACCCAACAAGGGACCTCATGCACCAGGAGAAGTGAGGAACAGATTTTTCAATTTGGCACCATTCTGATTTATTTTTTTTTAAATGGCAGTTGAAATAATTATCCACAACTACAGGCAGCTGATGGATATCATGTTTAATCTATGGATCCAGCTTCACGCTCTGCACTGTGTACTGAGGATAAACAGGGATGTTATGAGTGAGAGAGTTGTATGAAATAGTTCAAATACAAATTAAAGCTAGAATGGTTTGTCTTTTTACTGACTTCACAGAAAGGAAACTACTGGAACTGTTTTATAGGTATCACCTGATTTCACAGGTTCTAAAATAGTAAATAATAAGATGCTGATGCCCTTACCCTGAAATGCTCATGTTTAAAACCATATCCACAGTCATACATAAAATATAAATATGTACACACAATCAAAACATGCACATAATCAAAGGCCAGCTGTATTTTAGCATAAATGTATAGAAAAACTTTGCTTACTCACTGACTAGGAAATATCCCACTGTAAATTTCAATACTCTCTATGATATTTTTTTCTGATGAAGAAAAATGGGAAGTTTCAGTACACTGTATTCATTAAGCCAGATAATAATTTTAGCATAGTTTTGCAGTCCAGTGGATTGTTTTTAGAAGTTTTAACAATTCAGGACCCATCAGGATTTGACATTCAGATATTGAAGGATTTTATAGACTGTTTGATGGGGTAGATGGTATGGGAAGTATCTCCAAACTTCAAATCATAGGTGATTTTTTTGAGATTTGTTTATTAGACTAATGCAAGAAATCTTCTTTCCCTCTCCAATTGATCTCACTGCTCAGTTTTTGGCTTTTTTTTCCTACTTCAGAGATGGTGTTTCTTATCATAGGCTTAAAGGACAGACTTCCCCAATGGCTACAATTTTCTGACAGTGAGTTTCCTGGTAGTTTTGCAATTACTTTTCAGAAACTGTGGCTTTTTCAAGCAGTTCTTTGAGCACAGAGCAGAAGATGCAGTTGCACATATTTTGGCTAAATTTTGACTTCCAGGTAGATTTTATATTGTTCTGCTGCTGCTATTGTGATTTCAGCTATAGAAATACCTAGAAGATCTAGACTTGGACCAGACAAAGAAACCAGCAGTTATTGCACTATGAACTGTACAGAGAACAAAATTAAGTCTTTGTCTCAAGGCTTATAGGCTATGTATCAGATGAGAAGTGTAAAGGACAAGTGAGCAGAAAAGTATAATAAAAAATACTGTTTATCATCATAGGGTCTTGGTATATCAAAATCTTAATTCTTGCAACTGTTTTCAGAGGGACCAGGGCAAAGGAGAGTTATAAGCATAGATTTAAAAGAAGGTAATGAAACAGCTCTGTTCATAGGGAATTCCTCCTATGCCTCTATGAAAAGAACAGAAATCGTGCTTAAAATTCAGCCCCATTAAATGATGGAGACTGGTTTTATAAACTGATCAAAATAGACATTTTGTCACTTTAAGATGATGGACAAGTTGGCTTTGCAAATGGAACTAATTAGCTGTTATTGAGTGCAATATTGAAGGAGGGTACAAAAAAAAGTGATGAAGAAGAAGGGAGTGAATCGTGCATGAATAAATCTGAGGGGCTGTGAAAATGATCTTTACCTCATTCTTAACAACTGTTTGCTGTGGGACAAAGGTGTTTGCACCAAGAGAACAGAAGGACTTTGTAGGAGTAAAATTTTAGAAGGGGAGTATCTCAGCCCCATGGATGGAGGAGAAACCTGAGGCTTGGATGTGGTACTGAGACAGCGCCTGGAAGACCCAGAGAGGTGCCTCACTAGATTTATCCTGCACTGCATACTGTGTATGAGCACTTGGCATGTCCATTGCTGCTGAGGAAAACGAGCTCTGACCCCTTCTTACAAGCACAGCGGGGTTTGTATAGACAGAAAGGTGAGAGCCACCCCTGGGGATGGTGAGTGCCCGCCAAGGGCTCTGGCAGTCTGGCTGCATTCGCCTTTTAAAGCCTTCACATCTGGGCCCCTGGCAGCATGGCTTTTAATTATCCTTTTAAGCTCTGCCTCTACCCACTTTAGTCAGGAGAGCACAAGAAGAGATTTTCTTTCTACCTCTTCAGTGTCAAGATAGGTTGCTTTGCTTTTTCTTTCCCTTGAATATACTGATCTCTGAGACACTTCATAATTATCCTCTGTTCCAACCTTAGCTGATCCTGTTTTCTTCTCTCCCTTTTGGTGACTGATTTTTTTTATTTTTTTATTTTATCAAGCATGCTTTTTAATCATGTTTTTTGTTGCATTTTAATCATGGTTTTATTGCCCCTTGCAGCCCCTTGAGCATAGTATAAATATTATCATAGCCTTTCAATGTTTAAAGGATACCATTTCTGTTATGATAAAATATGTCATTACTAAATGTGTCAGGAACAGTCACCTTTTTTTTCTCACATGGTCTTTGGTTGTTGTTCTGTAGGAAATATGCTTAACAGCCCTCAGCTTAGCTTTTCTGAGTGAAGAACTAGGATATAGCCAGTTTCTGTTGTTTTTAAGAAAAAAGAAAAATCACAGCCTCTGGCTTAGTTGCTCAGCTAATGTAAAATGGCACAGTGTTATTAAAATCAATGAGACTTGGGCCAGGTTGGTCTAGCCAGGCTATTGAGTGATACTAATATATCATATGGTACATTAAATTTCTAGAGTAATAATATAGCTAGAAATTTCCATTTGCCTCCCAAATTTTAGACTGATTCACTTACAAATTACAGTGCTGGATGAAGGGCATTAGAAACAACGGTCCTGGTGCTTCTTTCAGATTAAGTGCACATTATTTTTTCCCTGGGTGAAATTCTGGCAAATTTTAATCTTTGTTGGATCCAGCAGGGCTTCAAACCATGTTTTTAGGTATGATGAGGCTTTTTTAGAAAAAAAATGTTGATTCTCCATTCTTGGTGCCTTTTGCAATTAATGATAATGTTTTCTGAGTTTTTCTTCCACTTCAAACATGGAAGAGCTGCTTTGATTTGATAGTTGATACTCTGGACAGAGTGTGATTTGTACAGGCCATCTCATGAAATGTCACACTGAGTGTAACACAACTTTATTCAAGAACAGAAAATTGGTACAGGGTCTGTGTGGCCTCAACAACTTGACTGTACACTCCTCCATCACAGGATCAGGGTCTCACTAAACCCTGTGTGTTAAAAATTTCTTAGAGAAGATAAAGTAAGGGCCATCACAATGGAAACATTTTGATCAACAGCACAAAAAGTAGCTGCCTGCACAGAATCACATGAACACCTGAGACCACAGCATGGCAATGGCAACTCCCTGCTGCATGAAAGACAAATTACAAGCACATTTTCTGTAAAATATGTTCCTGATGTGCAGGTTTTTTTATGCCTGCATTTTGATTTTTGTTTTTATGAATTTCATTATCATATGGAAAGTATTGCAGATTTTAACAGATCAATTTTAAAGACAGATTCTTCTCGGTTACTTCCTTCGTGATGACTGGGGCTTTAAAATTATTGCATAGATTAAAATGTCAATCTGTTTGGAAGTCCTGAAATCATTGTCCTGTACTGTAGGGTTGTGCAGGATCAGTGTCCAAGAAAGGACTCTGAATGGGTCAAGTTGAAGAGACTTTAGAGCAACCCCATCTGTTTGTAAACAGGCAGAGACTGGAAGTGTTTAAAGGATAGTGTTCCCAACAGAAATAGCAGGGAATCATTAAACAGATTCAAGAAATCTTGGAAATGTGGAATTTCTGTACTATTGGAAGATTCCTTTTCTTAAGGAAAAGACTCTGAAGCCACCAGTCACAAAGTCCTTAATGAAGTGACATTTTGAGGAAAGACACAATTTTTCAGGTCAGTCAAACCATTCTTTCCCCAACAAGGAGACTATGTTTTGCTACTATTTTTGCACGAGTTTCTGCATTTTTTCAAAAGAAAACATAGAATCATAGAAGCATAGACTATGTTGAGTTGGAAAATACCCATCAGGATCATGGAGTCTGACTCCTGGCTCTGTCCAGGTCACCCCAAGAATCCCAGCATGTGCCTGAGAGCATTGCCCAAGCTCTTTCTGAACTCAGACCAGCTTGGTGCTGTGGCCACTTCCCTGGGAAGCCTGTTCCAATGCTCAACCACCCTCTGGATGAAACCCCATAAAATATATGTTAAGAATAGGGAAATAATTCTATTTAAAACCTGAAAGCAAAAATATTACATTTCAACACAGTTAAACTATATTCCAAATAATTTTATTGAAAAATACATTTTTTTAATCTGAAATTAGAAGCAAAATAAAGAAAAAACCCCAGAACTCAAAGAACTGACATTTTCTTAAGAGCCAGCAACAGCACTGAGATATTTTTCATCTGGTTTTAGTTGCTGAAGTTTGACTGTCTTTTGTACTGAAATAAAGGGTTATGAAAACTTTTGTACACTACTTCTTGCCTTTCACCAGTTTTCCAAGAATTCACCATCAGCCAGGTCTATGTGAGCTCTGCACTCTGTCCCTGATAAGGGTTTTTTAATGAAAGAAAAGAGAAAATAACTCCCAGCTGAATACAGTTCTTCAGTAATATCGCTTGTAATGATAAATGCCATAATTTGCCTAAGTTCCTGTGTACCATTCTTACCCCTATCACTGGTAAGAATCTTTTTATCTAAGGAACATCCATGATAATTTAAAAAATACAGTTTCAGATGGCATAAAAATTTAAGTTCTTTCTGAAATTAAAATTAAAAGCATTTAGCAAGCAATCATAACTACATTCCAGTTAACAATTATATAAGATAATCAAACATCATACTCTAAAACTCTGGCAATGGGAAGCAAAAGAGGATTTTACATAATTATCTATCTTTGTTACAGATGGGTTTTTAAAACCTCTTCTCCACTTAAAATACCAAATACTAGTTGCAGAGCAGCAGAGGGGTGGCTAATCCTGTGTGCTTTCATGTGGCTCTAAACCACAGGACACATGGTGAATCAATGGGAGAGATGATTGAAGAGCAATTCACAGACGGGAGATGACAATGGCTCATCATGGCTCCTATTTTGGGAATTGGTGGGGCCATGCATATAGTCTTTCAAGGTCACCCAGAGATATCAGCTTCATTAGCCCCTTCTGGCTCAGTCCTTGCTGTTAGCAGGAGAGGCTGATTACACCCACGGTCCCTGTGCCAGCACGGCCCATTGCTCCTCTTCCTGCAATGTGATTTAGCCCTGGCAAGGAAACCTCCCTTGAACAGCTCAAGAGGTACATATGGCTCGAGAGCCACATGTTGCTCACTCCTGGCCTAAGCCAATGAGACACAACATTGGTTTGATTGTCTCAACATTTCCTCATTAACATGTATCTGCAGATTGATTTTCAGCACACTTCTGATGGAAATTATTTCTCTCATAAAAATCAACAGTTGTTCAGAGAAAATCCCATATGAGAAGATTAGATTTCTTCTTTATATGCTACAGATCATGGGCTTTTTGGGGCAAGATAGGTTCTAACAGCTATTAGTATAAATGAGCCCAGTGCCTGCTGGCTTTAGCAAGGACAAGATGAACACATGCCCAAAACTTACTTTTTTTTCTTTTTATTTCTTTTTTTTTCTTGTTTTCTTTTTCCTTTCTTCTCCTTCTTTTTCTTTTTAATAGGAGTTTAAATTAGAAAGGTTCCCTCATCTATCTAATTCATCAAGGGTACTTTGGAAATCCTGTCTCTGGTAGGGGAGGCTTAGATGCTCACACAGAGCAGCTTTATCCCTTGCTTGAAGCCATTTGTTCATGTAATTGTATTATCAGCTCATTGACCAGTACACAATGCATATGCAAATGTGTGCTCTTAAACTGTAATGACGAAAAGTATAATTCATCTAAAAAATAATTTGAAAATCACATACTCTGAGTATGGTCTGTTGCTGTGGAGACTCGAGAGTGCTTGACTGTCTCTGCTCCGCTGTTGGTGTTAAACCAAACCTGTGTACTCCACGACTGAATTACTCTCGTGTCTTTGGTTTCCAGAGGGACAGAGTTTAATGCTGCCTGCCTAAGAAATGCTCAGCTGAATAATAAAGCATGGAAGCTCAAGCTGCAGTAAGCAGTCACTCACATCTTTCCTTTTCCATGACAATCACCAGTGGAGTGGAACAGTGATAATCTCTTTTGGTGACACTGCTACTGCTATTGCATCAGGAGGACTGATATGATGGATGTACACAGGAGTCTCTGATCTTCCAGTGAGCATGTGACTGTACCACAATAGACACAACTCTCTTGGCTATTCAGGAGTAGGAGGCAGAAGGCATAGTGCCACCTGTATGGGCTAGACTGTCTTGTTACTCATAAAATCCAATGGCATTGCCGCTTCCAACTCCACCATTGCTGATAACTCACTGCTATTCAAAGAGATTATTCAAGTGTTCAGAGTTAAAGCTGCAGGACACATTTTTAGTTGGTGTAAACTGGCCAGGTGCCCATCAAGAGATGTCTACTATTATAAGCTTGCTGGTAGAATTATTCTGTATGGTCTGCTCTGGTCTTCAAGTTCTATAAACGACACTTTTGACATAGAAGCTTATTCAGGAAAGCTAATTAAAAAGCATATGGCTTTCACTGGTGACATGCACCCGTCCACAGATGTTGAGAAATTTTAGGCCTGTTCTCTATTTGGATGGGAAAAGAACCATGGCAAAAGCAGGAAACTAATTTTGGTACCCTTAGATGACCTGACAGATAGGAAGCAAGTTTCTGATATGCATCACTCAGATCTCATGCTTGGGTTGTCTGCTTTGTTGTTTCCAAAGGGAAAATATATCTGTGCTTGAAGAGTTTGGAGTAGAACTATTCAGAAATCTACTTTTGAAATAATGACTAAAAAGAAAAGTCAAAGATAAAAACAGGTAAGCAAGCAAAGAACGAGCTGTAGCAGGCTGCCAGATTTAAGTCACATCTGTGAAGTCCTGTAAGGAGCAGAAGTGATTCTTTTAATCTCAGGAGCAACCATATGCCTAATTGTACAGACAGCAGAGCATAGCGTTGGATCTGCTTGTAGCAGACATGCCAAGCTTTGTGCTTTGCCTGGAGTGAACTATGCTGTTTACCAAATGAACACATATATTCACACATATACTCTGAGCTGGAAATACTGGCCATTGAAGCCAGTGGAGATGAGGAGTAACTGTGGAATAGCACAGAAGGTGGTCAGGGAGTAAAGTGGAGACTGTTCTAAGCAAAGGGAAGGATATATAGAGACTATGAGGATGCCTGGTACAGATAAATGTTAGTGTCTGGGAATCATCTGAGAACAAGCAGGGCAGAAGAACTTCTTCACAGAAAGGGTGATTGGGCATTGGAATGGACTGCCCAGGGAGGTGGTGGAGTCCCTGTCCCTAGAGATGTTTAAGCAAAGATGGGATGTGGCACTCAGGGCCATGGTCTGGTGGAAAAGTTGGTGCTGGTTCACAAGTTAGACTTGATCTCAAAGGTCTTTTTCACACTCCTTGATTCTGTGATTCTATGATTACTGGATTAAATGATTTAAAACTTGCTGACAGGAGTCTCAGGCAATTGTACAGAACCTGCTAAATGTTGAAGAAACAGATGGAAAATATCTCTGTCACCTTTCAGCTCTTTCACTTTTTCTTTTGCTTGATGCCGACATCTACTTCCTTACTGTAAAGTACAAAGGGACAACTTCCTTATTTCTTCTTCTATAGGTATTGTAAGAGCCCCTAATGGCCAGAAACCTTAATTGCTAGCAATTATTGAAAATAAAATGTATATCAACAACAACAACAACACATTTATAAAATGCATAACATATATACTTCCTAGCAAGGTTTAGGACAAAATTTTACTGTTGACATTTTCTTCTTTAAAGTTCTAGTTCTTTAAGTTTTAAAACTTTGAATATGTCATGCAGTAGGCAGTCACTTTAAATGACTATTATTTTTAATTAAATGTTGAAATCCTGGCTGGGAATCAACACATATTTTTGAATTTTCAGGCTTTTTTTAGGGTTCTTAAGTAAGATCTCAGCATTGTAATTTTTGACAGGTCTTTTTGAAAATTCCAGTGTGGATAGTGTTATCTCAACCAAATTAATTCAGTTTGATTCATTAAGGACTTAGCCCTTGTGAGATTTTTTTGGCATGTCCATTGCCTTAGAGGCATAATTGTAGAATTAAGTGTATGCAAACTTTTGATCACCTACAAATTAAATTTTATCCTTACCAGTGGCATTGTTTTTTCCCAAGCATTTGATGATTTGTGTAATAGTGTCACTTGAGAGAGATGGGAATTTCATGTATGTGCCTTTAAAGAAGTTGTATCTTTTTTGCTTTAATCTCTGGAGCAACAATTTTCCATCCTTGAGCAAAGCAGGGATGTTTTTAGAAACATTAGATGTTAATTTTTTTTTTAATTACTTCTTATTTACTTTTCTCTCTCTTCTTTGTGGGGCCAGGGGCAAGGAGAGAAGGTGAAAATCAGCTCTGCTGAGGGATGGGTAGGCAAGCTCCCATCCCACTAAACTCAATGGGAGGGTTGCTGTTGATGAGAATAGGTCTCTCTCTGATTCACACAGCTCTCCTGTAACATTCAGTAGGTATCCCAGCAAGTCAGTACAAGCTTTGGGCAGAAATGCATAATAGGGAGAGAATACATTTTTAAAATATTCTCTTTTTTTTTACTTTTTTAAAATTACATTGCTTATAGAAGGCAGCAGACAGAATATAAAGTCTGTTCTGTGTGTCTGTGAATAACTACTAAGATTCCTGCTAGAAGCACTCACATAACAGAAAAGCAAGAATGCCCTAATAAAAACTCTTTAATTTCCCTTCCCTCTCTTTTTCCCCCAGAGTGCCTTTATGTTCTTTTGATGGAAGCTAACTGAAACTAAATATTGAAAAGAGTTAAAAAATTGGTAATTTCTTTTCTCAAATGCAGAAAAAAAGAGATTTAAAATCTGTGAAAGATGATTTTGACCACCAAGCTTGACCTCCTGCAAAGTACAGGACATGGTGTTGTTAATCCCGTAAAGGTACCTGCAACCTGTGCTGGGCTAAGGTAGAGGTTCCAGAAATACATCTTTAATTTATTTGGAGGTATCAGACAATGTAAAATCCACTACCTTGTTTGACAGCTTATTTCATTATTCATATTATTAGAAAGTGGTGCTATGTTTTTAATAATAGCAGATCCACCCATTGCTTTGGAAATAGTTACTGTTTATGTACTCTACTATGTGATTGTCTTCCCTCTGAGTCTGAAGCCTTAATTTGAAAATATCTGTGCCATGGATAATCCATTCAGGACAGGATTTATGGAGATCCTGTGGGGTGCCGGTTTCCGTTAATTAGCGTAGGAGTTAGAAGCCAGAGAAAACCACGGGATCTGCCTGTCCGGCTGCTGGAGTAGAGAATATCCCTTTCTTCATGCGGATGCTAAGCTTCTCCACTCCTGAACACTGTCATTACCAAGCTACAAAAATGTTCCACCCTCATAGCCTGAAATCTTGTGAAAATGGTTCTTTGGCATATTTTCAGCCCAGTGAAAGAGCTTTCTTGTGTCACTTCCTGCTGATCTGCACTGCTCGGAGAGAGGGGGTAAAAATGAAGTTATGGTTGGGCCAGAAACAATGGAGTTTGGAATGACAGCATCTACCTGATTCCTAGAACCATTATTTAAGAGCTTCAATGGAGAAAATATATTTTGGAAAGTAAAGGAGAAAAAAATATTTTATAGGCAGCTGTGCATGTGCTAAGATCCCAAAGGGAACAATTGACTTCTGCAAATCAGAGAAGAAATGTATTTTTCAGGCTACAGATAAGAACAAAAAGGGTTAGGGAAAAACTTCTTCTGCAGCTGAAAAGCAGTGCACTTTTCAGGTAGCTGTTTGGAGTACATGGGAAAACAATTATTTTCATGAAAAATAAAAATCAAAACAAACAAACAAACAATACAAACCAAAAAACCCCCAAAAACTAACCAAAACCCCCCCAAAAAAACAGGAAGCAAAGCAGATATACTAGGAAAGTCCTGTAGTAATGAAGTGGGAAAAAACTTCCTTCTCAACAGATTTATGAGGACTCACCTCACCACACGTGATGGGGATACCAGGCAGCAATATCAACGAGACCCATTATCTGGCACAACGCAGCATAGAACAGGAGCTGCTCTGTACATGCTTGAGGTAGCCTTAGACACAAACTGGACAAGAAGGCTGCTCAGCCTCATTCCCTGTGCTTTTCCGTGGAGAGCAGATGAGACAATAACATTTAATTCATTAAGTGTGTGGTGCGGAGGAGGATGCCATCCTCCCGAAGCAGAGATTGAAGGTAGTTTTGATCTGTTTGCCTAAAACATTAAAGCTTATGCAGCATCTCAGGTACACCCTCTGAGCTCTGTGCTGACGTATCAGTATTACTTCCAGCCTGTTTTCTAGCATGCATGTGATCTCCTTCCCTGTTAAAACCTAAACTAGCCAACAAAATCTTTGGGTGGAAGGTGAGTGATGCGCAGTTTCTCACTGTTGCTGCCTTCTGAATGGAAAAAAGTGTGATTAGCATCTACCAGTGGTCATGCTTCCTCCTCACAGACATTTTTGTGCTATTCAGCCAGGTTGTTTGGCAGTCATTTCTCAGAGGGTCAGGTTCAAATATACCCACATTTGTCTCTCTGCTGGCAGGACTCAGCTCTTGCTCCCATTCATAGTTAGATGAAACTCCCCTTTCCTGTCCTGGTGCTTTCCCTTGTTGCTTCAAGGTTGCTATTGGCAGGTGACATGGAACCCGCAGGTATAGCCTGGGAAGGTTCTCCTTGGTAGTGTGGTGGTAAAATACTAACTAGCAATGGAAGCAATTTTTTCCATGGTATGATTTATACCCTTTGGTTTTTATTGTTTCTCCTGGTGTCACCTTGGTCTGTGAGAATGTGGGTGACCCCTTCCTCACAGCCTTTGAGATAGTGATGAGACTTACTTAATCAGTTCCTTAATAAAACTGTCTTAATAAAGCTTCTTGCAATAGGCAGTCTTAATAAAACTGCTCTGTAGTGATATACGTATGTCCAAGACATAATCAGGGCTCCTACTATGTGCCCTGTCATTGCCAAAGATTTCTTCAGCAGAATACCTTGGGATGGCTGGGATCATGCTCACCACTCATGGCACCTGCCAATGATATTTCAGCAGGTCCTGCTGATGAGACAGAAGTTAGGTCCAAGGCAGACTATTCAGTGGGTGAGCAGGAATTGGATAGCTCAGGGGTTGGTATCAGTCAAGCATCTATCTATCCGTTAATAACAACTAAAGTAACCTGCAATTTCTTTATCTGCATTTACCACTTAATCAGCCTTCACTTTTGTTACATCTCTTCATTAGACACTTTCTGTGTTCTACAAGGCTTTTCAAATTTGGCCAGCACCTCAGTGGTTTTCAAAGGTTATCATCTGGTATTGGACAGTGAGTTATTAAACCACATGGTAGTTTAACTGGGAAGAAAATGCAAGTGAATTGTAGCAGTGAGGCACAGACCAGTATAGAAAGGCAGAATATGTGGTGAGTGAATCATCAATGGCACACAGCTGCTAGGGCAGTGGCACACATCCCTTCTTCACAGAGCCTGGGATTGCAGGCAGTTTGCATTGTCCCTAACTACAGTTTATTGCTGCCTTCCCTTCGGAGGTCTTGAAAGGTTGTCCCCCACTTTCTACAGACTGTATCTCCCATTGCAGGCGCGAGCATGACTTTGAGCCACTGTTGCACGCGCAGCCTGGGAGACGGCTGGTACTCCTTGCATGGTCTGGACTGAGTTGCTCCTGCTGCTGCTGCTGCTTGTAAAAGGGAAAATCATCAATCACCTCTTCACACTGGAATTGTCATAATCATTCTTGAAAAGGTGCCCAAAATACAGCAAAATAACCTTTATCCTCTTGCTGCCTATCACTAGATTTAATGAGATTTAATATTTCTGCCACTACCTCTTGCAGAACAGAACAAGAAAACAGCATAATGCTATCTAAGCATGATGCAAACAGAACACATTTATTTATTTCTGTTCATTAATTAGACTGCTGTAATGCAGCCAGTTTCTCCTCCAGTTTTTCAATAGCATTAGGTTTTCATTCATCTAATAATGATTTTATGACTTGCAAAATGGCACAGAGTAAAATTTCACATGATGAACGTGTCTGCCTGCCTCCTTTGGTGGCTTGAGTTTCTGGACACACAGGAATAGAGAGAGCCCAGTGGAGAAATAAACTTGAATTATTGGGTCTTGGCTGTAAACACGGAGCTGGGAGCTTATTCTATCTGACTCTGTGTGCCGGCATCATTCTTTCTGGTGCCCACTGGATAGTGAAATCAAAGCAGAATCTCAGCAAGCCAAAGAAAAGAGAATGAATAGAGAAGGAAGATCAACAGAAGAGCTGTTAACACTTATTTGCATATTTTAAGGGTAAATGGCCTTTGTCTGACTTCTTATGTATTACAGTTGCATTTTAGCCAAGTATTTCATGATTGAATCCAGGAGCTACCAGTTTAAGTCATCTTTCAAAGCACATTTTCCACAAAGGAAACAACAGGTGTAAATCTGGTACCCTTCATAGTTTGTTCCAATGGCTAATCGCACTCACTGTGCTTTATTTCTCATTTGAATTCATCTGGCTTTAGCTCCCATCCACTGATTCCTGTTATGACTCTCTGCTAGATTGGTTTAATTTTACTTCCCACACCCTGTTCCTTTCAGATTTACTGGCCAAGTTCTTCTAAAAATAGAATAAAAGCAAAAGCAGTTTGCAGAGAGAGGGGGAGAGAGAAAGACGGGGAAAGGGAAGGAAGGAAGGAAGGAAGGAAGGAAGGAAGGAAGGAATTCTCTTCATGTTTTCCTTAAGTAGAACTTGTTGAACCATCATGATAGAGTTCAGGGCAGTCAAACCTAGAGTTACTGACATGAATCAAGATTAATAATGCCATAAAAAGACTCATAAGTGTCTGTCATATCTGTCCAATCTGCCATATCTTAGAGTGCCCATTCTAGCACAGGACGTTTGGCTTCTAGGCGCTCATAAGGTCAAAGTATTAAAAAATTAATGATAACGATTTTAAAGGTTTTTGGGATGGCTCATTATATCCTTGCCTTCATGATTATTTTTTCAAAACCTCAGAATTTTTTTTCGAAGTCATGTATTTTTTAAAACAGGGCTTTTTGCAGGGCATGTTAAGAAGAACTCATGACTTTTTAAACAACTGTCCTACACCAGTTCTAAGCCCTGTTCACTGCCCTTCTCCCTCTTTTTCTGATAGTTGTCCAACATGGTGTGTCATCCATGTGAAGTCAGAACACAACTGTTTTCCCAGACCTTGTTTCCAACTCTTAGTGGATTTAACCATCTTCTCTTGATCTCTGGGCTGAGGGCAGTGGTGGAAGGGCATACCTGAAGAAGAACCCTTCAGTACCTCAGTTTATAACAATTTTAGTTGTTCAGGTACTGGAAGAGACTGTGAGATAAACTGTGTATTTTGCTGCTGTCATGTACCTAAGCAACCATATGCACTTGAAAAAAGAGTCCAATGACAATGGCTCTGTTATCTTTGAAAGCTTTTAATGAGCTCCATATGTCTCACAATCTGCAGCACAAATTTGAGGCACAAATTAAAATGTGGCTTTTTATCTCAAGGACTCGTTGGTTTATTACTATGGGCCGTGTTCTGACACTGGGAGGTGGATGTCTCTGGATTGTGTGACTGGTTCCTGATCTGAAGCCTGTAGCAAGCCAAGGTTTGCAGAGATAGGTGACAGCTTTTATTAAACCAACTGTTGGAAAAAGTAGAGGAGGTGTCAGGAGCACAAACTTTGCTGCCAAAACTTGACTATTTTTTCCCTTGTTTGTATTAGTTTCCTTAATAAGATCTCTCTTTCCAAAATTTTCTAGTTCTTTACCTTCAGATCATTATGGCTTCAATAATAAGGGTTTCGTGAAAAGAGCTGAGGTCACATTGTCATTCCCATAATGCTATAAACATCTAGCCTTGCATAAAAGTAGACCAAGTGCCATTACTAGAAATAAACTTAGACCAATTATTGTTTTCTCTGTGCATTTTTGCAAGACTACATTTGGAACCAAATTTGGTTTCCTGAGCTCATGTCCAATTACAACAAGGTGGAATTCTGTTTTGCATGTCTTATAGCACTGTCATGAGCAGCCACAGGCTGTGTGTGATTGCTGGTTTCACCAATCTACCTGGAATTTGATACAACAATTACTGGCAAAGTCTTCCCTACCGGCAACAGAGGTTCATTGTTTCTTCAGCCACCTTCAGTCAGAGCATCCTAACCTCAAACTCTGGGACTATAAAGAGATGTCAGCTCTCTTTGTGAGGTTATGTCCTGACAACACTAATTTATTAAAAGTTTGTCATCCTCATGGCCTAGCCAACAGCACAGTGAGAACTAAGCCAAGGATGTCCATCAGTCTGGAATAATCTTTGGTTCCCTCAGATACAAAAGAAGCCACAGGTATTTAAGCCGCTGGCTTGCTTGCAGTGGTAGTGGCCACAGATTTTTTCCAGCATTTTTCACAGTAGCGAAACTGGTGAAATCTGGCTGTTTTGCTTGGGCATTTAGCCTCAGCCAAAGGCTAAGTGACCTCTCCTGCTTCTTGTTGATAGGGTGAAATAACCTCAATTTGTTTTATAGAAGAAATTGCCTTGAGATTATCTAATGAAGGCATTATTATCATTATTATGAAGTGAATGGGAAAAGTGTTTGGATAATTGGCAGAAGAGAAAATGAGAACAGTGAACAGTCACAACTCTGAGGCCCCTTGGCAACAGATACCTTCTTAAGTGTATGTGAAACAGGCAGCTCCCTTGATCAGCACAGACCTCTCTCCTGGAGAGGCAGCTTCCCCTAGAAGTATAATTGTGAATTTAAATCGAGAAACAGAAATAACAAGGTTCTTAATTTCCACCCCTCCCACTAACTAATATGCATTTACTGCTAATTAACTTGGAGGTATAGACTGCATTCCCTGGCAGGAATTTGTCTCCTACTATTTGTCAGGATGAATAGCAAAGGAAACACTGGAAACACTTTACTTTTTCCATTTGAATTAATGTATCCCTGTTTTGTTTTGCTTTGGCTTAAAAAAACAAAACAAAAAAACCAACAAAAAACCCAAAAAGCAAATCCAAAAACCAAAACAACAACTCACCACTTGTTTTATTGCTAGAAAATATGTTCTGATTCTTCAATGGAGGGATTATCTTTCTGCTGCTCCACTGAAACACAGAAGTAGAAGATGAAGCAAATATTTTAGGATAAATGCTTAAAGCAGCCTCAAGCACTGTCTAACTGCCCCTCCACTCTCAGGAGCTGGGTAATTGCATCAGGCAGGTGAGAGCCTTTCAGTACCGCTTGCCCGGGGAGGGTGATATCTGGTGTGGGGTCAGCTAACATCCCAGGGTGCTGAGGCTGGGTCCTTGCTGCCTCTAGTGATGCTTTTTTCCATCCTGGGAAGCTCCACATGTGACAAACTGTGGATACATATGCAGTGCTTTTTCTTTTACTAATTTTTAAAAATTTCTTTTTATTTTGTCTTTTAAACACGGGGCTCAGACGCTATTTCTTTGGCCATAATGTATTCCACCTGGACTCTGACGGTTGTGCCAGGAGTTTATAGACCTTCCTATGGTTTATAGACCTCCTGATGTCAGCCAGCCTGGTGCAGATTTACCCTGCGCCATCCCAAGACCAAGAAGGAACCAGAGGCACCCATTTACATGACTGATTTTCTTTCTCTGGATGTTTTTCTGGCATCAGATATTTATCCTCCCCAAAACACTCCTGTTACCTCTCTTACTGGCATAGTTTTCAGGGACTAGGTTTTCTGTAGAAAAGAGAAAAAGCAACCTGATCTCAGTATTTCTTCTTATAGGGAAATACATGTTTTTATTCTTGGTAGGGACATTATTTATAAATAGGGGATGGGGACTTAGCAGGCAAACTCATTATACATTCCTTTCCTCCTCCTTTCATGTTCTTATGATTTTTGTTGTATTCAGACAGCCTTTGTTGTCCAAAGTTACACGTTATTATGCTCCTAGCTGAAGCCTGGGAATGAAGAACAGTAAATTTTAGGTCTTCTAATGAGATAGGAAGCATGATCGAATGTGTCGGGACTGTGGCACTGCACGGTAGCTGCTGAAATGACTGCCAGGGAAGGCAATTTTCTACTTCATGTCCCTTTTCTCCATGCCTACTCATTTATATAGGCTGTAAGTTCTTAGCATGTTCCTATGAATCTACACAATGCCTTATACAACACCACTTCAGTAGGGTCTTATAGAGCCCCCTGTCAGAACACATAATATGTGCTTGCAAACAAATGGTAATAAATTCTAGTAGCAGTTAGTGCTGCATGAGCGTATCACAGAGGCACTGATTGTTCTTTCATTACACTGAGAAAAAGAAACATTCAGTCAATCAACACAGCGAGTTCAAGGCCTGGCTATCAGCACTAATAATGTCACTTGTTGCCAGACATAAGTAGAAACCTGTCAGAGGAGGAAAGAGTGAATAGCTACAACCCACCTCTAAAGCAACCCAACATGACATAGCCCACATCATTTTTCCATGTAAGATTTTCAGTGCTTTTATTTATTTTATTTTATNAAA
This sequence comes from Bombycilla garrulus, assembly GCA_013400315.1. Classification (NCBI taxonomy): domain Eukaryota; kingdom Metazoa; phylum Chordata; class Aves; order Passeriformes; family Bombycillidae; genus Bombycilla; species Bombycilla garrulus. The sequence continues at coordinate 385,187 of VXBU01006137.1, forward strand.
ATAAAGCACAAAAGCCACAACCCTCGTAGCTCTCATTTGCCTCCTGCAGTCTGATCACAGGAATAAAGTATGAGAGCGTGAAGCGCCTCTCTAGTCAAGCTGAAAGAGAAGGAGCTGACAAGCCAGGGAAGTGTTCTCCTGTAACCTTGA